>JARNME010000052.1:0-415447 GCA_030179655.1 Scaptomyza flava | reverse complement strand
TGCAACACAGTTTTTGATCAGCTGTTTGCTTTTCACGTTAAGCCTTACGCATGATCCCCGTTCCTCTTCCAGAACAGTATCATAGTTTTACGGACCTGAACGAGCATTGCTATAAAATGCAAACATATTGTGGCGGTTGGTTGATTACTTTTTTTTCTAACCTAATCGCAAGTGCAAACTGTGTTGTGCACCTTAATTCAAAATATGTTCACTAACCAAAACAAGCGCTCTACTTTGGTGATTGAGTACAACCAATAACATATACGTATTTTGTTGCAGCTAAGTTGGTAAAAGGCAGGCTGCAAAACCAAAAGCATTTTAGTGAACCCATATTTGATGGCGTAGTGCGCTTGCCTGCATTTCGTTTTTTTTTTACTGCCTAGAAGTAAGCATTCAATTGTGCGAAACAAGCTAAGCGTTTGGGCAGCGCCACCTATAGGGAAAGCAGCCCGTTTAGTATCTCGCTCACTATTGAAAAATGCAACTCTTGAATTTTTTTTGAAGCCGGATAGTTCGGCAAGATCGGACGCTATCCGAATGCTGGCGTTGTTCGGCAGTAGGAGAGGTGTTTGGTCTCGTGGCGGCCAGAGGCGCGCCGGAAAAAAGTGGGAAGTCCGTACAGTCCTGAACTATAGAAAAATTATATATAATCGCGACCGCAAATTTTATAAAATCCGAACCTTAGTCGGCCGTATAAATGTGTAACAAAAAACACACACTATTGAGTCGCCGCTAACTAAACTCCCTGTGCCTGAATAGTATAAGGCAGTTATGCAATCCGAGGCTAGGAGACCAACGAACCAACGCGGAGTAGCGCACATAACCTTCCTCCGTTTTGCAATTGGAGCGACGGCCGCCACGAGCAGCCCAGCAATGACCCAAGTGGCCGATTTCTATTTCTTTGATAACATAGCTAATGTACAATTTAAAGCTAGTACGCTATGTTAAATTAAAAAACCAAAGCCGGGATTGCTTGCACACGCTCGTTTTTCTTATTAAAATGAAATTATAAAAACGTGCAAATAAAAGACAAAGAAAGCCGAAAGAAAGTTATATAATATCACAGTGATAGGCACAGCACCAAGACAGACACTGCAACAAACTTTAATAAAACCTGATTGCACGTGGTGACCTTAACACCATCGTTTTAAAAAACTTTATTATTATTAAAATAATATAGCAGACGTAAAAGTAAAAGACAAAGAATACAAGGTATATCCAGATGGAACGTTTAAAATGTTAAAACTAAGGTAATTCATAAAAAAAAATCAATAAAAATAAACACTTAATAAAAAAAAACTTGTCAAGTTACTTTATTCTAATCAGTCAATTTCAGCTAAAACAAAGGTTACAACGAACCCAAATACAAGTTGAAATAAACACCACAAAAAAAAAAAAAAAAAATAACAAACTTATTCTCACAACACATACCCTTTCAACAAAAACCCCCCACTAAGAAATAATAAAATTCTTGATGCGCTCTCATCACGGCAAAATCGTTGGACGTTCGAGGATAAAATGTAAGTGCATCCCATACGACCTTTACTAAACGCCCTATTTAGTTTATCCCCTATAGCAAGTGGATTAATGACAGGAGAAAAATCAACTTATCACCCGGCAATGTTATGCACCATAACATGAATTTAACTTATTGTTTGCAGCCTGAACTGATATAATATTATGATTTTTTCGGTGGCATACTTCTTTGGCTTATTCTTAAGTAAGCACAACTTCATTTGGCGGACCGCATCTTGAAAGCTCTTCTCAAATTTGCTTTGTCTTTATTTAAAGTTTTAGAGAGCGTCCCTGACACTATGTGCTTTCTTTCTTTAATACATATTTTATTTAAATTCCTCAAAAAAAAAAAAAAAAAAAAAAACACCTACATAAAAACAATCTTTTATATCATTATTGTTTCTTTTAATTTTATAGTATTTTATTTTAAATGATAATAAAGAAAGAAAATAAAAATATAAAAGAAAAAAAATATAATAGAAAAAAATATATCCAATAAGTTATTAAATGAAATAGCGAATTATGATCTGTGAACTAGGAATTAAAATTAATACAAAAAAAATGATAGATATTAGTCTCTTATGAACTACAATAAAATTGATTTTTCGTATTACGAATTAGAAACACACAAAAAAAAAAAATATAATCAAGTAGGAGAATTGTTGAATTGAACTGAATTTGAATTTCGAATAAAAAGATTTTGGAAACAATAAATAAATCTTTAGATGAATGTTAAATTAAATAATGTAGATGATAAAGTAAATGACTAAATAGTCACATTACTTAGGAATTAAGAACAAAATCATCCTGCTGCATATAAATAAATTTTATTGCGTATAACGTTAGTTAAAATGAAGCTGTAAAGTTCTTCTTTTGTTATGGGAATCAGGTCGCCTGGCATAAGGGAAAGAAAATAATTTAGGGTGAATCGGGAGCGATTCGCCAGAGCATCATCAACTACTGTGTATAGCCGGATTATGGATGATCATGGCAGGGGGGGCAACAGGCTGTGGACAACAACACCGGGCCAGCACAAGCCACACGACAGCCCTAGAGTGTCGCCAAGTATGAGAAAATACCACATACCCTGTCCCTCTTTTTCCCCTTCTTTTTCTTCTTAATTTAGCCGATAGTGACCATGGTCCCGCACGCGATTAAATGAAAAAACAAAAATAATAGTAGTAGGCCGCCGCGCGATAGTAGTGCAAGGAAAAAAAAAAATTTTTTGGGGGGGAACCTGCCCCATCTACCAACCCTACAGCCTAAAGCAGAGCATTCATCAGCTAAAATCCATCCCTTGTGGAATAAGGAAAAGAGACAAAACGTGCGAAATAAAGGTAATTTAATAATAAAATTGTGCTTTTAACTGATAAATTTCTCTATATAATTGGTGTTTATAAGGGCTTAGGACGTTGGGTGGTTGGGTTGGGCAAGGAATCGGAAGGCAAAAGGGAAAAATTTTTGGGAGTCTTCAGGTAAATATTCGTAAATTCGGTTTTAAGCACATGTTTCGACAAAGCTTAGGAGTTTGGGCATTTCATATGGGGCATCCTAATGCAGTCAAGTTGCCTTATACCGAAGCTCCTATACGGGTAGTCGTTAGTTGCTATCTGATATATTTGGCGTGGGTGACACTCGTTATTTCTTACTCATGCAAATGCAAAGCCAGTTCGTCAATGTAAAATGTTAGGCATACCCTGCTTTAAAGAAGCGGTTGCTCGCCTTACAATTGTTAATATGCATTTTTTTTTTCATTTTTGAGGAAACCACAAGGGATTCGGATAGCAGGATAGTTCAGAGCTGAACAAAATGATCCGAAACGAAAATGTGCGAAGGTCCAATGTGTGGAATAATTTTAAACGTGTTAGACAGTGGATCAGCCGTATGCCTACGTGTAAGCACGTTATCTAAACGGGTGGACACACAACGAATTTGTTTAACAACTTAAAGAGAGCTCCTCCGACTGTGTGCATCTCAAAAGCCGTCAAGAACACTCGGAGAGTTTTCGACAATGCAAAGCAGAAAAAGTATGAAAGTAAACTCACACCAGAAAGACTTTACTTGACCAAGGCACTTATCAGCAGAGATCGCTACAGACTTACAGCCTTTCAGAATTGTGGAAGACCAAGGGTTTTCGCAAATTTGTCCAGTACCCGCAATACGCCTTGCCATGCATAAGGACACTGAATGATGTCCTATTACAAATATGCACGAGGATATGGAGAATAAGCTTAAGATATTCTCAGCAAAATAAGGCATTGCGCTGTGACCACCGATGGATGGACATCAAGGGCCAATGACCATTCCTAACCGTCACATGTCATTTTCTGACGGATGACTTTCAAATGAAAAGCGCTGTGTGTCTACAGACAAATTGCAAAATGATCAGGATTAGACCAGTGAAAACATTGCCAGCTCCCTTCACAAAATTTTGTTTGAGTGGGCGTGGAGAGCCTAGTATCTGCCATTGTGACAGATAATGCAGCGTCAATGATCAAGGCCTGCGTTATTCTGCAAAAAAGACACATGCCTTGTTTTGGGCATACTCTCAATCTGATCATGCAGGGCACCCTTCAGCTGGAAAATATAAAGCCGATCCTCGCCAAATGTAAGCGAAATTGTGACCTTCTTCAAAAGTAGCTCGATCGCGTACTCGAAACTTAATTCTGCCCAAGAAAAGGACACATCTTACGGGCTTATTCAAGAAGTGCCAACCAGGTGGAATAGCTGCTACAAAATGGTGAGCAGAATCCTAAAGATAAAGACGCTGTCTCTCGTGTCCTCTTAGACACAAAAAAGGCTCCTCCACCGCTTACAGCAGATGAGGTTTCAGTCCTTTCTGACCTTGAGCTACTGTTTGAGCCGTTCGATGCTGCTACCAACAGAGCATCAGGAGCAGTTATGCAACAATATCTTTGATCATTCCATTGTCATCTGATCTCCACCATCGTCTAAGCACATGCTAAAATGTTTAAGACTATTGATGGTGTCGAGACATGCAAATATTTTGCAGCAAATTAATACCCGCTGATCCATATGAGCAGAGGACTGCCCCAAAAATCGCCACAATTTTGGACCCACGATTTAAAAAGGAGGGCTTTCAAAGCACTGTCTCTGCTGATTCTGCAATAGAAATGCTGCAGAACGAGATATCCGCCTTCTCAACGAATTTGAATCCGTGCTCCGATCTAATAACGATCCACCAACACACGAATCCCAAGAAGATACCGCTTTGTTTTCATTTATGAAGGCAAATTGGGAAAAAAAAAGTGAAGACGTCGAAATCGGATGCCATAATAACACTTCGGCAATATGTAGAGAGGCCCCACACAACTCCAGATATAAGTCCACTAAACTATTGGAAGGTCTGTACATTTTGTTGATCTGAAAAAATCTTAATAATATTCCTTTTTATTAGATTCACGCTTCGGAGATGCAAAACTTAAAGGAGTGTGCCCTACGCTATCTGTGCATTCCAGCATGCTCCACCGAATCAGAACGAGTGTTTAGTAGGGCTGGATGCATTGTTACAGATAGACGCGGAAACGTAATTTATGTTATGAAAACAAATTCTTCTGTTATTTATGTTCTTTAACTTATAAGTATATGATCTCCATGAATTGATCTCTTCTTTAATATGTTTTTAAAACCTTTAACTTTTCCTTATTTATATAACGAAATGTATATTTTGTTTACTTTTTACATGTATAAGTGTGTTATATGATCTCCAGGAATTGATATTTATAAAATAAAAAAAAAATTCAGATTTAATCGATTCAATCGATTTTTGTTTTTAAAAGATCGAAAAAATCGATGCACTGAGAATCGATTTATCCCAGCTCTAATACAGCCGGAGCCAGCGCGTGCACCCCCTCCTTGATTACTCAATACAGCCGCTCGTAGATCAACGTAACATGCTACAGGGCAGAGCTGAGATTACCATACATAACTGAAACAACTCAAAGACTCAAAGCAAATTCACCTTACTGATCTTACCCTATAAAGATCAGTGGCAATACAATCTAGTTTATATGTTATTTAAATTGTATCTTATTAATTAGTTAATATATTTTTAGTAAATACTTCTTGCGCAGCATTGACTGCTAAACAATAAGCATGGCTCTATGTAGCCTGAACTAGGGCAACTTTGTTAAAATTTTCCGAAAAATTTATATGCCAGCTCTTGCCCGAAAATTTCCAATTCCTCCCACGCGCATTGAACGATTACGTTTAAAGGCGTTAATGCCCACAAGACAGGCCGACGTTCCATTGCCTTTATTAGAGCAATTTGCGCCGATTCACTATTAAAATTCTCAATCTACTTCTGTTTGCCGACATTTTGGTTCACTTTTAAGGCCCGTAAACAATTGCTGAACATTGATTCCATCAGTAACAACAGAACAGCTTTTATTTAACATTTTCATTGTTCAACACTAAGCTACTGCTTGTAACTAACAGAGCTGCATACCAGAGTTTCGTAATACGGTACGGGTTATGTACGAGACTGTTTTTTTTATACGAAGTTTCTACGTACGGTCGTGTATTAGCATCTGCGTAGAGGCCTTTAATCAACACTGCTCAACATAAGAACTTAACGTAAGAATCTGCAACCTGCAGGTTCAGAATTAAGTTAAGTTACGTTACGTAACATTGACACCCATAAGGCAGATTGAGTCAGCTGACTCTTACGTTAAGTTAAGTTTAAGTTAAGTCAAGAGTAATAGGCCTTAAGTGGGCTCAAAACACGCACTAACGGAACAACGACATGACAATGCAATTTGCTGAAATATATTCCAGTCGCAGATCTTTATCAAAATAACTTGAAATTCTATATACACAAAAACTACGACAGTAATTATAATACTTAAAACTTAAACATATTCGTTTTGTAATTTATATTAGAATTGTTAAGCTTACACGCTCTAACTGTGTGGCGACTTGACGGTATGTGGCTCAAAGGTTTTAAGTTTCTGGTTCACATCACAAAAATAAATGATATTAAAAAAGAATGCATAATATATAAATAAAATAATAAAAACTGTTACCGTTCCATAACACAAAGATAATTTTTTTAAAAATCACGACAATAATTATGAGACTTGTTACACACAGTCACATTTTCGAGTTCATAATATATTATGCAACTCATACTTATTTCAAAAATCACATCAAATATTTGTGTTAACGAAGAGCAACAAAATTTCGCGCCATCAGTCACAGCCAGTCAATACTAGCCGTCAGAGCTTAAACCACTTGTGAGTTACAAGCCTCTGTCTCTACACTATGGGAAATTGTGCCAAAAAACTGGCATTAATTATAACCGGAAAGCCACGCAAGATATTTGGTTTGGTTTTTTGCGTTAACTTTAAATTACGAAAGGAAAATGTTTTTTTAAAAGGGGCGGTGACACGCAAATTTGTGAAGGGAGTTGGCAATGTTTTCACTGGTCTAATCCTGATCATTTTGCAATTTGTCTGTAGACAACACAGCGCTTTTCATTTGAAAGTCATCCGTCAGAAAATGACATGTGACGGTTAGGTAATGGTCATTGGCCCTTGATGTCCATCCATCGGTGGTCACAGCGCAATGCCTTATTTTGCTGAGAATATCCTTAAGCTTATTCTCCATATCCTCGTGCATATTTGTTAATAGGACATCATTCAGTGTCCTTATGCATGGCAAGGCGTATTGCGGGTACTGGACAAATTTGCGAAACCCTTGGTCTTCCACAATTCTGAAAGGCTGTATGTCTGTAGCGATCATGCTGATAAGTGCCTTGTCAAGTAAAGTCTTTCTGGTTGAGTTACTTTCATACTTTTTCTGCTTTGCATTGTCGAAAAACTCTCCGAGTGTTCTTACTGCTTTTGAGATGCACACAGTCGGATGAGCTCTCTTAAGTTGTTAAACAAATTCGTTGTGTTTCCACCCGTTTTATAAACGTGCTTACACGTAAGGCATACGGCTGATCCACTGTCTAAACGTTTAAAATGATCCACACATTGGACTTCGCACATTTTCGTTTCGGATCATTTTGTTCAGCTGAACTATCCTTGATATCCGATCCCTTGTGGTTTCCTAAAAATGAAAAAAAAAATGCATATTAACAATTGTAAGGAAACCGCTTTAAAGCAGGGGTATGCATAACATACATTGACGAACTTGCTTTGCATTTGCATGAGTAAGAAATAAAGAGTGTCACCACGCAAATATATATAGTAGAAATAACGACTAACTTATATGAGCTTCGGTATAAGGAAACTTGACTGCATAATGGATGCACATATGAAATGCCCAACTCTAGCTTTGCGAAACATGTGCTTAAAACCGATTTACGAATATTACCTGAGACTCCCAAAAATTTGTCCATTTTGCTTCCGATTCCTTGATCCACCAACACACAACGATCCTAAGGAATTATAAAAACAATTATATAGATATATTTAACTTTAAATTACGAAAGGAAAATGTTTTTTATAAAATGGGCGTGTCACCGCCCCTTTTAAAAAAAGATAGGTTACGTATATTTTTTGTTTTATAGCATATCAGGTCCAAATCTGGATTTAAGCTTGTTTTATAATACACATATTGTTGCAAAAAATTATCGCCATTGGTCAATCACAGAATATAGCTGCCATAGAAAAAATCGGTAAAATTGTGATTTCTCGTATGAAAATTTTTTAATTTCCAACATATCTGAACTAAACTTCTTTCTTTCTTTGGATCTTTTCTTTTCTGGGCTTTATGGATATTGTTTTGAGAACAGAAGCAAGATCCACAAGTCCACGCTTACGGGCAGCCATGCTGGCTGCTTGAACAAGCAACGCAAGTTTGTTCCATGCGATTTGGCCAGATCGCCTGCTTCCTTTCTTTGCCCTCTTGCGCCTTTTAAAACAAACAAGATCTTTGGGCGACCCGGTGATTTCACTTTTGAAGGCTTTTTACACTTTCGTATTGAAGGTTAAGCACAGTTTACCTCCAGCCAGTTCTTATGCTTGCTAACAAACAATTTTGTATTTCTTTTACATTTAACCCAGTTTGTTAATAAATTTCTGCAAAACATTCGGACTCTTTCATTCAAAAAGCTTCCATTACTTTCGATAATGCTTTTATCAACATATTCAGTTATATAGTCAAATACCGCCTATTTTTATTCAAACGGCACTTCATGCGTTGCCACACTGCAAACAAATCCGCATGGGAATCGCGAGGTTGGTTCCTAAAAAATCAAATATCTTGAAAGTGCGCAAAAGTGCACATTGAGACTACTCGCATTGGATTAGGAATTAATAGATCTTTAAAACGTCATCAAACTTACAACAAACACTCGCAAACATTTTGTTAAAGTCTATGCAAAGTTAGATTTACTTTCTAAAAATTACCGATGGACACCACCTGCTACTAAAACATAAAACACCAACGACACGCACAAAAACATAAAACAAATGATGCTAAACATATAGTAAATACCTGTACTATTATATCCATCGTCAATTTTAATATTAAACTTATTTAACTTTATTATTTGTATATTTTACTTTCAATTTGAAATTTGCAATAAACAGCGTCAGTGTTGTTTCGGTGCAAACGCTGACTTCAAGTGTAAATAAAATAACAGAGGTCTGTTACTTAACATTTTCTTTTGAGAACAAAAAAGTTCAATGTTTTAAGAACAGAATTACATTAACAAAATGTTAAATGAATAAATGCCAGTTTTTTGGCAAAATTTCCAATAGTGCTCTGGTATCACTTTTTCAGTTGCATACTTCTAGGGTGCTGTTTCCGAAATTGACCGTTCATTTTAAAAGCTTTTTATTAGCTTCACTTCAGGCGGAGTGAGTTACTCAAAAGAAAGTTTACATTTATTAAATTTTTAATAGATTTTTGTATTTTTTAACCCTACGGTGAGTGACACTTCCGATCTTCACCATCGTGTGACAAGGTCCGTAGGGACCTATTTAGAAAATAGTGCTAATTTGACGAAAAAAAAAATTTTTTTTAAAGGATTTTTGTGTTTTTATTGTTTATAACTAAATACTAAATACAAAAATGATTTGGTTCACGAATTAACAACTTCTTTTATACTCTTTGGCACGTATACCTGAACGCATAAACATTAAGGGATGAAGTAAATTGAAAGAATTGGTTTGGCACGTGTACCTGAACGCAAAGTCATTTAGTGTAACTTCAAAGAATTGGATATTGCCATGAAAGGCATCATAAAATTAGCCAGAATTGAAAATAAAAATTAGTTATGTGTTCAAATAATAAAAAAAAATATAATTACGCCCAAAGAACATGAATTTATGAGTTATTCCATGAAAATTCAGTACACGGTCCCTACGGACCTTGTCACACGTCCGCGTCCTAGTGTGCGAAAAACTCAATAACTCCTAAAATAATGATCCGATCGCCTTGATTTTTTTTTTAAAAATGCGCAACAAAATTTTCTTGGAATACGAGTAACTTTATGGTGATGTCGTAGTGGCCGAAATAGGAGTAATTTCAAGTTGAATATGTTAATAGGTCCCTACGGACCTTCTCACTCAACGGAGGTTGAGTTAATATTCAGTAGTAATACAGCAAACGCTCGATAACGTGATGCGTCTAAAACGTGAACTCATCAAAACGTGACAACATTTTTTGTGCATTGACTATTCTAAAACGTGAACAAGGCGAGAAAGCTCTAGAACATGAACAATAAACTTTTCAATGTTTACATTGAGCTCAAATAATTTTTCGCCACAAAACTCTCTCACTCACTCAAAAGTCAACAGCAGACTAAAAATCGCGCAAATTTCACTTTTCTACAATCTGTAAAACAATTCTAAAACGAGGATATTGATGTTGACATTGCGGATAATAATGTTAAACATAAGGACGAATAGAGTAGAATAGCCAACAAGGCATCGATCAAAATGATTGAGTATTAGAATATATAAAGCAGAAAACTCAAAAGAAAAACATAGTGCCGCGTAGTTAATTTTGGCTATGCCAAGACTATGATACCCTTCACACAGCCAAATCAATGCTCCCCCCTCTTATTTATGTTTCTGTGCAGTTGTTAATTTTTCGCTCCTATTTTACTCTTGAGCGTCATTTACTTGTTCGTGTGCGACAACAAGTGCACGACAGCAACAACAATTGATAGTACGATATGGTCAATTTGTATGGTGGCTATGTCGTAGAATGCTCCGATCGGGATGAAATTTCATAGTGAACAAACCCGACATGATCTAAGCAATCTGTAACAGTTTCACAAGATCGATTCAGCAGTTTGGCCGGAAATCGTGTTGAAACAGAAAGACGGACAGACGGATGGAAATCAATTCCTGAGCTCGTCCTGATCATTTTGATATATAGTTTATGGGGTCTCCCATCATTCCTTTAAGGCTTTTAAAAACATTGAACTAAAAATTTATAAAATAATTTCTTATGTAAGCTTAAATAATCTAAAATTCTTGAATTATTGTGAAAAAGCGTCTGGCGCTCGATACTCGAAAAATACATCACAAAGCGACCAATCTTGTGTGACAATAATTAAAGAATTTTAGATTTTAAAGCATACATTAGAAATTATTTTTTAAATTTGTAGTTCTATGTTTTAAATTGCGTATTTTTTAGGTTTTTCAAACTATATTTATTATACTCGATGCCGAAGGTAAAGACTATATTGGTTTTGTCCGCGCGCAGCCACTCCGCATTTTAAAGTCAACAAAGCTATATCTCCCACAGTTTTTGAGCTATAGCCACAAAATTTAGTGCCAAGATAGGTGTCGATGACCCCCCCAAACAATGCATCAAAAGTTTGGATGCCACGCCCACCAATACTGCCATAGCGGCCCCCATCCGCCCCAACGCTTCGTCAAAAACGGTAATGCGTGTATCTTCCAAAGTAGTGGAGCTAAATTTGGTAGGAAGATAGCTGGCAACGACCCCACAAAACTGAATCAAAGTTTTGGAGCCACTCCCACCCATTCCGCCCCCAGCCCCCCGCATTTTGAAGTCAAAAATGCAGCAAATTGAATGTATTTGAAAAAAGTGAGATTGCCATCAAAGAGTTTGTTCAGCATTCCGTTATACCGCCGCATATCTTTCTACGTTATCTGAAGGCCCTTAAGGCTGTTACCCAAACACTAGCCGTGCGCACCACCTTTAATAAGAATTGCGCCAGGGCTCTATCCAGTCACTATGGTAATTTCCAAAGGCACTTGCAATATTTTATTATTTTTCGCACATTGAACATATATATAAATTTTAAATTTTAAATTTAAAAATAAGCTAGACGCTAGTGTTGAGAATACAGCTTGGCTGAGGGAAATGTACATTTGCTCATTTCGAAGAAAATTAAACCTCTTTGGCCAAATTCTTTATGAGCGCTGTCAGGCCAAATATCCCACTGATTCGACCCTTTGGCTAGATTATGTCCAATATATGACAGAGCCATTGGAGTCGGGTAGCAAAGATGAGATTCTTACGGAGATAAACGATGGCTTCCGCTTATAACTCGAGCTTTGCGCACCAAGCCAAGCATTCAGATAATCACAAGTTCTTGCAGTAAATGGAGCAGTCCATGGAGCTCGATTGAAATTGACGTGGATAACTTTGAATTAAAAACGACTGTGAGGAGCCATATTCACTTATAGCGCCTCACAAAAAGCGATTGCATTTATAGCCGCAGCCGGACCTGAGCTGCGGCGAATTTGCATGCTGTCTCGCTCTGACACAGGATGTCAGCGCTAAGGTACGTGTTTGGCACATGGGAGCCGCAAAACACGTACCGCAAACGTCGTGGCAAAGTGCCGTTGGTGTGCGAGCGGTGCATCCACGAAATATAGTGGTCACTGTCACACCAACGACAGGCGTGATCAGCAACGAGGAACCGTTGTTGCTGGGCAAATCTCACTGGAACGATCACGCCACCTTTGCCCTTGGCACGACATTGGCAGCGCTGACAGGCCCCGGTCCAGCGAGACAGCAGAAGGGTATAAAAGAAGCCGCCTCGGACAGAGCGGCAAGTGAGTTGAGTACAAGTTAGTTGAGTACAATTTAGTTGAGTACGGAGTCAATACGAAATAAGTGAAAATCAGTGCGAAACATAAAGAAATCCTACGCGAAAGGATAAGTTAAGAATTTAAGGATTCATATCGCAATAAGGACAAAGCAGATCGTGTCCTTAGCGATTAACAAACATTTTACTGAGAAATCGATACGCGAAATTAGCCAGCCTTGGGGTGCGTTGCATTTGCAAAGCAACCTCGAATTAAAAACCAAGTATCAGACAAGTGAGCCTGGCGAAGGACAGGTGAAGCTAAAGCCAGAGCCTGAGAGTAGGCGACACTATTGGCGAAATCCTTGTGGTAACACGGAGGCCATAGTAGAGCCTGGCGAATTCGGGCGTTGCTAGCTAAAACCTCGTTTAGTAGACGAAATACTGACTCTGAATATTTGGTGCAACGAGAGCGCCAGCATTGCAAATAAAACCACGACACAAGAGCCGTACGATTTACTAAACTCTAATACGAAATATCATTAAGTGCACAACATTGTAAAACCCAACGTGAAAACTAGCAGAGAGTGCAGTTTAAATATATGTATTAAAAGTAAAACCAAATTGTGTTCTTATTGCCGCAGCCGCAACAAATATAAATTTGTTGGCACGTACCCTCAACACCGCGAGAGTTAGCCCAGCTAAAAACCGCGTACTTTAGATGCGTTGCATTTGCAAAGCAACCTCGAATTAAAAACCAAGTATCAGACAAGTGAGCCTGGCGAAGGACAGGTGAAGCTAAAGCCAGAGCCTGAGAGTAGGCGACACTATTGGCGAAATCCTTGTGGTAACCAGGAGGCCATAGTAGAGCCGACGAATTCGGGCGTTGCTAGCTAAAACCTCGTTTAGTAGGCGAAACATTGACTCTGAATATTTGGTGCAACGAGAGCGCCAGCATTGCAAATAAAACCACGACACAAGAGCCGTACGATTTACTAAACTCTAATACGAAATATCATTAAGTGCACAACAATTGTAAAACCCAACGTGAAAACTAGCAGAGAGTGCAGTTTAAATATATGTATTAAAGTAAAACCAAATTGTGTTCTTATTGCCGCAGCCGCCACAAATATAAATTTGTTGGCACGTACCCTCAACACCGCGAGAGTTAGCCCAGCTAAAAACCGCGTAACTTTAGGTTCGTTACACGACAAACCAATCATTAATTATTTTAAACAGATCTGAAGTTTCGCATGCATTTTGGACTTCATAGCCCAATGAATAGCAGCGTCGGATGGAGCAAGCGGTTGTGTTAGAAAACAGCTGTGTTGCCAGTTTAAACATTTAACATTTAAACGGTTTTCCGTGATCTTAAACATAATTGACAGATCTGACTTGCCACAATGATCAAGTGTCTTTTGGACTGTCGTTTAAGTCAGCTTATTTCCGTTTAAACCAGAATCCACGTCGTGATTCCGGATAAGCTTAATTAATGAGGAGTATCCGAAAAAACATAAATTTTAAGTTGGTCATCAGCTTGATGGCTAAGCCACGTTTTTGCTGAAAATATACATAAAAACCAACTATGACTTTTTTCCCATTAATAAATTGTAACGCACTTACTTTCCGATATGCCAAGCTCTCCATAATCTCTGGTTGCCAGCACCCAAATCAGAGGTGATTGCTACAACTGGATATCCTCTTCTGTGTAATTTTTTTTAAGATGCGCAACAAAATTTTCTTGGAATACAGAGTAGCGTTATGGTGATGTCGTAGTGGCCGAAATAGGAGTAATTTCAAGTTGAATATGTTAATAGGTCCCTACGGACCTTCTCACTCACGGAGGTTGAGTTAATATTCAGTAGTAATACAGCAAACGCTCGATAACGTGATGCGTCTAAAACGTGAACTCATCAAAACGTGAACAACATTTTTTGTGCATTGACTATTCTAAAACGTGAGCAAGGCGAGAAAGCTCTAGAACATGAACAATAAACTTTTCAATGTTTACATTGAGCTCAAATAATTTTTCGCCACAAAACTCTCTCACTCACTCAAAAGTCAACAGCAGACTAAAAAATCACGCAAATTTTCACTTTTCTACAATCTGTAAAACAATCTAAAACGAGGATATTGATGTGACATTGCGGATAATGATGTTGAACATAAGGACGAATAGAGTAGAATAGCCAACAAGGCATCGATCAAAATGATTTGAGTATTAGAATATTATAAAAGCAGAAAACTCAAAAGAAAAAAACATAGTGCCGCGTAGTTAATTTTGGCTATGCCAAGACTATGATACCCTTCACACAGCCAAATCAATGCTCCCCCCCTCTTATTTATGTTTCTGTGCAGTTGTTAATTTTTCGCTCCTATTTTTACTCGAGCGTCATTTACTTGTTCGTGTGCGACAACAAGTGCACGACAGCAACAACAATTGATAGTACGATATGGTCAATTTGTATGGTGGCTATGTCGTAGAATGCTCCGATCGGGATGAAATTTCATAGTGAACAAACCCGACATGATCTAAGCAATCTGTAACAGTTTCACAAGATCGATTCAGCAGTTTGGCCGGAAATCGTGTTGAAACAGAAAGACGGACAGACGGATGGAAATCAATTCCTGAGCTCGTCCTGATCATTTGATATATAGTTTATGGGGTCTCCCATCATTCCTTTAAGGCTTTTAAAAACATTGAACTAAAATTTATAAAATAATTTCTAATGTAAGCTTAAATAATCTAAAAATTCTTGAATTATTGTGAAAAAGCGTCTGGCGCTCGATACTCGAAAAATACATCACAAAGCGACCAATCTTGTGTGACAATAATTAAAGAATTTTTAGATTTTTAAAGCATACATTAGAAATTATTTTTTAAATTTGTAGTTCTATGTTTTAATTGCGTTTTTTTTTAGGTTTTTCAAACTATATTTATTATACTCGATTCCGAAGGTAAAGACTATATTGGTTTTGTCCGCGCGCAGCCACTCCGCATTTTAAAGTCAACAAAGCCTATATCTCCCACAGTTTTTGAGCTATAGCCACAAAATTTAGTGCCAAGATAGGTGTCGATGACCCCCCAAACAATGCATCAAAAGTTTGGATGCCACGCCCACCAATACTGCCATAGCGGCCCCCATCCGCCCCAACGCTTCGTCAAAAACGGAAATGCGTGTACCTTCCAAAGTAGTGGAGCTAAATTTGGTAGGAAGATAGCTGGCAACGACCCCACAAAACTGAATCAAAGTTTTGGAGCCACTCCCACCCATTCCGCCCCCAGCCCCCCGCATTTTGAAGTCAAAAATGCAGCCAATTGAATGTTTTTGAAAAAAGTGAGATTGCCATCAAAGAGTTTGTTCAGCATCCCGTTATACCGCCGCATATCTTTCTACGTTATCTGAAGGCCCTTAAGGCTGTTACCCAAACACTAGCCGTGCGCACCACCTTTAATAAGAATTGCGCCAGGGCTCTATCCAGTCACTATGGTAATTTCCAAAGGCACTTGCAATATTTTATTATTTTTCGCACATTGAACATAAATATAAATTTTTACTCGAAAAACACAGATGAACCACTTTCCAAGTTTGTTGTTAAAACTTTGCTTAAAGAGCAAATGGTTGAGCAGCATTTGATGTGGGCTAAGTGCAACTTGCCTTGGAATTGCAATGAAGAGCAGTTGGATTCGATTGAGCAACTTATTGAAGAATTTAAAAATAAGCTAGACGCTAGTGTTGAGAATACAGCTTGGCTGAGGGAAATGTACATTTGCTCATTTCAAAGAAAATTAAAAGCTCTTTGGCCAAATTCTTTTATGAGCGCTGTCAGGCCAAATATCCCACTGATTCGACCCTTTGGCTAGATTATGTCCAATATATGACAGAGCCATTGGAGTCGGGTAGCAAAGATGAGATTCTTACGGAGATAACCGATGGCTTCCGCTTATAACTCGAGCTTTGCGCACCAAGCCAAGCATTCAGATTAATCACAAGTTCTTGCAGTAAATGGAGCAGTCCATGGAGCTCGATTGAAATTGACGTGGATAACTTTGATTAAAAACGACTGTGAGGAGCCATATTCACTTATAGCGCCTCACAAAATGCGATTGCATTTATAGCCGCAGCCGGACCTGTGGCAAAGTGCCGTTGGTGTGCGAGCGGTGCATTCACGAAATATAGTGGTCACTGTCACACCAACGACAGGCGTGATCAGCAACGAGGAACCGTTGTTGCTGGGCAAATCTCACTGGAACGATCACGCCACCTTTGCCCTTGGCACGACATTGGCAGCGCTGACAGGCCCCGGTCCAGCGAGACAGCAGAAGGGTATAAAAGAAGCCGCCTCGGACAGAGCGGCAAGTTAGTTGAGTACAAGTTAGTTGAGTACAATTTAGTTGAGTACACGGAAGTCAAACGTCACGAAAATAAGTTGAAAATCAGTGCGGAAAACATAACAGAAATCCTACGCGAAAGGATCGTTCAGAAGTGTAAGAATTCAGCATGCTAAGGACAAGTGCATGATCGTGTCCCTAGGCGATTAACACGGAGCAATCGTAGAGCGAATCTGACCTCGTTGTGCACTTCAAAGCACGCCAATTAAAACCACACACAGACGTGATTACTAACTCAATGAAGTACAATGCCACAGCCCAGTGAAAACACAGGGCGTAATATATGTTTAAAGTAAACCAATTGTGTCTTATTCCGGGCGTTGCACGTACCTCAACACGCGAATTTGCCACGAAAACCGCAACTTAGCGCCAAAGCAACTCGAATTAAAACCAAGTATCAGGCAAGTGAGCCTGGCGAAGGACAGGTGAAGCTAAAGCCAGAGCCTGAGAGTAGGCGACACTATTGGCAACCGGTAACCAGAGCCATAGAAGCCGCGAATTCGGGCGTTGCTAGCTAAAAACCAGTAGCGGGAATTGTGCCGGCGAGATTGACACGCAACCCAAACTCAATGAGCCACACTGAGAGTGCGAAAATCCATGTGTCATTGGCAGCCGCCACTATAGTAGTACCCGCACACCGGAGTTGCCAGCTAAAACCTACGTTTAGTGAGACGAAACATATGACATCTGAATATTGGCTGCAACGAGAAGCGCCAGCATTGCGAAATAAAACCACGACCAAGAGCCGTGACGATTTAGCTAAAACTCTTATAGCGAAATGATCATGTACAGTGCACACACAAGGTTGATACAAACCCAAACGTGAAAAAACTAGCAGAGAGTGCAGTTTAAATATATGTATTAAAAGTAAAACCAAATTGTGTTCTTATTGCCGCAGCCGCCACAAATATAAATTTGTTGGCACGTACCCTCAACACCGCGAGAGTTAGCCCAGCTAAAAACCGCGTAACTTTAGGTGCGTTGCATTTGCAAAGCAACCTCGAATTAAAAACCAAGCATCAGGGAAGTGAGCCTGGCGAAGGACAGGTGAAGCTTAAGCCAGAGCCTGAGAGTAGGCGACACTATTGGCGAAACCCTTGTGGTAACCAGGAGGCCATAGTAGAGCCGGCGAATTCGGGCGTTGCTAGCTAAAACCTCGTTTAGTAGGCGAAACATTGACTCTGAATATTTGGTGCAACGAGAGCGCCAGCATTGCAAATAAAACCACGACACAAGAGCCGTACGATTTACTAAACTCTAATACGAATATCATTAAGTGCACAACAATTGTAAAACCCAACGTGAAAACTAGCAGAGAGTGCAGTTTAATATATGTATTAAAAGTAAAACCAAATTGTGTTCTTATTGCCGCAGCCGCCACAAATATAAATTTGTTGGCACGTACCCTCAACACCGCGAGAGTTAGCCCAGCTAAAAACCGCGTAACTTTAGGTGCGTTGCATTTGCAAAGCAACCTCGAATTAAAAACCAAGTATCAGACAAGTGAGCCTGGCGAAGGACAGGTGAAGCTAAAGCCAGAGCCTGAGAGTAGGCGACACTATTGGCGAAATCCTTGTGGTAACCAGGAGGCCATAGAAGAGCCGGCGAATTCGGGCGTTGCTAGCTAAAACCTCGTTTAGTAGGCGAAACATTGACTCTGAATATTTGGTGCAACGAGAGCGCCAGCATTGCAAATAAAACCACGACACAAGAGCCGTACGATTTACTAAACTCTAATACGAAATATCATTAAGTGCACAACAATTGTAAAACCCAACGTGAAAACTAGCAGAGAGTGCAGTTTAAATATATGTATTAAAAGTAAAACCAAATTGTGTTCTTATTGCCGCAGCCGCCACAAATATAAATTTGTTGGCACGTACCCTCAACACCGCGAGAGTTAGCCCAGCTAAAAACCGCGTAACTTTAGGTTCGTTACACGACAAACCAATCATTAATTATTTTAAACAGATCTGCAGTTTCGCATGCATTTTGGACTTCATAGCCCAATGAATAGCAGCGTCGGATGGAGCTAGCGGTTGTGTTAGAAAACAGCTGTGTTGCCAGTTTAAACATTTAACATTTAAACGGTTTTCCGTGATCTTAAACATAATTGACAGATCTGACTTGCCACAATGATCAAGTGTCTTTTGGACTGTCGTTAAAGTCAGCTTATTTCCGTTTAAACCAGAATCCACGTCGTGATTCCGGATAAGCTTAATTAAATGAGGAGTATCCGAAAAAACATAAATTTTAAGTTGGTCATCAGCTTGATGGCTAAGCCACGTTTTTGCTGAAAATATACATAAAAAACCAACTATGACTTTTTTCCCATTAATAAATTGTAACGCACTTACTTTCCGATATGCCAAGCTCTCCATAATCTCTGGTTGCCAGCACCCAAATCAGAGGTGATTGCTACAATTGGATATCCTCTTCTGTGTAATTTTTTTAAGATGCGCAACAAAATTTTCTTGGAATACAGAGTAACTTTATGGTGATGTCGTAGTGGACCGAAATAGGAGTAATTTCAAGTTGAATATGTTAATAGGTCCCTACGGACCTTCTCACTCAACGGAGGTTGAGTTAATATTCAGTAGCAATACAGCAAACGCTCGATAACGTGATGCGTCTAAAACGTGAACTCATCAAAACGTGAACAACATTTTTTGTGCATTGACTATTCTAAAACGTGAACAAGGCGAGAAAGCTCTAGAACATGAACAATAAACTTTTCAATGTTTACATTGAGCTCAAATAATTTTTCGCCACAAAACTCTCTCACTCACTCAAAAGTCAACAGCCGACTAAAAAATCGCGCAAATTTTCACTTTTCTACAATCTGTAAAACAATTCTAAAACGAGGATATTGATGTTGACATTGCGGATAATGATGTTGAACATAAGGACGAATAGAGTAGAATAGCCAACAAGGCATCGATCAAAATGATTTGAGTATTAGAATATTATAAAAGCAGAAAACTCAAAAGAAAAAAACATAGTGCCGCGTAGTTAATTTTGGCTATGCCAAGACTATGATACCCTTCACACAGCCAAATCAATGCTCACCCCCTCTTATTTATGTTTCTGTGCAGTTGTTAATTTTTCGCTCCTATTTTTACTCGAGCGTCATTTACTTGTTCGTGTGCGACAACAAGTGCACGACAGCAACAACAATTGATAGTACGATATGGTCAATTTGTATGGTGGCTATGTCGTAGAATGCTCCGATCGGGATGAAATTTCATAGTGAACAAACCCGACATGATCTAAGCAATCTGTAACAGTTTCACAAGATCGATTCAGCAGTTTGGCCGGAAATCGTGTTGAAACAGAAAGACGGACAGACGGATGGAAATCAATTCCTGAGCTCGTCCTGATCATTTTGATATATAGTTTATGGGGTCTCCCATCATTCCTTTAAGGCTTTTAAAAACATTGAACTAAAAATTTATAAAATAATTTCTAATGTAAGCTTAAATAATCTAAAAATTCTTGAATTATTGTGAAAAAGCGTCTGGCGCTCGATACTCGAAAAATACATCACAAAGCGACCAATCTTGTGTGACAATAATTAAAGAATTTTTAGATTTTTAAAGCATACATTAGAAATTATTTTTTAAATTTGTAGTTCTATGTTTTAAATTGCGTATTTTTTTAGGTTTTTCAAACTATATTATTATACTCGATTCCGAAGGTAAAGACTATATTGGTTTTGTCCGCGCGCAGCCACTCCGCATTTTAAAGTCAACAAAGCCTATATCTCCCACAGTTTTTGAGCTATAGCCACAAAATTAGTGCCAAGATAGGTGTCGATGACCCCCCAAACAATGCATCAAAAGTTTGGATGCCACGCCCACCAATACTGCCATAGCAGCCCCCATCCGCCCCAACGCTTCGTCAAAAACGGAAATGCGTGTATCTTCCAAGTAGTGGAGCTAAATTTGGTAGGAAGATAGCTGGCAACGACCCCACAAAACTGAATCAAAGTTTTGGAGTCACTCCCACCCATTCCGCCCCCAGCCCCCCGCATTTTGAAGTCAAAAATGCAGCCAATTGAATGTTTTTGAAAAAAGTGAGATTGCCATCAAAGAGTTTGTTCAGCATTCCGTTATACCGCCGCATATCTTTCTACGTTATCTGAAGGCCCTTAAGGCTGTTACCCAAACACTAGCCGTGCGCACCACCTTTAATAAGAATTGCGCCAGGGCTCTATCCAGTCACTATGGTAATTTCCAAAGGCACTTGCAATATTTTATTATTTTTCGCACATTTGTCCAAGTTTGTTGTTAAAACTTTGCTTAAAGAGCAAATGGTTGAGCAGCATTTGATGTGGGCTAAGTGCAACTTGCCTTGGAATTGCAATGAAGAGCACAAACATTTTACTGAGAAATCGATACGCGAAATTTAGCCAGCCTTGTTGTGCGTTGCATTTGCAAAGCAACCTCGAATTAAAAACCAAGTATCAGACAAGTGAGCCTGGCGAAGGACAGGTGAAGCTAAAGCCAGAGCCTGAGAGTAGGCGACACTATTGGCGAAATCCTTGTGGTAACACGGAGGCCATAGTAGAGCCTGGCGAATTCGGGCGTTGCTAGCTAAAACCTCGTTTAGTAGACGAAATACTGACTGTGAATATTTGGTGCAACGAGAGCGCCAGCATTGCAAATAAAACCACGACACAAGAGCCGTACGATTTACTAAACTCTAATACGAAATATCATTAAGTGCACAACAATTGTAAAACCCAACGTGCAAACTAGCAGAGAGTGCAGTTTAAATATATGTATTAAAAGTAAAACCAAATTGTGTTCTTATTGCCGCAGCCGCCACAAATATAAATTTGTTGGCACGTACCCTCAACACCGCGAGAGTTAGCCCAGCTAAAAACCGCGTAACTTTAGGTGCGTTGCATTTGCAAAGCAACCTCGAATTAAAAACCAAGTATCAGAGAAGTGAGCCTGGCGAAGGACAGGTGAAGCTAAAGCCAGAGCCTGAGAGTAGGCGACACTATTGGCGAAATCCTTGTGGTAACCAGGAGGCCATAGTAGAGCCGGCGAATTCGGGCGTTGCTAGCTAAAACCTTGTTTAGTAGACGAAACATTGACTCTGAATATTTGGTGCAACGAGAGCGCCAGCATTGCAAATAAAACCACGACACAAGAGCCGTACGATTTACTAAACTCTAATACGAAATATCATTAAGTGCACAACAATTGTAAAACCCAACGTGAAAACTAGCAGAGAGTGCAGTTTAAATATAAGTATTAAAAGTAAAACCAAATTGTGTTCTTATTGCCGCAGCCGCCACAAATATAAATTTGTTGGCACGTACCCTCAACACCGCGAGAGTTAGCCCAGCTAAAAACCGCGTAACTTTAGGTGCGTTGCATTTGCAAAGCAACCTCGAATTAAAAACCAAGTATCAGACAAGTGAGCCTGGCGAAGGACAGGTGAAGCTAAAGCCAGAGCCTGAGAGTAGGCGACACTATTGGCGAAATCCTTGTGGTAACCAGGAGGCCATAGAAGAGCCGGCGAATTCGGGCGTTGCTAGCTAAAACCTCGTTTAGTAGGCGAAACATTGACTCTGAATATTTGGTGCAACGAGAGCGCCAGCATTGCAAATAAAACCACGACACAAGAGCCGTACGATTTACTAAACTCTAATACGAAATATCATTAAGTGCACAACAATTGTAAAACCCAACGTGAAAACTAGCAGAGAGTGCAGTTTAAATATATGTATTAAAAGTAAAACCAAATTGTGTTCTTATTGCCGCAGCCGCCACAAATATAAATTTGTTGGCACGTACCCTCAACACCGCGAGAGTTAGCCCAGCTAAAAACCGCGTAACTTTAGGTTCGTTACACGACAAACCAATCATTAATTATTTTAAACAGATCTGCAGTTTCGCATGCATTTTGGACTTCATAGCCCAATGAATAGCAGCGTCGGATGGAGCTAGCGGTTGTGTTAGAAAACAGCTGTGTTGCCAGTTTAAACATTTAACATTTAAACGGTTTTCCGTGATCTTAAACATAATTGACAGATCTGACTTGCCACAATGATCAAGTGTCTTTTGGACTGTCGTTTAAGTCAGCTTATTTCCGTTTAAACCAGAATCCACGTCGTGATTCCGGATAAGCTTAATTAAATGAGGAGTATCCGAAAAAACATAAATTTTAAGTTGGTCATCAGCTTGATGGCTAAGCCACGTTTTTGCTGAAAATATACATAAAAAACCAACTATGACTTTTTTCCCATTAATAAATTGTAACGCACTTACTTTCCGATATGCCAAGCTCTCCATAATCTCTGGTTGCCAGCACCCAAATCAGAGGTGATTGCTACAACTGGATATCCTCTTCTGTGTAACTTTTTTTAAGATGCGCAACAAAATTTTCTTGGAATACAGAGTAACTTTATGGTGATGTCGTAGTGGCCGAAATAGGAGTAATTTCAAGTTGAATATTTAATAGGTCCCTACGGACCTTCTCACTCAACGGAGGTTGAGTTAATATTCAGTAATAATACAGCAAACGCTCGATAACGTGATGCGTCTAAACGTGAACTCATCAAAACGTGAACAACATTTTTTGTGCATTGACTATTCTAAAACGTGAACAAGGCGAGAAAGCTCTAGAACATGAACAATAAACTTTTCAATGTTTACATTGAGCTCAAATAATTTTTCGCCACAAAACTCTCTCACTCACTCAAAAGTCAACAGCAGACTAAAAAATCGCGCAAATTTTCACTTTTCTACAATCTGTAAAACAATTCTAAAACGAGGATATTGATGTTGACATTGCGGATAATGATGTTGAACATAAGGACGAATAGAGTAGAATAGCCAACAAGGCATCGATCAAAATGATTTGAGTATTAGAGTATTATAAAAGCAGAAAACTCAAAAGAAAAAAAACATAGTGCCGCGTAGTTAATTTTGGCTATGCCAAGACTATGATACCCTTCACACAGCCAAATCAATGCTCACCCCCTCTTATTTATGTTTCTGTGCAGTTGTTAATTTTTCGCTCCTATTTTTACTCGAGCGTCATTTACTTGTTCGTGTGCGACAACAAGTGCACGACAGCAACAACAATTGATAGTACGATATGGTCAATTTGTATGGTGGCTATGTCGTAGAATGCTCCGATCGGGATGAAATTTCATAGTGAACAAACCCGACATGATCTAAGCAATCTGTAACAGTTTCACGAGATCGATTCAGCAGTTTGGCCGGAAATCGTGTTGAAACAGAAAGACGGACAGACGGATGGAAATCAATTCCTGAGCTCGTCCTGATCATTTTGACATATAGTTTATGGGGTCTCCCATCATTCCTTTAAGGCTTTTAAAAACATTGAACTAAAAATTTATAAAATAATTTCTAATGTAAGCTTAAATAATCTAAAAATTCTTGAATTATTGTGAAAAAGCGTCTGGCGCTCGATACTCGAAAAATACATCACAAAGCGACCAATCTTGTGTGACAATAGTTAAAGAATTTTTAGATTTTAAAGCATACATTAGAAATTATTTTTTAAATTTGTAGTTCTATGTTTTAAATTGCGTATTTTTTTAGGTTTTTCAAACTATATTTATTATACTCGATGCCGAAGGTAAAGACTATATTGGTTTTGTCCGCGCGCAGCCACTCCGCATTTTAAAGTCAACAAAGCCTATATCTCCCACAGTTTTTGAGCTATAGCCACAAAATTTAGTGCCAAGATAGGTGTCGATGACCCCCCAAACAATGCATCAAAAGTTTGGATGCCACGCCCACCAATACTGCCATAGCGGCCCCCATCCGCCCCAACGCTTCGTCAAAAACGGAAATGCGTGTATCTTCCAAAGTAGTGGAGCTAAATTTGGTAGGAAGATAGCTGGCAACGACCCCACAAAACTGAATCAAAGTTTTGGAGCCACTCCCACCCATTCCGCCCCCAGCCCCCCGCATTTTGAAGTCAAAAATGCAGCCAATTGAATGTTTTTGAAAAAAGTGAGATTGCCATCAAAGAGTTTGTTCAGCATCCCGTTATACCGCCGCATATCTTTCTACGTTATCTGAAGGCCCTTAAGGCTGTTACCCAAACACTAGCCGTGCGCACCACCTTTAATAAGAATTGCGCCAGGGCTCTATTCCAGTCACTATGGTAATTTCCAAAGGCACTTGCAATATTTTATTATTTTTCGCACATTGAACATAAATATAAATTTTTACTCGAAAAACACAGATGAACCACTTTCCAAGTTTGTTGTTAAAAGTTTGCTTAAAGAGCAAATGGTTGAACAGCATTTGATGATTTGATCACTTGTCTGATACTTGGTTTATAATTCGAGGTTGCTTAGCAAATGCAACGCACCTAAAGTTATGCGGTTTTTAGCTGGGCTAACTCTCGCGGTGTTGAGGGTACGTGCCAACAAATTAATATTTGTGGCGGCTGCGGCAATAAGAACACAATTTGGTTTTACTTTTAATACATATATTTAAACTGCACTCTCTGCTAGTTTTCACGTTGGGTTTTACAATTGTTGTGCACTTAATGATATTTCGTATTAGAGTTTAGTAAATCGTACGGCTCTTGTGTCGTGGTTTTATATGCAATGCTGGCGCTCTCGTTGCACCAAATATTCAGAGTCAATGTTTCGCCTACTAAACGAGGTTTTAGCTAGCAACGCCCGAATTCGCCGGCTCTACTATGGCCTCCTGGTTACCACAAGGATTTCGCCAATAGTGTCGCCTACTCTCAGGTTCTGGCTTTAGCTTCACCTGTCCTTCGCCAGGCTCACTTGTCTGATACTTGGTTTTTAATTCGAGGCTGCTTTGCAAATGCAACGCACCTAAAGTTACGCGGTTTTTAGCTGGGCTAACTCTCGCGGTGTTGAGGGTACGTGCCAACAAATTAATATTTGTGGCGGCTGCGGCAATAAGAACACAATTTGGTTTTACTTTTAATACATATATTTAAACTGCACTCTCTGCTAGTTTTCACGTTGGGTTTTACAATTGTTGTGCACTTAATGATATTTCGTATTAGAGTTTAGTAAATCGTACGGCTCTTGTGTCGTGGTTTATTTGCAATGCTGGCGCTCTCGTTGCACCAAATATTCAGAGTCAATGTTTCGCCTACTAAACGAGGTTTTAGCTAGCAACGCCCGAATTCGCCGGCTCTTCTATGGCCTCCTGGTTACCACAAGGATTTCGCCAATAGTGTCGCCTACTCTCAGGCTCTGGCTTTAGCTTCACCTGTCCTTCGCCAGGCTCACTTGTCTGATACTTGGTTTTAATTCGAGGTTGCTTTGCAAATGCAACGCACCCCAAGGCTGGCTAAATTTCGCGTATTGATTTCTCAGTAAAATGTTTGTTAATCGCTAAGGACACGATCTGCTTTGTCCTTATTGCGATATGAATCCTTAAATTCTTAACTTATCCTTTCGCGTAGGATTTCTTTATGTTTCGCACTGATTTTCACTTATTTCGTATTGACTCCGTACTCAACTAAATTGTACTCAACTAACTTGTACTCAACTAACTTGCCGCTCTGTCCGAGGCGGCTTCTTTTATACCCTTCTGCTGTCTCGCTGGACCGGGGCCTGTCAGCGCTGCCAATGTCGTGCCAAGGGCAAAGGTGGCGTGATCGTTCCAGTGAGATTTGCCCAGCAACAACGGTTCCTCGTTGCTGATCACGCCTGTCGTTGGTGTGACAGTGACCACTATATTTCGTGGATGCACCGCTCGCACACCAACGGCACTTTGCCACGACTTTTGCGGTACGTGTTTTGCGGCTCCTATGTGCCAAACACGTACCTTAGCGCTGACATCCTGTGTCAGAGCGAGACAGCATGCGAATTCGCCGCAGCTCAGGTCCGGCTGCGGCTATAAATGCAATCGCTTTTGTGAGGCGCTATAAGTGAATATGGCTCTTCACACTCCCCTCTTTCTCCGGAAGTGGAAGCCTTCCACTTAAATTTTGCGTCTTTTCAAATCGCCCGCCTCCGTTTTGAACCTTGGCGTCCGTTAGCAGTGTCGCTGTAGCGATCAGCTGGCGGTCGTGTAACGCCATCTAGTGGTGCGTTAAGCCATAGCAGCCAGCTTTGAATCGCCCGGTGTTACTCGATACGGCTTGATCGATATTTGCGATGTGGCCAGATCGATATGGCCACCGCAACTATCCAACATTATTCGGCCATGACACACAATTTGCAGTTTGCAATTGTTTTATTGTTGCTGAAAAGAATCTAAAAAGCAAAAGTAAGTAACATATTTTTGCGCCTTGCGCCATTTCCACCATATCCTAAATCCTGTTCTCTTTTTTCCAGGCCATGCCGTTTTGCCGCTCGCGCTGGATCACACACACATTTTATGTGAGTATGCTTCCAGCAAATTTCACCCCCCCTCCTGCAGTTTAATCCACCTGTTTTCTTTATTTTTTTTCAGGTTAAACGAAATGCGAATATATTATTATTATTTATTTTTTTATTATTTTTTTTTACGTGTTTTGTGTTTGCGTTTTATACCGCCATAAAGGCCCGCGTGCCTCTGACCGATATCCGCACGCGGTACCTCTGGCCATGCGCCCAAACAATGCGCGACGTGCGTCGGTCGCTGCCTCCAGCTGCGGCAGCTATCACCTCGGGTGGCCAATCTGCTCGCGCCACCTCTCTCCATCCTGGAGTCGCCAGTGGTGCGGATGACTGCCGCTTTAGCACCGGGCGAGCCGGCCGCTCCCCATACGGGCACGAAGCCTGCCGACCGAACGCTGGGCGCACCGGATTGGTTGCCCAAGCGTGTGGCGGAGGTGGTGTACCGGGCGAGGCGGCGTGCCCACCTGCAGCGGTGTCGGCCATTCCCACGGCGATGTCCGTGTTGACTGGTGCCTGTAGTGCGCGTGGTGGCGACGGCATCGGCGGTCGTGATCGCGGTGGCGTCGGTGTACGCTGTCGGGGTGGCGTTGGCGTACGCCCATGAAGGCCTCGCGGGGCGGTGCCACCTCCTCTGTCCACTCGAGGACAACCGTCGCGATGTGGTGCCACCGCCCATCCACGATCCGTTTCTCGCGTGAGATGGTTGCCGTCGGTGGTGTCGACTCACCCGGATCGGTCTGCGGCATCTGCTCCTCGGCCTGCGGTGCTGCCTCCTCCTCGTCGGACGATATGCAGATGATATCGTCATCCTCATCCTCCGAGGCGCCCACCCACGTGGGAATGGCGATGGTGGCCTAGCGGGCCACCAGTCTGGTGGTGGCGTCTCCGGCAGCGGCGGTGTGGCGAACCGCTCCGGGCTGGCTGGGCCCACATTCTCGTCCTCCGGGGTCGGCGGTGCCTCCGGGTGGCACATCCGGACCCATTCGGGATTTACCTCAACGAAATCGCCCGGCGGCGACTCCTCTCGCCTTTCGCCCACTGGACCAGCGTCGTACTCCACCTCCCAGTCGCTGCTGTTGAAGTCCTCGCCGTATGCCCGGCGCACCCACTCCCGCTCTTCCTCCAGCTCCTGGTGGCGACAACGCTCACGCTCGGCCGCCTCTCGCTCTTCCGGGGACTCAAAGATGGGTGATGCCCGCAGTTCCAGCACATCCGGTGATGCCTCCCGCTGCGGCTCGACGCGCGCATAGTGCTGTCCGGCCCAACGCCCTCGTCGCGCCACGTTTCTGCGCCCTCTGGCGCTGGCACCCATGGCCGCCGCGTCGACCACGCACACATTCCCCGCTGGTGTGCGAGAGTGCGCACGTGGGTCACGGCCCGACGCATGGGCTGCCCTTCCTGCTCCGGTGTTGTCGTTACAATTCTCCATTCTTACTTGTGAGTGCTCCGTTTTCTTTGTAAAAATATCGCAAAGTGACCGACTGTAAGGTAGTCGGCACCTTTTATACCCCTACTCCGTACGCATGTGCAACAGAGTAGGTGTGCATGTTACGGTATCCTTCCCGACTGCGATCGCCATGTTTTGTCAGCGCTCTCTTTGCGATATCGCTAACCGTTTCCATTATCCGTTTTACTAGCAGCGTTTGCTTCGCACACCTTTCGCCGCGTTCAGGTCCGGTTTTGTAATGCCCTTGGTTGGGCCGTGGCTCTTATTATTATTATTTTCTCTGCCATCCATTCTTCCCGCCCACACATTCATTGTTGTCTGGTATTTTTAATAAATATGTAATATCTTACATATTCATTTTTATTATTTATAGAATATGTAATACCTTACAAATTTATTTTTGTTATTGTTTTAATAAATATGTAATACCTTACTTATTATTTTTATTATTTATATACCATATATGTAATGACTTACATATTTATTTTTGTTATGGTTTAATAAATATGTAATATGTAATATGTACATATTTATTTTTATTATTTATGTACCATATATGTAACACCTTACATATTTAATTTTGTTATGGTTTTAATAAATATGTAATACCTTAAAAATTTATTTTTATAATTTATATATATGTAATACCTTACATATATATATTTTTATTATTTATATATGTAATACCTTACATATATATTTTTATTATTATATATGGTATACCTTACATATTTATTTTTGTTATGGTTTAATAAATATGTAATACCTTACATATTATTTTTATTATTTATATCTGTTAAATGTGTTGAGTAGGGAACATATTTAATATGTATTAATACATATTCACCCTTTTTTCCAAAAAAACAAATCAACTAATGATTTTTTTTTGTAAGGACGTAATTTCTTAGGCCGAGGTCGGCGTCTCAGTCGCGTCCAGGGATTTTACAGAAAATTGTAAATTGCTGGGACACTGGGGGAGCTGTGTCAGAGTATACCTATGGGTCGGGGCAATAAGGGAAAGTGTAGGGGAAATAGCAGGGGGGGTTCGTGAGCATATCCTACGCACTGGCGCCGATTTAGGAGGCACCTGAAGGAATAGGTTGGTTAGTCCAGAGTAATACTCGGAGAACTAACCAATCACTCCCCCAAATGGCTCTTCGTCGCCGACCAGGGCGTCGGGCGAAGTTCTGTGTTAGTACGAGCGGGTGAGAGTCAACCAGCCAGCTGGTCAGGCCGAGGGTAAGACCCGGAAGCCTGCGCACTAACTGCCTAACCCCATCCGCCCGCACCAGTCACCGGCCGCGTCCTTGAGGAGCTCTGGTGAGAAGATTTCGTCACGCATAGAGTGAGACTCGGAATACGTGCCCATCCTCCACCCGATCTCTCACATCTGCAACGCCTGGGTATTACCCACTTATCGCTACACCTGGGACATACCCAAGAGACAGGCGTCGCAGAATCTAGAGTAAAACTCGGAGGATTCGCTAGCATGCCCCTCAGGTTTGCCCCCCGCGGGCTATGTGAGTGAGGCTCACTCGCTGAAAGGGGGGAAAAAGAGGAAAAAGGGTAACAAATAAAGCACACACAAATTTAGCTACACTAAGATCTTTATTAATTCTATATCACAGACAGCAAGACATATAGGTATTACATATAAGGGGTGGGGATACTATCCTAGGCCGCACCAAATCCAAGCATGGCTGCCTTAGCAACCTTTGGGCTCATCGCAGATGGCCGTCACTTACCCCTGTGTATGTTTGCATGTATGCCTGTGTACGGGTGTGTGTGTATGTAAGCCTGGGTGTGTGTGTAAGCCTGGGTGTGTGTGTGCGGGTGTCGATGCCTGGGTGGGTGCCTGTGTGCGGGTAAGCCTGGGTGTTCGTGCTGGTGTATGTATATAAGCCTGGGAGTGTGGGTGCGTAAGCCTGTGTTTCCTTTATTGCTTATCCTATATATACAGTCTTATTATTAGGTAATAAAAGCGAAACATAACATTGGCGGTACGGCCGTTAGGTAATGCGTCACCAATGCCTATGTTCCACCTAATCCTCTTGCTCTCTTCACTCGCGCTCAGCCTTACGCAGATTGGTCATGGATGCCGCCGCGAACGCGCTGAATGCTTCCCAATTGGCGTTGCTGGCCAGTACCAATGTCACCAGGTGGTCCAACTCGATACTACAGCCGAAAGCCCTCTCCAGCTCATCTCGGAGCCCGGTAAAGCGTCCGCAGTGAAACAAGACGTGTTCGGCATCCTCTACGAACCTATCACCACAGGAGGTACAGAACGCTGCACTCTCATGCCCAAGTCGGTGCAAGTACTCACGGAAGCAGCCATGACCACTTAGGAGTTGGGTGGTGTAGTAGTTGAGCTGCCCATGCCGCCGGTTTTGCCACGCTGAAATGCTCGGGATGAGGCGATGCGTCCAACGCCCTTTGCTAGACGCATCCCATTGCCTCTGCCAGTTTTCCAAAGTGCGCGTTTTGGCCGCTGTGCGCACTTCATGCTTCTGGGGATCCGAAAGTTCCTTGCCATGAGTTCCCTCGTAGATCTCCGAGATTTCCCTAGCCAGCTCGGCTATGTGGGCTATTCCAGCCAGGACCAGACATGCGTCATCAGAGATGTTTCTGAAGCCGCTACAAACTCTGATCGCTCCAAGACGGTGAGTGGCTCTCAGTCCGCGGGAGTAGCTCTCAAAGCGGCAAGCTGATTGCCATATCGGCGCCGCATACAGCATTGTCGCTCTTATGACGCTGGTTAAAAGGAGTCTCTTAAATTGCTTCGGACCTCTCGTATTTGGCATGATACGAGAGATCGCACGATTTGCTAAGGCGGCTTTTGTGCTAGCGTACTCCAAATTCTCCTTGAAGCATAGCCTGGTATCCAGCATAACGCCCAGATATTTAATCGCCCTCTTAGACCTGACTGCAGTGTTAGCCACGATTATGTTTGCTGTCTCCACCGCTTTTCGGCTGCTAATGAGCACTGCCTCTGTTTTTTGGGGTGCTATCTGCAGTCCTACTGAGGAGAGCCACTGTATGGCTTTCGAGATGGCTAGGTTGCACTTTTCCTCCACTACCTTGAGATCCTTGGCGACAACCACTATTGCCACATCGTCAGCAAAGCCCACCAGCTGTACATCGTCTGGCATTGACAGCCGAAAAACGCCGTCATACATGACGTTCCACAGAAGAGGTCCCAGTACCGACCCTTGTGGCACGCCTCCAGAAACTTCATGCTCCTCCATCGCCGGGTGTGTGTGTGTGTGTGTGTTAGCTTGGGTGTGTGTGTAAGCCTGGGTGTGCCTCTGTGTATGTGTAAGCCTGGGTGTGTGTTTGCGTATATGCCTGTGTGGGTGAGTGCCTGTGGGTGTGTTTTTTTTTTTTTTTTTATTCCTTGGTAATAAATAATAACCTACATTAAACTATACAATAAAAAAAAAAAAAACAATCATAGACATTGCCAGCCTCTGCGGGACCGCCGCGAGGCATTGCTTCGCAGAAACAAAAGCAATGCTTATGAAGCGATCGCCCTTAAGCGTTCCAGACGCCTCAGCTCCGCCATCGTAGAAGCTGCGAGTCCGCAAACCGCATTCCATACCACCTCCCTCTCTATCATAAGATCCACCAGGTTTGTTGGCGAAAGGGGCTGACCAATCAGGGACTCCACCTGCAGACGTTCAAGGGCGAATCGCCCACACTGGAAGAAAACATGGCTTACATCCTCCTCCGTACCATCTCCGCACCAGCTACACTCTGAACTGGCATCGTGCTTGAACCGCTTTAAGTAGCTCCTAAAGCAACCATGTCCCGTTAGCAGCTGGGTGAGGTAAAATGTGACTGACCCGTGCTTCCTCTCTAGCCATCGCCGCACATCTGGTATCAATAGGTGCGTCCAACGCCCTTTTGCAGAAGTATTCCAGTGCCGCTGCCAGGCCTCTAGGCTCCGCTCGCGGGCTGCAGCCCTAGCTGCTCTTCTCTCCGTTGGTGCTGCTTCCAAAACCGCTGCGGCTTCTACTGCTAAGCTGTGGATTGGGATCATTCCAGCCACCACCAGCGCTGCATCCGAGGAGACTGTGCGAAAGGCGCAGCAGACGCGAAGGGCAGAGAGCCGGTAGGATGACACGATACCCTTCATGTAGGTGGCCACCGAAGTTGCGCCGACCCAAATTGGAGCAGCATACAGCACTATCGACTTCAGGACGCTCGTAAGCAGCAGCCTCGTTTGCTGTTTAGGACCCCGCGTATTAGGCATCAACCTCGCAAGGGCTCGCACGGATCCAGCTGCCTTCCGATGCACGAATGCCAGGTGCTCGCCAAAGTTTAAGCGCCGATCGATGACCACACTAAGGTAGCGGATACAGTCCTTGGACCGCATTGTGACGCCTCCCACCGTGATATCCACGTACTCCACCTTTTTTCGGCTGCTGATGAGCACCGCCTCCGTCTTTTGGGCAGCCAGTTGAAGACCAACAGACGACAGCCACCGCGTCACTGCGTCTAAGCACCAATCGCAGAGCTCTGTAACTCGCCGTAGGTCTTTAGCTACAAGCACCAGAGCGACGTCGTCCGCATATCCAATAGCGCTTGCACCATCCGGCAACTGGAGCTGTAGTATCCCGTCATACATGATATTCCACAGGAGAGGACCCAGGACAGATCCTTGTGGAACACCTGCAGAAACGGCGTACTCCTTCTCCCCCTCATCTGTATGGTAGTGCAGCCTACGGTTGTCAAAGTAGTTCCTCACGATTGCTACGAGGTAGTCTGGCACTCTAAAACTCCCCAGGGCATCCAAAATGTAGCTCCAATTCGCGGAGTTAAAGGCGTTCTTGACGTCAATGGTCACTACGAGACAGTACTGCTTATTGCCAAAGCGCCAGCGGGTGCCTGAGATCGCTTCTGAGGCTATGCTGACTACCGACCTGATGGCATCGGTAGTAGATCTCGCCCTCCTGAAGCCGAATTGGAGTGGTGATAATCCTCCAGCATTCTGCACGGCGTCATCCAGCCTAGCAGCTATGATCGCCTCGAAGACCTTGCCACTGTTGTCAATGAGACAAATAGGCCGGTATGCTGAAGGGTCATCAGGAGGCTTATCTGGCTTAGGCAGCAGGACGAGTTTCTGCACCTTCCACCTGTCCGGAAAGATGCCTTCTCGCAGACACTTGGTATACATCTGGGCAAACAATTCTGGCTGGAGCATGATTGCTAGATGCAGGCACCTATTAGGGACACCATCAGGACCAGGTGCTTTATTGGCTGATAGCTTCCGTGCTGCCAGCTGCATTTCTTCCAAAGAAACTGGAGAAACACCTTCATGGATGGAAGCCGCGCCGGCTGACGATAGTGGGTTCGCGCACTGAGGAAACAGAGTCGCCACAATTTCCTTCATGCGAACTAGCTCCATAGGCGCGTTGTTAGTGCCTTGGCTGACACGCTTGAAGACCATCTTGTAGGCTCTTCCCCAAGGGTCCTTGTCGGCTGAGTCACACAGCTTAAGGAAACACTCCTTTTTGCTGGCTTTGATGGTGTTCCTTAGCACTTTTCTTGCGGCCTTAAACTCAAGCTGCATCGAGCGAGTTTCCCCCGACCCTCGTGTGGCTGCTCGCTGAAAGCGTCTTCTCGATCTCAGGCAGGCTCGCCGAGCCTCAGCTATTTCATCGTTCCACCAAAACACGCTGGTGTGATGGCGTCTATATGCTTTCCTCTGGGGCATACTCGCAGCGCACGCAGCTTCTAGCTGCTGAGCCATCTGTTCCACCATATCATGCGCCGGTCCGCCTGCTACCATATGAGCAATGGAATCTGCGAAACTCCTCGTGTTGAGCGACTCAACCCGATATGCTACACCAGGGCTGGGCCTTGCCGGCACCCGCAGCCTTTCTCCAACCGAAAACATGATGGCCTCGTGGTCGCTTCCAGTGTAGCAGTCACTTATGTACCACAATGCCGAGCGGGCGAGTGCACTGCTCACATATGTGAGGTCGATAATTGACCCAGCACGTCCGTTGTTAAAAGTGTTCTCTGACCCAGTGTTAATAAGGACAAGGTCGAGGGACGCAAACGATTCCACAAGGATGGTGCCCCTGGCGTTCGTAGACGGGCTGCCCCAGTCGGTTGACCACGCGTTAAAATCGCCAGCAATTATAACGTTGCTGCGACCCCTGGATTCGTCCGCGATTTCCATAAGCACCGCTTCGAACTCGCCGATCGTGGGTGTGTGTAGATGCCTGTGCGAGTGTTTTTTTTTTTTTTTTATTTCAAAATATATGCCTATGTTAACTTAAATAACGATATGTGTAGCATGCACAGTCGTTGCCAGCTTCTACGGGACCGCCGTAAAGCATTGCTTCGCAGAAGCGGTGGCAACGACTACGATGCACTCGCCCTTAACCTCTCCAAACGACGCAGCTCTACCATCGTAGAGGCTGCAAATGAGCAAACCGCATGCCAGACATCAAGCCTCTCCAGCATAAGGGCCCACCAGGTTAGTTGGAGATAGACGCTGGCCCGTCAGGTTTTCCACCGCGAGTCGATCCTCGGCGAAAAGCCCACAGTGGAAGAAGACGTGTTGGGCGTCTTCATCGCAGCCATCTCCACACCAGGTGCACTCTGCGCTAGAGTCGTGCTGAAAACGTTTTAGGTAGCTTCTGAAACATCCGTGGCCGGAGAGAAGCTGGGTAAGGTAGAACGTTACCATCCCGTGCTTCCTCTCAACCCAACGCCTTATGTTGGGGATGAGGAGGTGCGTACAACGCCCTTTGTTGGAAGTGTCCCACTGCTGCTGCCAGGCGTCAAGGCTCCGCTCGCGGGCAGCTGATCGAACGGCATTTCTCCCCAACGGAACCGCTTCCAGGACTGCCACGGCTTCCAAGACGGCGATGCGAATTGGGGTCATCCCCGCAATCACGAGCGCAGCGTCAGAGGACACAGTGCGGTAGGCGCAACATACCCGCAAGGCAGAGAGCCGATAGATTGACTCTATGCCCCTTGTGTAGCTGGCCACCGTCGTAGCGCCGACCCAGATTGGAGCCGCGTACATTATAATTGATTTCATCACGTGCATTATCAGTAGCCTCGTCTGTTGCCTCGGACCTCGCGTGTTTGGCATCATCCTTGCCAATGCGCGTCCGGTAATCGCAGCCTTCCTGTGAACGTACGCGAGATGCTCCCCGTAACTAAGGCGCCTGTCAATGACCACGCCGAGGTAGCGGATCCAATCCTTGGACCTCAACGTGACGCCATCCACCTTAAAGTCCAAGTACTCCACCTTTTTCCTACTGCTGATGAGCACCGCCTCCGTCTTGTGCGCAGCAAGCTGTAGACCCACGGATGACAACCATTGAGTCACTGCATCCATGCACCAATTGCAGAGCTCGGTGACACGCCGTAAGTCCTTCGCCACAAGCACCAAGGCAACGTCGCGACGCGTCGTCAACGTAGCCAACTGCTGTGGCCCCCGCTGGAAGCTGGATTCTAAGTATGCCATCATACATGATGTTCCACAGGAGAGGACCTAGAACAGATCCTTGTGAGACACCTGCAGAGATAGCGTACTCCTTTTCGCCCTCGTCCGTGTCATACCGAAGGATTCGGTTGTCGAAGTAGCTCCTCACAATAGCTACTAGATACTCTGGCACCCGGAGAAGCACCAGGGCATCCAGGATACAGCTCCAGTCGGCAGTGTTGAAGGCGTTCTTCACGTCTATTGTTGCTACAAGGCAGTATTGCTTACACCCGAAACGCCAGCGGGTACCGGCGATAGCCTCAGCCGCAATATCGACAACAGCTTTGATTGCATCGGTGGTGGATTTTGCCTTCCTGACACCATATTGGTGAGGTGAAAGGCCACCAGAGCTACGTACGACATCCTCCAGTCTAGCACAGATTAGCATCTCCAGGACCTTGCCGCCGTTGTCAATGAGGCAAATGGGCCTGTATGCCGAGGGGTCGTCAGGGCGCTTGTCAGGCTTTGGAAGCAGCACAAGTTTCTGTACCTTCCACCTATCTGGAAAAGTACCTTCGCGCAGACATTTGGAGAAAGTCTCTGCAAACAGGTCAGGCCGCAAGGCGATTGCTATGCTTAGGCATCTATTTGGCACTCCGTCTGGGCCCGGGGCTTTTTGGGCGGTGAGCTTTCGAGCAGCGATCGCCATCTCTTCCAACGTGACCGGGATGAAGCCCTCGATTGTGGATGGACCAAGGGCTGGTGGGAGTAGGCTCGTTCTCCGAGGAAAAAGAGTTTCCACTATGTCCCTCACTCGAGCGAACTCAGTGGGCGCTTGACCTCTGCCTTTGCCGATGCGCTTGACCACCATCCTGTATGCTCTGCCCCAGGGATCATTGTCCGCGGAGTCGCAAAGTTTGAAGAAGCACTCCTTTTTGCTGACTTTGATTGCTTTCTTGAGTACTGCTCTTGCCACTTTGTACTCAAACTGCAGTAAGCGTTTTGAGCTCGAGTGCTCTAGCGCTGCACGCTGATAGCGCCTTCTCGACCTCAGGCATACCCGTCTAGCCTCAGCGATGTCGTCGTTCCACCAGAACATGCTTGTGTGGTGGCGTTTGTAGGCCTTTCGCACAGACATGCTTGCAGCGCAAGCAGCGCCCAGTTGTTCGGCTACCTGCTCCACCATAGCCAGCGCCGGACCACTTGCAGACAAGCATGAGACGGCATCGACAAATGTGGCCAAGTTGAGGGACTCAGCACGAAACGCCATTCTAGAGGGGGGGGTCTAGGCGGCACCCGGTGAGTTTCCCCTATTGAGAAAACGATGGCCTCATGGTCGCTTCCAGTGTAGCAGTCGCATATGCGCCACTGGGCCGTACGGTCGAGTGAACTGCTAAGGTAGGTCAGGTCGATGATTGACCCAGCGCTGCCCCTGTTGAACGTGTTTCTGGTCCCAGTGTTGAGAAGAACCACGTCCATAAGTGCCAACGACTCCATAAGGATGATTCCTCTGGCATTCGTAGACGGGCTGCCCCACTCCGTAGACCGTTAAAGTCGCCCGCAACTATGACGTTGCTACGGCCCCTTGCGTCCACCGCGAGTTCCGCAATCACAGCCTCAAAAGCTTCGATCGCAAGGCTGGGCGCCAAGTAGCAGCTGTAGAGCCACATACCGCCAACATTCACTCTCACAAAGCTGTCAGAGACAAGTGTGTGAGAGAAGGGGGACTGTTGACCGCCGCAATTCCACAAGGCAGCCTTTCCAGAGTTGTCGGAAGCCCACAGTCCACAGTTAGTTGACGCCGGGTGATGAGGTTCGCTTAGCATGGCGATGTCGATGTTCTCATCAAGGATGAATTGCTCCAGTAAGGCTTGGGCAGCGACACAATGGTTGAGGTTGAGCTGCAAGACTTTCACCATTTGGCGTGTTTGACAGCTTCCCTGTACGCAGGACACCTGTAACTGCCTGTCGCATGGTCAGTCATACGCTCTCCTTTTCTCGTACATAGGGCACATTTTGGTTGCTGGTTGCAGACTCTCGCAACGTGTCCAGAACCTCCGCACTTGTAGCAAGCCTTGCTGTGGTCGGCACCACTCTTGCAATGGACAGCTATATGTCCATACTCCAGACATTTGTAGCAGCGCTTTGGCTGAATGAGAGGCCTAATGCGGCATACAGCCCACCCGATGCGGATTTTCGCCCTTTCGACCAGCTTAACCGCCTTAGCCGTCGGTAGGCCCAGAATTGCTGTTTGGAGGCCAGCCCTCGTGTGCCGCAGCGACTTGACGACGCTGCTATCCAGCGTAGGATCATCAAGGACGGATCTTACGGCGTCCAAAACCTCATCCTTTGTCGCCAGCTCATCCAGATCGCAGATCTCCACCTGGTTGGATTCCGACAGGGTTTTGACGGTGGCACGTCCGGCAAGCACCTTACCAACAGCGAGCTGCAGCTCGTTTGCACTGTGTGCCGGCTGTTTGTTTAGCCGAATCAGCAGGTCGCCTTTGGCCGTCTTACGGATTGTGCTAACATCCTCGCAGATGCACAAGTGATGGCTCACTCCTAACCAACTTTAGTATGTCTGCATAGCTACAGTCGCCAAAACCAGACACGGTGATTGCATCCGCCCTTGTGCGAGCTTTGCCTTTGCGGCCAACCACTTTTGACCATGGATTATCCTTGGGCAGGGATGATACGCAGGGGGGCTCGAGATTATGATTGCTAGCAACCGCCGTTACTCTGCTCCTTTTTGGGGGTGTAGTGCGGCGAGATGTTGATGGCTCGCGCATGCGTTTTTGTGTTCCCTTGGGTTGCACCACCAAGCAATGCCCGCACCTAGCTTCTCTGCTGGAGCAGCCCGCAGTTGGCGATGTCTGGACGGCCTTCTCCGTTGCTGCAGAACCCAGACAGCTCATAGCTCGCCTATGTAGCTCCACAAGCTTTCCAAGCACCTCGCGCTCTAAATTGTTGATGTGCCTCTTGGTGTTGTAACGAACCTAAAAGTTACGTGGTTTTTAGCTGGGCTAACTCTCGCGGTGTTGAGGGTACGTGCCAACAAATTATATTTGTGGCGGCTGCGGCAATAAGAACACAGTTTGGTTTTATTTTTAATACATATATTTTAAAACTGCACTCTCTGCTAGTTTTCACGTTTGGGTTTTACAATTGCTTTGCACTTAATAATATTTCTTATTTGAGTTTTAGGGAATCGCACGGCTCTTGTGTCGTAGTTTTACTTGCAATGCTGGCGCTCTCGTTGCACCAAATATTCAGAGTCAATGTTACGCCTACTAAACGAGGTTTTAGCTAGCAACGCCGAATTCGCCAGGCTCTACTATGGCCTCCTTGTTACCACAAGGATTTCGCCAATAATGCCGCCTACTCTCCGGCTCTGGCTTTAGCTTCACCTGTCCTTCGCCAGGCTCACTTGTCTGACACTTGGTTTTAATTCGAGGTTGCCTTGCAAGTGCAACGCGCCACAAGAACTTGTTAAATTTCGCGTATCGATTCCACAGTAAATTGTTTGTTAGTCGCGAAGGACACGATCAGCTTTGTCCTTATTGCGATATGGATCCTTTAAATTCTTAAATAATCCTTTCGCGTAGGATTTCTTTATATTTCGCACTGATTTCCACTTATTTCTTATTGACTCCGTACTTCGCACTCTTGCACTCGATTAACTCGTACTTGATTAACTCGCCGCTCTGTCCAAGGCGGCTCCTTTTATACTCTTCTGCTGTCTCGCTGGACCGGGGCCTGTCAACGCTGCCAATGTTGCGCCAAGGGCAAAGGTGGCGTGATCGTTCCAGTGAGATTTGCCTAGCAACAACGGTTCCTCGTTGCTGATCACGCCTGTCGTTGGTGTGACGGTGATCACTATATTTCGTGGATGCACCGCTCGCACACCAACGGCACTTTGCCACGACTTTTGCGGTACGTGTTTTGTGGCTCCCATGTGCCAAACACGTACCTTAGCGCTGACATCCTGTGTCAGAGCGAGACAGCATGCGAATTCGCCGCAGCTCAGGTCCGGCTGCGGCTATAAATGCAATCGCTTTTTGTGAGGCGCTATAAGTGAATATGGCTCCTCACACTCCCCTCTTTCTCCGGAAGTGGAAGTCTTCCACTTAATTTTGTGTCTTTCAAATCGCGCGCCTACGTTTTGAATTTTTGGCGTCCGTTAGAGGTGAATTTTCGTCTTTCAAATCGCGCGCCTACGTTTTGAATTTTTTTTTTTTTTTTTTTTTTGGCGTCCGTTAGAGGTGAATTTTTCATCTTTCAAATCGCGCGCCTCCGCTTTGAACTTTGGCGCCCGTTAGCAGTGACGCTGTAACGATCAGCTGGTGGTCGCGTAACGCCATCTAGCGACTTTGCATCGCCCGGCCAGATCGATATTTGTGATGTGGCCAAAACGATATTTGCGATGTGGCCAGATCGATATGGCCACCCGCAACTGTCCAACACTAATCGGCCATGCCATACAATTTGCAGTTTGCAATTGTTTTGTTGTTGCTGAAAAAAAATCTAAAACAAAAGTAAGTAACATATTTTTGCGCCTTGCGCCATTTCCACCATCCTAAATCATTCTCTCTTTTTTCCAGGCCATGCCGTTTTGACGCCTACGCTGGATCACACACATATATTATGTGAGTATGCTTCCAGCGACTTCACCCCCCCCTCCTGCAGTTTTAATCCACCTGTTTTCTTTATTTTTTTTTTCCAGGTTACGCGAAAAAAATATGCGGATACTATTTTTCTTAAAATTTTTTTTTTTTTGTGCGTGTTAGTGTTTTTTTTTTCTTCTTCTCCCGCTTACTCTGCCACAAAGGCCCGCGTGCCTCGGGTCGAAATTCGTACGCGGTATCTCTGGCCGTGCGCCCAAACGATACGCGACGTGCGCCTATCACTCCCTCCTGTTGTGGCTGCTAGCACTTCTGGTGGCCAGTCTGCTCGTGCCACCTCTCTCCATCCTGGAGTCGCCAACGGTGCGGATGACTGTCGCTGCAGCACCGGGCGAGCCGGCCGTTCCCCATACGGGCATGAAGCCTGCCGACCGAACGCTGGACGCACCGGATTGGTTGCCCAAGCGTGTGGCGGAGGCGGTGTCCCGGGGCGAGGCGGCGTGCCCACCTGCAGCTGTGTTGGCCATTCCCACGGCGCTGTCCGTGTTGTCGGGCTGGTGGCCGTGCAGACTGGTGCTTGAAGTGTGTGTGTTGGTGATGGCGTCGGCGGTCGTGGTCGTGGTGGTTTTGGCGTACGCCGTCGTGGTGGCGTTGGCGTACGCTGTCGGGGTGGCGTTGGCGTACGCCGTCGTGGTGGCGTTGGCGTACGCTGTCGGGGTGGCGTTGGCGTACGCCGTCGTGGTGGCGTTGGCGTACGCTGTCGGGGTGGCGTTGGCGTCACCTCTTTAATAAAACCCTCGCGGGGCGGTGCCACCTCCTCTGTCCATTCCAGGACAACCGTCGCGGTGTGGTGCCACCGCCCGTCCACGAACCGCTTCTCCCTATTAATAGTCGCCGTCGGCGGTGGTGGCTCTTCGGCTTCGCCTTGCGGCACCCGCTCCTCGGTCTCCGGTGCTGCTTCCCCCTCCGACTCGGACGAGATCGATATAACCTCATCTTCCGCGTCCGACACCTCCACTCCGCGTGGAAAAGGCGATGGTGGCCTAGCGGGGCGCCAGTCTGGTGGCGGCGTCTCCGGTAGTGGCGGTGTGGTGAACCGCTCCGGGCTGGCTGGGCCCACATTCTCGTCCTCTGGCGTCGGTGGTGCCTCGGGATGGCACATGCGTACCCATTCCGGGTTCACCTCCACGAAGTCCCTTGGCGGCGGCGACTCCTCAATTTCGCCCACTGGACCAGCGCTGGCATCCACCTCCCAGTCGCTACTATCGAAGTCGTCGCCGTACGCCCTGCGCACCCACTCGCGCTCTTCGTCCAGCTCCTGGCGGCGGCAACGCTCCCGTTCGGCTGCCTCCCGCTCCTCAGGCGACTCCAAAATAGGCGACGCCCGCAGCTCCAGCACATCTGGAGATGCCTCCCGCTGCGGCTCGGCACGTGCATAGGGCTGTCCGGCCCAACGCCCTCGTCGTGCCACGTTTCTGCGCCCTCTGGCGCTGGCACCCATGGCCGTCGCGTCGACCACGCACACATTCCCCGCTGGTGTGCGAGAGTGCGCACGTGGGTCACGGCTCGACGCATGGACTGCCCTCCTTCCCTCGGTGTTGCTGTGCCTATTCTCCATTCCTGCTGGTGAGTGTTTTCTTTGAAAAAATATCGCAAAGTGACCGACTGCATGGTAGTCGGCACCTTTTATACCCCTACTCTTTACGCATGTGCAACAGTGTAGGTGCGCATGTTACGGTATCCTTCCCGCATGCGACCGCCATGTTTTGTCAGCGCTCTCTTTGCGATATCGCTGACCTTTTCATTAACCGTTTTCCTAGCAGCGTTTGCTTCGCACACCTTTCGCCGCGTTCAGGTCCGGTTTTTGTAATGCCCTTGGTTGGGCCGTGGCTCTTATTACATATTTATTTTCATTATTTATCTATATGTAATGCCTTATGGTTTTAATAAATATGTAATACCTTACATATATATTTTTATTATTTATATGTAATACCTTACATATATATTTTTATTATTTATATATGTAATACCTTACATATATATTTTTATTATTTATATGTAATACCTTACATATATATTTTTATTATTTATATATGTAATACCTTACATATATATTTTTATTATTTATATGTAATACCTTACATATATATTTTTATTATTTATATATGTAATACCTTACATATATATTTTTATTATTTATATATGTAATACCTTACATACATATTTTTATTATTTATATGTAATACCTTACATATATATTTTTATTATTTATATATGTAATACCTTACATATATATTTTTATTATTTATATGTAATACCTTACATATATATTTTATTATTTATATGTAATACCTTACATATATATTTTATTATTTATATATGTAATACCTTACATACATATTTTATTATTCATATATGTAATACCTTACATATATATTTTTATTATTTATATATGTAATACCTTACATATATATTTTATTATTTATATGTAATACCTTACATATATATTTTATTATTTATATGTAATACCTTACATATATTTTTATTATTTATATATGTAATACCTTACATACATATTTTTATTATTCATATATGTAATACCTTACATATATATTTTTATTATTTATATATGTAATACCTTACATATATATTTTATTACTTATATATGTTGAATGTTTTGATTAGGGAAATAATTAATATGTATTAATACATATTCACCCCTTTTTTTTCCCAAAAAAACAAATCAACTAATGCTCTTTTTTTTTTTTATATAGGAGGTGATGGAGATTCAGGTGAGTAAATGAGATACGTCATTAATAAGGCCAATTATTAACCGCTCTTTTCTTTTCCAGATTTTCACCACCAAAAAAAAATTACTTTTTGTTCCAGGGTCTTAAAATAATTTGTGCCCCAAAAAAATTTTTTTTTTTATCTCACCCGTTGTCCGTTCCACCTCCGTGGGGTTTTATGTCGCCTATGTGCGCGGTCCGTTCTTTTTCCCCAGTTTTCCCTTGTAATTTACAGATTACAGGTGATACAAAATTTATTATTGTATATGGTCCGGCAAATTTGGGAGCAAGTTTCGCAGCGAAGCCTTCCTCTGCATTTGACAGGTGGTGTTGTTTCACCCACACCTTGTCTCCTACGGATGGTTTCCACTGTCGTCTCCGTAGGTTGTAATGCCTTGCTTGGTCCTGAGCGGCCTTCTCTAAACTCCTGCGCACCAATTCAAAAACTTCTCTAAGTTTTTTCGCATTGTCGCTGGGTGTTTGTGTCGGTTGCCCTGTGCCGAGTGTAACGTTTTCGTATAGCGCATTTGGCAGCCTTGGTTCACGCCCTTGCGTGATAAACGCTGCACTGTAGCCCGTAGACGCCGATACGCTGGTGTTAACGGCTAGCGATAGTTCTGGCAAAAATTCATCCCAGCACCGCTGGTTATCTTTTGTGAATTGTGCAATCATCGTTTTTACCGTGCGGTTCGCACGTTCTGTAGGATTCTCTTGCGGTGTGTATGGTGCCGTAAATTGGTTGTCGCACTCCTAATTCTTCAAGAAATCGTTTGAAGGCTTTACTCGTAAATTGTGTTCCGTTGTCCGTTATGAGAATTTTTGGCACCCCAAATCGTGCCAAAATTCTCTCTCTGAATCCCTTTTGCAAAGTGGCTGTGGTTGCGCTCCTCAGCGGAACTAACTCTGTCCACTTAGAGAACCGGTCGAACATCACCAATAGCATTGTGTTGCCGTGTTTTGATCTTGGCAGTGGGCCAACAAAATCAGCACACACGGTACTCCATGGCTCTTCCGGAATTTGTGTCAACATCTTTCCTGCTGCTGCCATTTGACTTGGCTTATATCGTTGACACGTTTCGCAGTTGTGCACATATGTGCGCACGTCTCTGTACAAGCCTGGCCAGTAGTAGCGTGTCGCTACTCTTGCTATCGTTTTCCGGCTTCCCAAATGACCGGCTGTGGCTGCGTCGTGGTTCTCCAATATACATCCTTCCTTTTACCTTTGGGTACACAAAGCTTCCAAGCTTCCACCTCTCCGCCTCCAGCGCGGTGTGGGATGTGTCTGTACAGGTTGCCATTTTCCTCCATGTAATCCGGATATTTTCTTGCATTTTGTGTGATTTCTTTTTTTAATTTCTGAATCCATTTGCAATTTGCGTTGTCTGCCTCCATCCCTTCCGTGGCGATTTTCCTTAGGCAGCATGTCTCCGGAAGTGGCTGTCTCGAAAGTGCATCGGCTACGACATTGAGGTTGCCTTTACGGTATTTGACTTCAAAGTCGTACTGTTGCAGTTCAAGCGCCCAACGCGCTATTCTGCCTGATGGACTCTCAATTGAGTTTAGCCACTTCAACGCCATGTGGTCCGTTATGACCACAAAATGGTAGCCTTCCAGGTATGGCCTTAGCTTTCTGATTCCCCACACTATGGCTAGACACTCTTTTTCAGTTGCCGAATAGTTCCGTTCGGCACCGTTTAGTGTCCTACTGGCGTACGATATTACCCTTTCACCTTGCTCCGAAGGTTGGGTCAATATCGCACCCAGGCCATAGTTACTTGCATCCGTCTGCAAACAAAATGTTTTTGAAAAATCTGGGCATGCCAATACTGGGGATTGAGTCAGCTTCTCTTTGACCGTGTCAAAAGCTACTTGCCGCTCCTCAGTCCACTCCCATTTTACGCCTTTTTTCATCAATGCGTTCAGAGGTGCTACTTTCGTCGCAAAATCTGGTACGAAGCGCCTGTACCATGATGCTACGCCCAGGTATTGTCGTAACTCTTTTACGTTGCTTGGCGGCTTCAATTCTGCGATTGCAGCAACTTTCTCTGAATCTGTGCGAATTCCTTCCTCTGTGACTCTGTGGCCCAAATATTTCAATTCCTTTTTAAAGAAATCGCATTTGTCCACGTTTATACGCAGATTTGCTTCCCGCAGCCGCCGAAATACCTCTTTGAGATTTTTCATATGCTCTTCGCGCGTTCTTCCGATGACTATAATGTCATCTAAATATGCAAACGCGTGTGGCATCATTTCGGGTCCAATAACACGATCCAAAGCCCTCTGAAAAGTTGCCGGTGCCGAGTGTAACCCAAATGGCATTACTTTCCACTGGTATAATCCTTTGCCTGGGACTGTAAAAGCTGTCAGTGGTCGGCTCGCTTTCTCCATCGGGATCTGCCAGTACCCATCTTTCAGATCCAAGCTAGTGATGAAGTGGGCTTCACGTAGCTGGTCTAAAATGTGGTGCACTCTTGGCAATGGATACGCGTCCTTAACGGATCGGCTATTAAGTTGCCTAAAATCCACACATAACCGCCATTTGCCATTCTTCTTTTTCACCATCACGATTGGTGCGCTGTGTGGGCTGTTGGATGGCTCTATGCAACCTTTCGCAAGTAGTTCCTCTACTTGCTGGTTAATTTCCGCTTGCATTTTTGGATTCTTTGGAAAATAACGCTGTTTTATAGGCCTGTCGTCGCTCATCACAATTTTGTGTTCTGTAATTTGTGATTTGCCCTTTAGGTGTTCGAAGGCTGCGACTTCCCGCAGTAGAAATTCGTTAATTTCTTGGTCTTCGTGCAGATTTTTGCTTTCAATAGGGTGGTTTCTGGAGTCACGTGTTGCTATGTCTTGTTCGGTTGTATTCTGGACAACTGCCACCGACAGTCTCTCTTCCAGCTTTCCAACCTTGTGCCGTCGTGCTGGGATGGTGACCACCAATCCCGCACACTGCAACACTGTGCCCATGCCGGTCAGAAAATCCCAGCCCAGCACCAAATCGTCTATCACACCAGGCATAATTAGCAACGCTATTTCCAAACTGCGATGCCCGAGTCTTATTTCGACTGTTATTTGTTCTGTTGTCCTGCTGTTGTGTCCGTCTGCTAACTTCACCTGTCTGCTTGCGACGCTTCTCCGGCCTACAGTGTTCAGTCTACAAGCTAGCTCTTCGCTAACAAAGCTGCTTGTAGCCCCTGTATCAACTGTAGCCTTATGCTGACAGTCACCGATCCATACGGTGGCAGTCAACTGTGTCCCTTCGTCTTTCTGGTGACCGACTAGCGTCTCGGGGCGGATCTTGGCGGCTCCCGCTCGCCCCTCGCTGGCGGACGCCGCTGGCCGTTTCCCGACTGACAACATAGTGCCGTCCGCTGACCGATTCTGCCACAGACCCAGCAGAACTCCAGCATTGGGTTTCGGCACTCTATCGCCCAGTGTCCCTCCTGTCCACACACGCGACATGCCCTTCCGAGGTTGTTTATGTGTGTCCTGGCAGGATTTTGCTGGGTCCTAGGTGTTGGGGTTGGCCGTTCGTCCATTCTTCCAGTGTGCTGGTTCTGCTCCTCCATGGCCATAAATCGGGTGCGATTTCCACGACTCTGGTTGTGCTCGCGTCCATTTTGCTGCGTATCTCGGTGTTGTTGAAGCTGTTGTTGTTGATGTTGGCTGTATTGTTGTTGGGCTGTAGCACTTTGTAGCCTCAGTTTCAGCCTATCCTTTTCTAGTTCTTCGAATTCTTCTGCCAGTTGCATCAGCTGGGTCACATTCGAGAACTGGTTTGGCCGTGCGTATCCGCGCAAGTCAGGAAGGCTGTTGGTGTAAATGGTGCGCACTTCCTTCTCTGTTGAGAGTCGTAGGGGTCTCATCAGAGTCTGCATCTCCACCATATAGACTTTAAAGGGCTCATCCAGAGCTTGTCGCCGTCTGCGTACTTCGTCGTACAAATTTTCAAAATAATCTCGTGGTAAAAAGTATTCTTGAAAACTGTCGACAAAATCCACCCATGTTGTCCAATGCCTGTTGTTAGCTATGTACCACTTAAGTGCCATTCCTTTCAGCAACTCCGGCATCGCTCTTGGAATTAAATTTAGGTTTAATCCATATGTGTCTGCCGACCATTCCACTTGCTCCAAGAATTCGAGAGGCTTCGATAGTCCATCGAATCGAAAGCTCCACTCTCGAACTTGTTTGGCTACTTTTTGGTATTCACTTGCCCTTGCATTGGTCTGATCATGTGTGTGGGTGTGGCTACGCTCTCCTGGCTGTTGGGTTGTATTCCAGGGCGATCGGCGAGATTCCTGTAAATCTCGCGCCCTAGCTGCCGCGCTGGTGCATGGGACGCTCAGCCTTGCTACGTCTATGCCGGCAAACTCCTTTTCCTCTTCGTATTCCCCTTCCTCGCGCATGAATTCGGGTTCTTTATTCGGCGACTGTCGGCTGTATGTTTTTGCCAGTTCGCTAATGCGAACGCTGTGTGGAAGAGTATTTTCATTTTGACTTACCCAGTCTCCGAATTGTCTTCTCATATTTTCGACAGTGCCTTCAAGCTCCAGACCGAATTCTACTCCGCATTTCACTAGTGCATCCTTTTTTAGATTGTACACCCACGAACGAACCATATTGTCAATTATTTATATGTATTTTATTAAAACAAACTATGTGATATTAGCCGTAGATCCACAGTTTGGGCGCCAGTTGTAACGAACCTAAAAGTTACGCGGTTTTTAGCTGGGCTAACTCTCGCGGTGTTGAGGGTACGTGCCAACAAATTTATATTTGTGGCGGCTGCGGCAATAAGAACACAGTTTGGTTTTATTTTTAATACATATATTTTAAAACTGCACTCTCTGCTAGTTTTCACGTTTGGGTTTTACAATTGCTTTGCACTTAATAATATTTCTTATTTGAGTTTTAGGGAATCGCACGGCTCTTGTGTCGTAGTTTTACTTGCAATGCTGGCGCTCTCGTTGCACCAAATATTCAGAGTCAATGTTACGCCTACTAAACGAGGTTTTAGCTAGCAACGCCGAATTCGCCAGGCTCTACTATGGCCTCCTTGTTACCACAAGGATTTCGCCAATAATGCCGCCTACTCTCCGGCTCTGGCTTTAGCTTCACCTGTCCTTCGCCAGGCTCACTTGTCTGACACTTGGTTTTAATTCGAGGTTGCCTTGCAAGTGCAACGCGCCACAAGAACTTGTTAAATTTCGCGTATCGATTCCACAGTAAATTGTTTGTTAGTCGCGAAGGACACGATCAGCTTTGTCCTTATTGCGATATGGATCCTTTAAATTCTTAAATAATCCTTTCGCGTAGGATTTCTTTATATTTCGCACTGATTTCCACTTATTTCTTATTGACTCCGTACTTCGCACTCTTGCACTCGATTAACTCGTACTTGATTAACTCGCCGCTCTGTCCAAGGCGGCTCCTTTTATACTCTTCTGCTGTCTCGCTGGACCGGGGCCTGTCAACGCTGCCAATGTTGCGCCAAGGGCAAAGGTGGCGTGATCGTTCCAGTGAGATTTGCCTAGCAACAACGGTTCCTCGTTGCTGATCACGCCTGTCGTTGGTGTGACGGTGATCACTATATTTCGTGGATGCACCGCTCGCACACCAACGGCACTTTGCCACGACTTTTGCGGTACGTGTTTTGTGGCTCCCATGTGCCAAACACGTACCTTAGCGCTGACATCCTGTGTCAGAGCGAGACAGCATGCGAATTCGCCGCAGCTCAGGTCCGGCTGCGGCTATAAATGCAATCGCTTTTTGTGAGGCGCTATAAGTGAATATGGCTCCTCACAGTGTCGAACCGGGCACTTATGCCATCAATGCATTCCCCCATTTGTACTAGTATGCTCCTAAGGCTAACGGGAGACCCAGGTAAGTGGGCTGCTGTCGCCGTGCAACCAGATCCTCCAGTCGGTCGCGCCGCAGCCGGTACCAAAGGCGCCGGTGAAGTCACCTCCATAGCCGGAGACACAGCCTCAACGAGGGGCAGTGGTAAGCCCAATCTAGGCTGTAGCGACGGTGGAGATCGCTGTAACGCCGGCTTCCTAAAGAATGGCGACGATTCATCTGCCATCCTTGCGATGCCGCGGGTACCTTGCTATGAACTCCAATAGCAGTCCCACGGTGACCAAAGGTTTCCCCTTGGTTTAGCCGGTGGGGGTTATACCGCCCCTTTTCGGTCAACCAGAGCCCTCTCTTTGTGGTCCGCCGCAGCGGGGTGGGTTGGATTATAACCAGTTCCGTGGTCTTTTACACCTTACTGCTAGAAGTCTCTTTAGCAAAGAACCCGCCTGTTTGATATGCTGCACTAATCTGTTGCCCACTAGGGTATGCAACAGCTAGAGCAGGCCACGCAAATAGTCGGTACAAGAACCGAACGCAGGTGGCGCCACCTGTTGCTCAATTGGGAGGAGCTGAAATGGGCTGTTTACGCAGCAAGTGAGCTTGACGTCCCTGGCAAGTTGTGGGATCAGCTGTGAACGTGGGCACCCAAAACACAAACAGCACAGCTGAGAGTGTGTTCAAGCGAAAAAAACACAAATAGCACACTATTGAGAAAGTGCAGTTGTGAGAAATGCACAGGAACACACACCCGCAAAGCGTCGCGCAGACAACTTAAAGCGCCGAAAACTGCAGATAGGGGCACCGCAGGACGGAAGAGTCGAAAAACAACCTTGTTTACGCCAGGCGGTGGTAAAAACGAGCACTAAGGTAAGCTACGTAGCCACTCACAACACCACACTGACTGCTTTACTTTTCCCGAAAGGTAATACGCTGTAGATTGTCAACTCGCCTGTGCGAGTGTTTTTTTTTTAAATTCATTTATTGCTTATCTAAGTAATATATATGTACACATTGATTAGGGTAAGGTATGCGTAAGCGGAACTTTGCAGTAGCGGTACGGCCGTGAGGTATTGCGTCGCTACTGCCGAGTTCCACCTATTCTACTTGTCCTCTACGCTCTCGCTCAGCCTTCCGCAGATCCGTCATGACTGCCGCCGCAAACGCGCTGAACGCCAGCCAGTTGGCGTCGCTGTCCAGCATCAGTGACACGAGGCTGCCCACCTCGATGCTACAGCCTAAAACCCTCTCCAGATCGCTGCGAAGCCCGGAGAAGCGTCCGCAGTGAAGTAGGACGTGTTCGGCATTCTCGACAAAACTGTCGCCACAGGATGTGCAGAACGGGGCGTCCTCATGCCCAAATCGGTGCAGGTATTCCCTGAAGCAGCCATGACCACTTAATAGTTGGGTAGTGTAAAAGTTTAGCTGCCCATGCCGCCTGTTTATCCACGCTGAGATGCTCGGAATGAGGCGATGTGTCCAGCGCCCCTTGCAAGACGCATCCCATTGCCTCTGCCAGTTCTCCTGGGTGCGCGTTTTGGCTGTAGTGCGCACTGCCTTCTTTTGGGGAGCGGAAAGAGCCTCGCCATGCGTTTACTCGAAGATCTCCGCGGCTTCTCTAGCCAGCTCGGCTATGGGTGCTACTCCAGCCAGAACCAGGCAGGCGTCGTCCGAGATGGTTCTGAAGCCGCTGCAGACTCTGATAGCTCCAAGGCGGTGTGTGGCTCTCAGTCCGCGGGTGTAACTAACAAAGCGGCATCCTGGTTGCCATATCGGCGCCGCGTATAGCATTGTCGCTCTTGTGACGCTGGATAAGAGGAGCCTCTTGAACTGCTTTGGGCCTCGCGTATTAGGCATGATTCGCGAGATTGCACGATTTGTTAGGGCGGCCTTTTTACTAGCGTACTCCAAGTGCTCTTTAAAACATAGTCTGGTATCCAGCATCACGCCCAGGTATTTAATTGCCCTCTTAGAGGTGACCACAGTGTTGGCCACCATTATGGTAGCTGTCTCCACAGCTTTCCGGCTGCTAATGAGCACTGCCTCCGATTTTTGGGGTGCTATCTGCAGCCCTACTGAAGATAGCCACTGCAAGACTTCCGCGATGGCTAAGTTGCACTTCCCCTCCACTGTCTTAAGTTCCTTGGCGACGACCACTATTGCCACGTCGTCAGCAAAGCCCACTAGGTGAACATCATCGGGCATCAGTAAACGAAAAACGCCGTCATACTTGACGTTCCATAATAGAGGTCCCAGAACCGACCCTTGTGGCACGCCTCCAGAAACTTCATGCTCCTCTATCGCCTCGCTGGTGTCATACTTCAGGATTCTATCCTTGAAATAGCTTCTTGTGATCCTAAGTAGGTACTCCGGGACGTTGAGCGCCTCGAGGGCATCCAGGATGCAGCCCCATTTAGCCGTGTTGAAGGCATTTTTGACATCCAACGTTGTCACTAGGCAGTACTTCTTAGCGCCGCCTTTCCATCTGCATCCGGCTATCGCTCCCGAGGCTAGCTCGACTACCTTGCCGATTGCATCCAGCGTAGATCTCGCTTTGCGGAAGCCATACTGCTGCGGTGAAACTCCACCAGCAGCTGCAATAGCGCCGTCAAGCCGGGTGCAAATCAGGTGCTCCAGTAGCTTACCGACCGTATCGATCAGGCAGATAGGGCGATATGCAGCTGGATCATCGAGCTGCTTGCCAGGCTTCGGTAGTAGGACCAGGCGCTGAATTTTCCAGCGGTTTGGAAACACTCCGCTTCTAAGGCAGCTGTTGAACATACTCGAGAAAACCTCAGGGCGGAGTGCGATTGCCAATTTTAGAGCTCGGTTAGGGATCCCATCTGGGCCAGGCGACTTGCTCGGCTTCAACATCGATGCAGCGTGGCGAATCTCCTCGAGTGTGATGAGCTCAGCTGCTGGAGGAATGGCTGGCACGGGCGGGAGCTCACCGATATCCTCAGCCATACTGGGAAAGAGATGCCTAATAATCTCTTTCAACGATGCTGGGTCCTTGGGGTGGCTGCGGGAAGAGGCGTTAAAGCGTTTAACTACCAACTTGTAGGCATTGCCCCAGGGGTCATTCTCCGCAGTGTCGCAGAGGTCCAAGAAGCATCTGCGTTTGCTATCTTTGACAAGCTTTGGAAGCGTCTCCTGCTGGCGAGAAACTCAGCCTGCCGTTCCTGAAACACCAATGATCCACGTGAGCGCTGGTAGCGGCGTCTCGCATAGTTGCAGTCGCTCCGAGCCTCGGCTATCTCCTCGTTCCACCAGTATACTGGGACATGGTGCCTATGGTATCTTCTGTTCCTGGTCATGCTAGAATCGCACGCTCTGCTTAGCATCCGCATGGTTTTCTCAACCACGTCCTCGGTGCTATCAGCTGTATCGGAGACCTCAGCAGACTCTAGACAGGCACTAAAAGTCCGCGTGTCAAGCGTCTCGACGCGATACCTAGGCCAATGCTGTGCTGGAGCATTACGGCGATCCTGGCGTTCTCCAACGGTGTACCATATGCCAACGTGATCACTAGCATTGAAAGAGTCGTCGATGCTCCAACCGGACGAACTAAAAAGCGAGCTACTGACGAATGTTAGATCCACGACAGAACCCAGTCCAGCTCTGCTGAACGTGTGCTGCGTTCCGTGGTTTAGGAGCACCACGTCCAGGAGAGAGAACGCCTCGAGCAACGCCCGTCCCTTGGCATTAGTTGCTGAGCTGCCCCACTCCTCTGCCCATGCGTTGAAGTCGCCCGCGATGACTGTAGGGTGGCGACCTCTAGCGTCTGCTACCAGGGAGTCCAGGGTGTCTGCGAACTCCGAGAGCTGCAAGCTAGGTGCCAGGTAGACGGAGTAAATCCACATGTCACCCACCAACGCACGCACGAAGCCATCCGCCCGGGAAACTCTGGTCGGTGGTGGCGCGGCGCACCCACAGGACCAAATGGCCGCTCTTCCTGATGAGTCAAGTGCACAGTTTGGTCCCTCCAGCAGCCGTATGGCTCACTCAGCACTGCAAGATCAGCAAAGCGTTCACGCACTGTTTGCGACACAAGTCCTGAGCCGCTGCACAGTGGTTAAGATTCAGCTGTATGCACTTCATTTTGCACGGCTTCTAACACCTCCGCTGAGTGGACATCTACTAATGCCCGCCTGGTGGCTGATTGAGGCACTGCCCTTATTGCTGCAGATGAAACACCTCGCCTCGCTCTTACAACTTGCTGCCTTGTGACCCAGGTCTCCGCACCTGATGCAGCACTGGGACCTGTCCACTGAGTTGCGGCATCTGCTAGCGGTATGTCCCATTTCAAGGCATCTGAAGCACCTCGTGCGTGCTTCCTGCGGGCGGATGGTGCAGCTGGTCCAGCCGACTCGAACAGTACGCAAGGCAGTGATACTGCTCGCCAGGTTCGCGGGTACCGAGAAATTGGCTACCTGGGTGTTGCCGTATCCGGGTCGAATATTTTTGACGCTGCAGGCATCAGCAGGTATATTAGCCTGTGTCGACAACGCAGCCACTATTTCCTCCTTGTTTGCCAACTCGTCCAGATCTCGAATCGCAAAGTGCGTTTGCTCTGTAAATGAGCGAACCACTGCGCTCTTTCCAAGCACCAGCTCCATTTCATCCTTAAGCTGCTTGGTACACTCCAGGCCGCCTTCCTTTAGCTCCAGAAGCAAGTCGCCTTTAGCAGTGCGACGAGCTTTCGAGACCTTATCGCGGACACCGTTGAGCTTGCCATCGTCTCTGCGAGTAACGAGCGCTAAAACTTCGCTGTATGACAGCTCGCTGGTACTTATGACTAGCGCATCTGATCTGCTCTTCAAGAGCTGCTTACCAGGCGGCTTGTCAGGTTTCCTAGGCGGCTTCGTCGTAATCCTCCGTTGCACCGTTTGCCACGTGGTGCATGGAGCAGGTTGCAAGGCCACCGGAACTGGGAGACCAGTTCTGCTTCTCTTGGATGGAGAGGGCGCTGGCTAGGCTCGCACTCTCGCTGTCTCTTGGGTGTTACGATCGTCCTCGCAACCCCGCTACCCTGCTGACTTGCCTTGCATACGCTGGGAGGCAATTTTGCCACCGGCGTAGTCTGGGTGGCAGAATCCGCGCTAACTTTGAAAGCTGGCTTACTTCCGCCTGCAATCGCGAGTGTGCGAGTGTGTGTGCCGGTGTGTGTGTGGGTAAGCCTGAGTGTGTGTGCCTGTGTGTGTACGTGAGCCTGGGTGTGCGTGTGTGTGTGCGTATGTTAGCCTGGGTGTGTTTGTATGCCTGAGTGTGTGTGTGGATGCCGGTGCTTGCGAGTGTATATGCCTGTGTGTGTGCCTGTGTGCGGGTAAGCCTGGGTGTGCGTGCTGGTGTATATATGTAAGCCTGGGTGTGTATGCGTAAGCCTGGGTGTGCGTGTGTGCCTGTGTGTGTGGGGGTAAGCCTGTGTGTGTGTGCCTAGGTGTGTGTAAGCCTGGGTGTGCGTGTGTGCCTGTGTGTGTACGTGAGCCTGGGTGTGTGCGTGTGTGTGCGTAAGCCTGGGTGTGCGTGTGTGCCTGTGTGTGTGTGGGGTGTCTGTGTGTGTGCCTGGGTGTACGCTGGTGTCGATGCCGTGGTGTGCGTGGTGTGTGTGCCTGGGTGTACGCTGGTGTGGATGCCGTGGTGTGCGGGGTGTGTGTGCTGGTGGCGATGCCGGTGGGCGTGCGTGTTTTATTAAACGCTTGCTGCCACTCTTTTCAAATCACCACTTTGCTATCCTCGCTAGCCGTCGTGGTGGTTGCCTCTGCTGCTGTCGTTGCTGCCGGGTGATGCCACCGATCGTGGCCGTTGTTGCCTTTTTTTGTTGTGGTGGTGGTACCCTGTTGCTGTAGTCGCTGCTGGTTTTCCTCCCTGGTCGCGTTGTTGTTGTTGCTGTTGCGTACCACTGTCGCGTACCGGTTATAGCAAGCTCGCTCGAAAAACTGATATTTTGCATTAAAATTGCAATATCATTTTCTCGCCGTCTTCTTCTTCTCTTTTTTGGGTCCCCACACGTCGTTTCTCTGCTGGTTCCGATAGTGAACCAGCGCTCACTTTCGCGTCGCGCTTGCGCAAATGTGCGCGGAACATGCATGGTACGCACAACACAAGGTAACATATATGACGTCACGGACGGAAGACATAAATGTGCGGTAGTTTTCTGCTACCTCACACCCTCTCCTTACTTCGGTGGCGATGACGGACCGTAACTTTCCCGGCTTTGGTCATTTTGACCTGGAAAGCATGGCCTTCCACCTCCATCAGGTACTTGGTCCCGTGAATGGTGTTGCGCCGCACCGCCACCTCGACGCTGTCCAGGACGTCTTGGGGTAGCAATCCCCCCGTTCCCTCTACCCGCCAGCTCTCCTGAGCCATCACCCAGTCAATGGTGAAAAGCGGCAGGTCGTTGAGCCCAGCGTCTTCGAGGGTGAGTGTGTTTAGCACCTCCTCAACGGCATCGTCTGACAGCCATCCCGGATTCATAGTTTTGGCCTCTCCAGGGTTCCATGGCGGGTAGGGGTACGCTTCCACTAGAGTCGGGGTGTCCTCAGGTGGTTCGTAGATGTCGGTGTTCCTGCTATCATCGGAGTGGTATCCGTCAGGATACAGGTATTGACGGCTGTGCCCCTCCAGATCGAACAGGATGCGGCCCTGTGCTTCGGACATCTTCTCGCTATAATAAGATGGAGGCGTTAGTATTATTTGCATCGCCCTACCTACAGTGCGGCTTGTGGGGGGTCTGAAGGACTTGACACAGTGATGGGGAACTGGAAGGTGGACTTGGTTCTAGGGCAAGAGTGGTGTCTGGGTGGTCATCGTCGGGGTCAGAGACGAACGGCTTCAGATCTGCTAGGCTAGCCATCCGACGCCGATTTGTCTCCATATGTTGGAGGCGTACCACATTCGGGGAGACAAATTTCTTCACGACGTAGGGTCCGTCGAACTTTGGCGCCAACTTTGCTGCAAATCCTTCGGCGGCGTTAGACAAGACGTGATGTTTAGGCCATACCTGAGCGCCCACGGTTGGTCGCCAGTCTCGATGGCGTAGGCTGTATTGTCTTGCTTGGTCTTGGGAAGCCCTTTGTACATTCTGTTGCACTGCCTCGAAAACCTTGCGTAGCTCGGTGGCGCGTGTCTCGGGAGTTGTCTCTATTTTTCCACTTCCCGGGGTAACCTGGTCGTATAGTGTGTTCGGCAGACGGGGCTCGCGTCCTTGGACTAGGAACGCTGGGCTGAATCCGGTCGTGTCCGAAGCGCTGGTATTTATGGCCAACATTATCTCCGGGAGCAATTCATCCCACGAGCTCTGGTGTCCCTCGATGTACTGGGCCAGCATGGTCTTTATCGTCCGATTTGCTCTCTAAGTCGGGTTCTGTTGGGGGCTGTAGGGGGCGGTGTGTTGTAGCTCCATCCCAATTTTCTCGCAGAATCGGTGAAAAGATCTGCTCGTAAACTGGGTCCCGTTGTCACAAACGAAACACCACGGTGTCCCGAAGCGACAAAGGATCCGTTCTCAGAAGGCTCGTTCCAAGTGGGCAGTCGTAGCTTTGCGCAGCGGGACTAACTCCACCCATTTAGAGAATAAGTCGAAGAACACCAGGAGCATGGTGTTTCCGTGTTTCGTGGCAGGGGACCAATGAAATCCGAGCAGACAGTCCCGAAGGGTTCCGCTACTTGTCTGGTCAACATCTTCCCCGCAGGCTTCATCTGGCTCACCTTGTACGCCTGGCATTTGGTACATCGTCGTACGTATCAGGTTACATCTCGAAACAAGCCGGGCCAGTAATACCGTTGCATTACTCGACTCGCTGTCTTCCGTATTCCCAGGTGACCAGCTGTGGGGTTGTCGTGACACTCCTTCAGGACGCGGGAGCGCTGGTCCGATGCTACGCATAGCTTCCAGGGGACGTAGTCCTCTTCCGTGGGCCGATGACCTAGGTGTCGGTACACTTGACCGTTCTCCAGCGTATAGTCCGGGTGATTCTTGGGGTACTCCTCGATGCGCTTTGTCAATTTGAGGAGCCATGGGCACGTGCTGGTTTCGGTTAGTACCGTCTGTAGTACTTCTTCCAGGGGTTGCCTCGACAGCGCATCAGCCACGACATTTAACTTCCCCCGACGGTAGTGGATGTCGAATTGGTATTGCTGCAATTCCAGGGCCCACCTCGCAATTCGGCCAGTCGGGTTGTCAATGCTATTAAGCCACTTAAGGGCTAAGTGGTCTGTGATCACATCGAAACGGTAGCCCTCGAGGAAACATTTCAGCTTGCGGATGGCCCAAACAAACGCTAAACATTCCTTCTCCGTCGCTGAGTAGTTTTCTTCGGGCTTCGACAACCGTCGGCTGACGTACGCTATCACGCGCTCTGCCCCGTCTATTTCTTGTGTCAACACTGCTCCCAACCCAAAGTCACTGGCGTCCGTTTGTAGCACAAACTTGGCCGAGAAATCTGGGCAAGCAAGGACCGGAGCTTTGGTAAGGCGCAGTTTCAGCTCGTCGAACGCGGCCTGTTGTGGTTCACCTCACTCCCATCGTTTGCTCTTCCGGAGCAGTATAGACATCGGTTGCACTACCTCCGCGAAGTTTGACACGAACCTCCGGTACCACGATGCTATCCCCAGCAGCGGCGCAATTCCCGGACATTGTCCGGTGTGTATCCCTTGTTCGCTGACGACGTGGCCTAGATAAGCAATGTTTTTGCGAAAGAACTTGCACTTGGCTTTGTTCAGGCGCAGATTTGCTTCGCGTAGACGGCGAAGAACTTCCTGAAGGTTCCGGAGGTGGTCGTCTAAATCCGAGCCCGTGATGATGATGTCGTCGAGATACGCGAAGGCATGTGGTTCCATGTCGGGGCCTATGACTCCATCGAGTGCTCTTTGGAACGTGGCTGGTGCGGAGTGTAAGCCAAAAGGCATGACCTTCCAGTGGAAAAGGCCTCGTCCCGGCACCGTGAACGCCGTGTATTGACGGCTGTTGCGTGCCATGGGGATCTGCCAGTACCCACTCTTTAGATCCAATGTGGTAATGTATTTCGCGTTACGAAGTCTCTCCAAGATGTGATGAATCCTCGGCAGCGGGTACGCATCCGGAACAGAGCGTGCATTTAGCTGCCGGTAGTCAATGCACATCCAGATGTCTCCCGTCTTCTTACCTACAAACACAATAGGCGCACTGTGGGGACTCTTCGAAGGCTCGATGCAGTCGTTTTTCAGAAGTTCATCAACCTGGTCGTAGATGACCTTCTTCATCACCGGGTTCTTCGGATAATATCTCTGTTTGATTGGTCTCTCATCGCGCATGGTGATCACGTGCTCCGCGATGTGTGACACGCCCTTCAAACCATCAAACAACGCTAGCTCGCGTTCCAGCAACTCCCGTACCCGAGGGTCTGTTTCCGCTTCACGGTCGTCTTCCATCTTGCCTGGGTCTGGTAAATCTTGGGCGACTGAGAAATGTTCGCTTCTTTTCCCCAAAGGAGAACGAGAACGTTGGGGTGGTACGCCACCCTCAAGTGGCCCTCGTGAAATACCGCCTTCCTGTCGTACAATCCTTTGCTGCTCTTCCTCGTCGACAAGTCTCATCTCGTTATCCTGAGGCAGCTCCGTTGACGCCCTAAAGGTCACCTCACGACTGCAGACAGCTGGTGGCTCACGGGAACTCGGGTCTTCCTTTCATTGGTCGGATCTCGGGGCTGGTGTGGGTGGTTCCTGGTGGTGTTTTGCTATTTGCGCTCTCGGGGCTGGTGTGGGTGGCTCCGGGTGGTGGTCGGTTGTTCGTACCCTCCGTCGGCCAGTCGGGCTCTGAAGCATCCCGGACGTCAGCTGCAGTTCCATGGCTCCGAAAGACAGGGTGGCTTCCACCACGCACAGGAAGTCGATCCCCAGGATGAGCTCATCAATGATCGTAGGTAGCACCAGCAGCGGAAGGTGGACATGCTGCTCCCCGAACTCTGACGGTGGTACGAGATCCGTCTGCTAGGCTTACTCCCACTTTAATGACCTGTTGTCCCGTTGCTGTCAGCTGCCGTGCGACTGCCTCACTGATGAAACTTCGCGTCGCTCCGGTGTATCCCCGATATACGAGTAGGGTCGCTTCTGGCATCCGGGGAAGATACCCTGGTGAGACAGGCGAACCCCCATCTTAATTCTAGTGATACCTATAGTACCCCTAGGAACGGGATGGTCGTCCCCGAACTAGTCCGGAAGTGGGGTATCCTGTTCAATGGGTGCACCGACCCATTAGTTTTCCTGGAGGCAATTGAGGACAGGGCGTTGTCTGTCATACGACATAGGCTTAGACCGGTTGCCGAGGGCAATGAGCGAGGCTCTAACGGGTAAGGCCGCGCGGTGGCTATTAATAAGTAGGCTAAGGGACGCGACTTGAGCGACATTTAAAGCCGAGTTCTTGGAGTTTTTTCTACCGCCCCAGTATTTCGACAGGTTAGAAGACAGTATCCGGGCACAACGGCAACATGATAACGAGCCATTCAAGGACTACTTGCTGGAGCTGCGGGGTATTATGTACCACGTGGGGTACAGGGCAGAACAAGAATTGCATAGGGTATACGAGAATTTGGCACCCGAGTACCGTTTGTACCGTAGAGGGGACTTCTCTTCTTTGCGCAGCTAACTCAGATAGCAGCCGAGTACGAGAACGTGAGTCAACAAAGTCGCGAGCGTGCAGAACGAGGTAGGACCGGGGGTAGTAGGTATTCGGACGGATTAGCCGGTGAGGTAGCCCCCGCCAAACATTTTAATCCTTTCCGGACGCAACCACAGCCAGGGTCAAGCGGTAACGTGGGGAATACGCCACCGCTTGGGTATACGGGAGTAATTTCAAACGGGATGATCAGCCAAGAGCAGTCGAGAGCTCTAGGCGGAAGAGTCTATGCTATAACTGTTCGCAAGAGGGTCATTTTGCCAAGGAGTGCCCCAATCCACGGGTACAGTTTTGTCGGCAGTGTGGGGCCAAGGGGGTCAATACCAGCCAGTGTTGTCAGCAGTCAAGGGCGGGAAACGATATGCGGCACCATCCGGGACGGGACCCGATGGGGGCCGACGTGAACCAGTCCCGAACCTAGAATACCCTTTAAGAGTGGAAGACGGGCGGATAGTCGCTACTATAAGAGTCGGGAACCAAGTAGCGACTGCGACAGTAGATACAGGGGCGACTAGGAGTTTTATTAGTGAGGAGTTTTCCCGCAAGGTGACCAGCGGGGGCGAGATGCTGGACGCCTGCGCGAAAATTCGCCTAGCCGATTGGTCCACCTTAGAGGTAAAGAAGCTATTGAGGGTAAAAGTTGGTCTAGCGGGGACAGAGGTCACGGTGAGTATGCTCGTGATGCCCTCGATGCTAGATAACATTATACTAGGGATAGACTTTTTGTGCCGGGTGGGGACGACCATCGAATGTGGCAAGGCTAGGTTAATTTTGGAAGCTGTGGAAGTACCAGATATAGAGGAGGAGCAGGTCCTAATGGAACGTGAGCCAGTTGTGAGCAAACCGGAGGAGGACGGCGGATCAAGGCAGGAGAAGGATACCCCTGGGGCACCTCAGCCCAGCATCGCCGTGGGAACGGTTCGAGAAGACAGCGTGGACGCGACAACGGCAGGAGTACAACGGTTCGGCGAGGTAGGAGGGTGCGTCATACCCGGCCCCGCAATAACACCGGTGGAAAGCGTCGAAACCAGGGAAAACGAGTGGCCAGAGGACTTGGAACCATAAATAAAGGAAACATTGAAAGCGGAATTGGCCCTCTTTGACGAGCTGCAAGGGGTGTCACACGTAGCTGAGCACCAGATCATCATGAGGGACGTCAAGCCGATTAAGCAGAGGTACTACCCCAAAAACCCTGCGATGCAACAGGTGATCAACGAACAGGTAGACGAACTGCTGCGAGCCGACGCGATAGAGCACTCCCGCAGCCCGCACAGTGCCCCGATTGTACTAGTTAAAAAGAAAACAGGCGAGTGGCGGATGTGCATCGACTATAGACAACTCAATGCACATTCCTTGCCAGATGCATACCCCGTACCCAGGATTAATCACATTTTTGAGCGATTGAGACACGCGCGATACATCTCAACGCTCGACCTCAAGCACGATTACTAGCAAATTCCCATGGCTGCGGATAGTCGGGAGTGTACAGCATTTACGGTACCCGGTAGAGGTTTATTCCAGTGGCGCGTAATGCCTTTCGGTTTGCACTCGGCGTTTGCGACATTCCAACGAGCTTTGGATACGGTTATCGGACCAGATATGGAGCCACATGCATTTGCCTATCTGGACGACATAATAGTGATCGGAGCGACAAAGGAGTAGCACGTGACAAATTTGAAGGAAGTCTTCAGGCGTTTGAGAGCGGCCAACTTGAAGCTGAACCGTAAGAAGTGTTTGTTTTTTCAGAAGGAGCTGATATACCTGGGACACCTAGTGAGCGGCGACGGGATCAAAACCGACCCTGCCAAAGTAGAAGCGATCCAGAAATTGGCCCCAACCAATTGTAAGGAGTTGCAACGTTGCCTGGGCATGGCCTCCTGGTATCGACGATTCGTACCGAATTTCGCTACAGTGGTGCAACCGATCACAGCGTTATTAAAAAATCTAGGAAATTGTCATGGGGAGAGGAACAACAGGCAGCGCTAGAGACCCTCAAACATAGCTTGACGACCGCACCGGTCCTGGCCTGTCCGGATTTTGCAGAAAATTTGTCCTGCAGACGGACGCCAGCGATTTTGGCCTCGGAGCGGTACTCACACAGACGATCGATCAACAGGAGCGCGTGATAGCTTACACGAGTCGGAAACTAAATAGGGCTGAAGAAAATTATTCAGCATCCGAAAAGGAGTGTCTGGCTATAGTATGGTCAATCCGGAAGATGAGATTCTACCTGGAAGGATATCGGTTCGAGGTAGTAACCGACCATATGGCTTTGAAATGGTTGAATTCGATCGAGAGCCCGTCGGGGAGGATAGCGCGCTGGGCACTGGAGCTGCAGCAGTACCAATTTGACGTACGGTACAGACGAGGGAAGCTCAACGTAGTAGCGGACGCCTTATCCCGGCAACCCGTGGAGAACTTTAAACAAGCGGTACAGGAAAAATCGTCCGGCAAGTGGATCGAGAGGATGAAAGAAAAGATGGCTAAAGACCCAGTGAAATACGCCGATTATATGGAAGAGAACGGTCAACTCTATAGACACCTCGGACACCGTGCGGATGACGACGACTACATCCCCTGGAAGCTGTGCATCGATGAGGACCAGAGGAAACGAGTGTTGTTGGAGTGCCACGACGCACCAACGGCCGGGCACCAAGGAGTACGGAAGACGATAATGCGTCTGGCACAACGCTACTACTGGCCTGGAATGTTCCGAGATGCGGCGAAGTACGTTAAGTACTGCGAGTCGTGCCAGAGGTTTAAGACGGAACAAGTAAAGCCGGCTGGACAGATGTTGACGCGACAGGTGGCCGAGCCCATGGCTGTACTATGCGCCGACTTTGTAGGGCCCTTACCGCGCTCGAAACACGGGAAACACGATGCTCCTGGTATTCCATGACGCGTTTTCAAAATGGGTGGAGCTGGTCCCCTTGAAGCGAGCGACAGCGGCCCAACTGCAGAAGGCGTTCCGTGAGCGGGTATTATGTCGTTTTGGCATACCCAGGAAGTTTGTATGCGACAACGGTGTACAGTTTACGAGCCGGAATTTTAAGTCGTTTTTGAACGCGTTGGGCGTGGAATTGCAGCACACTGCCCCATATTGTCCACAAGAAAACCCGACAGAAATGACCAATCGTACAGTAAAGACGATGATCGCGCAGTTTATAGCAGGTCACCAAAGTTCGTGGGACGAATTGTTACCAGAAATTTCGTTGGCGGCTAACTCCAGTGTGGCAGACTCTACAGGATTTTCACCGGCTTTTCTGATGCAGGGGAGAGAGCCCCGCTTACCAGCTTCCTTGTACGACGAGAAGACACCCGGATCCGGAAGCATGCCGCATGCACCAGAAGACCAGACAATTTTACAGAGAGCGTCGAAGGACCAAGGGAGGAACTATAACCTCAGGAGAAGAGAATGGCGACCAGGACTCAATACGTTGGTGCTATTAAAAGCACACCAACTCTCTAAAGCCAGTGAAGGTTTCGTGGCGAAACTCGCGCCCAAGTTCGATGGCCCATACCTCGTGAAAAGTTCGTATCACCAAATATCGTGCGATTGGTTAAAGAAGGGCAAAGAAAGAGCAAACTCGCCAGCATTGCGCAACTGAAGCCATTCTATGAAGAGGGAGAGGAGCACGGAGAAGATGACCAGCCCGACCGAGCGTCTGACAAAAAGCAGACTTGTCACAGTTTTAATTAATCCCTTCATTCTCTTTTTATTAACACTAACCAAATTTGAATTCATAAATTAAGACTAACCGATTGTGTTTATAAACCCACAGAATACCCAAGATGAGCGGACAACTCCCGTACGTGATCAGCAGCGGTGACGAGGAGGATAGCGAGGGCACCACCGAGGGTCTCGAACGAGAGCAGCGCAACCCGGCTACTTCGACGTATAGGCACACGCTGCACCACCACCGAAAAGAGACAGCCTGCGTCGTGGAGGGCGGAATCATTTTTATGACGGTGGAGACTTCCACAGTGTTCGTGAAAATACCAGGCTTCCGAGCACCGAGCCCGGATGCCGAGCAAGCCGCGCCACAACCCGAACGCCCGGCAACCGATCGGACACCCACCGGTGGAGCTCAGCGTGGCAGCAGACCCGTTGAAGGAACACCCGCAGCTGGAAAGGGTGTACAAGAAATGGCAGGAACGAGCGAGGAGGAGCGAAGAGTGGAGGACGCAGTCGTTCCGCCCAAGGACGTCCTCGACTTGTGGGAGGAGGGCCTGGAATCCGTGGTGGCCGAATTAGAGTCGGCGAAGATGACCGAGCCGCCAACCCAGGGGCAAGTACTACCGCCAAAAACGTGGGCGATACGTCCCGCCAATTGGGCAGTATTCCCCGATGAGGACGAACTCACCACCGCCGCGGTCGCGGCCATATCAGAGGCGTTGTCAAACTGCACGTCGAGAGCCCAAAGGTCCAGGTTTAAGGTGGAGGTGGACGGAGAGACGCACGGCGTGACAAGGAACGCATTCGGGCACGTAACTGTCACGCTACCCAAGAAAAGGGGGGGTGTGAAGTAGGCCGCGTCGGTCCCTTCACAAATAGTTATACCATATTATATTTATAGTTTAAAGTCACAAAGGAGCGCATTGTTGATTTAGTTTACAAAGAGTTGTAAAGGACTAATTTAGCCAGGGTATGAACTCAGTCTGGCCAGGTACACCTCACAAGAATATTTATATTTTTGGTGAGACTTTACTGTACGCGGTTTTACAAGTGGGAAGGGGAAATGCTTGCGTCTGCGCCAACGCGACGGCCGACACACTCAGCAGCCAGAGTATAAGGCGACTCAGCTTGACTCGCGTATGCGCGTGTATGAAAACCAAAGAAGAGGAATAGAAAGAAAGAAAAAACACACAGCAATTGCACTCCACTGGGTCGCGGACTTACCGGCGACCAATTTATTCAACTTCTATAACTTCTACAATAAACCTAAACCTAGCTGTAGATATACATATCTAACCTATATGTATGAAACCACGACGAACTATCCCCTTACCTTATCTTTACTAATTTCTATGCCTTTGCTACTAACACACTATCTTACTATTCTACCCTTCGCGTTAATAATCTTCTAAGCGCGAACACGTCCGCTCACTTTCGTACATAAATCGCAACTCCTCTTCTGTTCTTATAACCTAATCTTTCTTTCATCCCTCTCGCGTACGCGTCTGCTCACTTGCGGAGGTCAATCATAACTCCCTCGCCCACGCTTCGGCTTCAGCCCAAGTTGCAGATTTTGTCACTCCCCACACTTGCTCGTGACCGTGGTGGATTTGATGATCGCAGCTGGCGCGCTGCATCTTGCGACTCTGTGTTTTGGGGCGGTTATATTTAAATTCTTAGGCGTTAGGAGTCAATCAAAAATAAGATAAGATAATCCGATAAATCTAAATACTTTACGCTCCTTGCGTTTATTAAATATAAATACTGTGCACTCCTTGCGTATAACAAAACTATACCTACAACTCAAACAACCGATGCGCTTCTTGCGACTTAAAAACTATAAATATAATAAATATAACTATTTGTGAAGGGGCCGACGCGGCCTACTTCACACCCCCCCCTTTCTTGGGTAGCTTGACAGTTACGTGTCCGCACGCGTTCCATGTCACGACGTGTAGCTCCCCGTTCACCTTCACCTTGAACCTGGAACGGTGGGCTCTCGACGTACAATTTTCCAACGCCTCTGATATGGCCGCGACCGCGGCGTCAGTCAGCTCGTCCTCGTCCGGAAGACAGCCCAATTTGTGGGGCGGTAATACCTGCCCCTGGATTGGCGGCTCTGTCATCCTCACCGCCGCTGCTGATCACATAAGGGAATTGGTCGCTCATCTTGGGTATTCTGTGGGATTTATAAACACAATCGGTTAGTCTTAATTGATGAACGGGCCTTCTGAAATTAAATTTGGTAAGTGTTAATAAAAAAGAATAAAGAGATTAATTAGAACTGTGACGAGTCTGCTCTTTGTCAGACGCTCGGTCGGGTTGGTCATCTTCTCCGTGCTCCTCTCCCTCGTCATAGAATGGCTTCAGTTGCGCAAAGTTGGCGAGTCTGCTCTTTCATTGTCCTTTCTTTTACCAATCGCACTATATTCGGTGATACGAACTTTTCCACGAGGAACGGGCCATCGAACTTGGGAGCGAGTTTCGCCGCGAAACCTTCACTGGCTTTAGAGAGTTGGTGTGCTCTTAGTAGCACCAAAGTATTGAGTCCTGGTCGCCATTCTCTTCTCCTGAGGTTATAGTTCCTTCCTTTGTCCTTCATGATGATCCGGTGCTCGGCTACGTGAGACACCCCTTGCAGCTCGTCAAAGAGAACCAATTCCGCTTTCAGTATTTCCTTTATCTCTAGTTCCAAATCCTCTGGCCACTCGTTATCCTTGGTTTCAACATTTTCCACCGGTGTTATTGCGGGGCCGGGTATGACGCACCCTCCTACCTCGCCGAACCGTTGTACTCCTGCCGTTGTCGCGTCCATGCTGTCTTCTCGAACCGTTCCCACGGCGATGCTGGGCTCAGGTGCCCCAGGGGCATCCTTCTCCTGCCTTGATCCGCCGTCCTCCTCCGGTTTGCTCACAACTGGCTCACGTTCCATTAGGACCTGCTCCTCCTCTATATCTGGTACTTCCACAGCTTCCAAAATTAACCTAGCCTTGCCACATTCGATGGTCGTCCCCACCCGGCACAAAAAGTCTATCCCTAGTATAATGTTGTCTAGCATCGAGGGCATCACGAGCATACTCACCGTGACCTCTGTCCCCGCTAGACCAACTTTTACCCTCAATAGCTTCCTTACCTCTAAAGTGGACCCATCGGCTAGGCGAATTTTCGTGCAGGCGTCCAGCATCTCGCCCCCGCTGGTCACCTTGCGGGAATACTCCTCACTAATAAAACTCCTAGTCGCCCCTGTATCTACTGTCGCAGTCGCCACTTGGTCCCCGACTCTTACAGTAGCGACTATCCGCCCGTCTTCCACTCTTAAAGGGTATTCTAGGTTCGGGACTGGTTCACGTCGGCCCCATCGGGTCCCGTCCCGGATGGTGCCGCATATCGTTTCCCGCCCTTGACTGCTGACAACACTGGCTGGTATTGACCCCTTTGGCCCCACACTGCCGACAAAACTGTACCCGTGGATTGGGGCACTCCTTGGCAAAATGACCCTCTTGCGAACAGTTATAGCATAGCCTCTTCCCGCCTAGAGCTCTCGACTGCTCTTGGCTGATCATCCCGTTTGAAATTACTCCCGTATACCCAAGCGGTGGCGTATTCCCCACGTTACCGCTTGACCCTGGCTGTGGTTGCGTCCGGAAAGGATTAAAATGTTTGGCGGGGGCTGCCTCACCGGCTTATCTATCCGAATACCTAATACCCCCGGTCTTACTCATTGCTGCGCGCTCGCGACTTTGTTGTCTCACATTCTCGTACTCGGCGGCCATCTGAGTTAGCTGCGCCAGAGAGGAGAAGTCCCCTCTACGAATGTACAACCGGTACTCGGGTGCCAAATTCTCGTATACCCTATGCAATTCTTGTTCTGCCCTGTACCCCGCGTGGTACATCGTACCCCGCAGCTCGAGCAAGTAGTCCTTGAACGGCTCGTTATCATGTTGCCTTCGTGCCCGGATACTGTCTTCTAACCTGTCGAAATACTGGGGCGGTAGAAAAAACTCCAAGAACTCGGCTTTAAATGTCGCCCAAGTCGCGTCCCTTAGCCTACTTATTAATAGCCACCGCGCGGCCTTACCCGTTAGAGCCTCGCTCATTGCCCTCGGCAACCGGTCTAAGCCTATGTCGTATGACAACGCCCTGTCCTCAATCGCCTCCAGGAAAACTAATGGGTCGGTGCACCCATTGAACAGGATACCCCACTTCCGGACTAGTCCGGGGACGACCATCCCGTTCCTAGGGGTACTATAGGTATCACTAGAATTAAGATGGGGGTTCACCTGTCTCACCGGGGTATCATCCCCGGATGCCAGAGGCGACCCTACTCGTATATCGGGGATACATGCTGTATTCTGTGGGGAAAATTCATTATAAATCGCACTGTTGGAGGGCGGACGCAAATGTTCCGTGCCACCGGTCTGTATTGATGGGATTGCCGCATCTGATTCAGATTTCTGCCTGGGTCGTATTCCTCCAACAGAAGTGGCAGTCCGGGTAGGCGACACTGGGATCTTTGCGAGCCGCAACTCCCATTCCGCTAACCGGGACCATACATCGGTGGTATGACCACCTTGCCTTATAAAAGTACATACCAGCTTCCGGTAGTCAGTTACCGTGGCACACTTTTCCAATCCGAGCTCCCGGACGATATCCTCTAGATCCTCCTTATGGCAGTGGTAGACCCATTGCACACCCACACCAGGGTTGCTGCTTTCTACGACCTCCACTCGGGCGGGCTCGATAGTCTTGGGTTTCTCCATTTAACCGAAAAAGAAAACGAACGCAAAAAAAATTCCGTCTCGAGCCGTATATGTCCCGCTTCGCAAAAATTTGCACTTTTAAGCTGGCACTGTTTATCGCGGTAACCGTTTTTTTTTTTTTTTTTTTATACGAAATTTAAAAAAAAAAATTTTCAGAATTTTTTTTTTTTCCCAATGTAAAAAAAAAATTTTAACTTATCACTGTCTGTCGCGGTTATTCCTTTTATTACGCAATTTAAAAAAAAAATTTGGTCCACGGTATAACGAATTTTGTATTTATTTTTTGCAGTGTAATAAAAATCTTTTTTTAACTGGTTACTGTTTATTGCGGTTATTTTATTTTATTGCGAAAATATTTTTTTTTTTAAGTGTAATAAAAATTTTCCTGTTTATTGGTCACTGTTTATTTTATTTAATTTTTTTTTTTCGTATTTCTGCCTTTTTTTTAAATTCCTTTAATTTTTTTTTCCCACTGTACTTTTACACGGTCGATGCCCACTGTACGGCGACTTCACGTAAGTCCGATACTCGACCCGAACCGATGGGACAACTCCGCACTCGAAATAATAGTCAATTTTTTATTCCGCGGTCGAAGCCCACTGTGCGAAGCGACCGCGACTTTGCAGCTGCCTGTACCAGCTGCTGTCACGCCGTTCGTTGACCGCTCACGCACTTTGCCGACACTTTCGTTGCGCCGCAGGTGTTCACTTATGCACAGCCTCGAACGCGAACCGCTAGTTTGATCGGTGAGTCTTATTCCACCGTCAATTTCGTTGCGCCGCAATTGTTGCTAAGGCAATGCTTCTCGAACGCGAACAGTTATTCTGATCTGCACTTGCCTTATGCCGTCACTTTCGTTGTGCCGCGACGATTGCACAAAACCACGCTCGAAAACCGTTCTCGTTGGCCACTTGTAAAGCAGGGTATCGTCGGGTATACCCGCATTTCACTTTACGCACCTTTTCTTCCACACTTGTAAGTGATATTTCTGGGGGCTTTAATTCCAGATTATACCACACCTTGGCACTTTAGAGTCCCTGCTCGGGCGCCACTTGTAAAGGACTAATTTAGCCAGGGTATGAACTCAGTCTGGCCAGGTACACCTCACAAGTATATTATATATTTTTGGTGAGACTTTACTGTACGCGGTTTTACAAGTGGGAAGGGGAAATGCTTGCGTCTGCGCCAACGCGACGGCCGACACACTCAGCAGCCAGAGTATAAGGCGACTCAGCTTGACTCGCGTATGCGCGTGTATGAAAACCAAAGAAGAGGAATAGAAAGAAAGAAAAAACACACAGCAATTGCACTCCACTGGGTCGCGGACTTACCGGCGACCAATTTATTCAACTTCTATAACTTCTACAATAAACCTAAACCTAGCTGTAGATATACATATCTAACCTATATGTATGAAACCACGACGAACTATCCCCTTACCTTATCTTTACTAATTTCTATGCCTTTGCTACTAACACACTATCTTACTATTCTACCCTTCGCGTTAATAATCTTCTAAGCGCGTACACGTCCGCTCACTTTCGTACATAAATCGCAACTCCTCTTCTGTTCTTATAACCTAATCTTTCTTTCATCCCTCTCGCGTACGCGTCCGCTTACTTGCGGAGGTCAATCATAACTCCCTCGCCCACGCTTCGGCTTCGGCCCAAGTTGCAGATTTTGTCACTCCCCACACTTGCTCGTGACCGTGGTGGATTTGATGATCGCAGCTGGCGCGCTGCATCTTGCGACTCTGTGTTTGTGTGGGGAGCGACAAAATCTGCAACAGGGGCTGAAGCCGAAGCGTGGGCGAAGGAGTTGGGATTTGTATACGAAAGTAAGCGGACGTGCGGGCGCTTGAGGAAAAATAGTTAACAAAGAGAGTAGAAGGGGGGAATAGTGCGTCAGTAGTAAAGATATAGAGTTTGAATAAGGATAAGGTAAGAGGGGATAGTTCATCATAGTTCGTATATATATAAGTACAGATAGTCTTTGATAATAACTGAATAAATAAAGTCAAGTCGAGTCGCCTTATACTCTGGCTACTGAGCGTGTCGGCTGTCGCGTTGGTGTCGACGCCAGCGTTTCCCCTTCCAACTTGTAAAACCGCGCGCGTTAGAGTCCCACCAAAAATATATAAATATTCTTGTGTAGTGTACCTGGCCAGACTGAGTTTATACCCCGGATAAATTACTCCTTTACAATGTATATTATTCTATTACTTGAGATCTGGGATTCGGTACGCAACTTTACTGCACGCCCATTGACCAATGGTCAGATGAAGTACCTGGCAAAACTGGCCATATTGCAGCATAAGCTACACGATACTCTTATCTACGACAACATTTTGGGTTAAGTATCTACTACTACTGTTCCTTAACTGTCATAGTTGCAGTTTTGTTACATCTCACATCCATTATTTTCTTGTTTTATTTTTATTTATTTATTTATTTATTTTTTTATGTGCTTTATTAATTTTAATGAGAACGAAAGCTTTTGTTCTAGATGCCATGTTATTAGGTCGTATTTATTTATGTAATTATTATAATTATTTCTTAAGGAGACTTATTTTCTTTAGTGCTCAAAACTTATTGTCGCTAAAAAATTTCATTGTTTTTGATCTGAGTTATGTATTTAATTCGTGAAACCATTGTATTGTGTTTATTCTTCTTGAACCTTTGCATTTATCTTGAATTATGATGGCAAAATAAGGTTGTGATGTATTAAAGGATGACTTAAAAGTCGGCATTTTGCAAAACGGGCGGTAGAGTACTTAAAATTTTAATTGTAGTGTGTTTTAAAATAATGTACGTCAACTATCACCGGATTGGTTTATACCCACTAAATATTGGTATTTTCTGTTTTTTCTTCCTATGTATTAATCGTTTTACACACCCTAGCTCTTGATCCTGTTTTTGATTTTAGATTAGGGTCTGATTTTATTGTGTACTGTTTGTGGAGGAGGGTCCATATAATAAGATTTGATTTGGTAATTGTATGGTAAGATTTATTCATCTTTTTGTGGCTGTATTCTAGAGCACTTGTCATGTGTATGTTAAACTAATAAAAAGAGCGCGAGCAAGTCATTTACAATAATTTTCATTAGCTTAGGATTCATGGTCTTTAGACCGTTTAGACTTCATCGTAAGTAGTTTTGCTAGGCTATATTCTATTATGATTCTTTTGGGCTAAAGTTCGTACATCGAAAGAGCGAGATAAAGTTGTTCTTGTTGAGGTCCACAACCTATTTTCTTGGTCCATTTTCCTTGGCATATTATACGGCAGGGAGTAAGATTTAAAAGTAGTATGTCATTCCATTCTAGTAATAATTGTATATTGTTTTTATTATTTTGTTATTTAATTTTTAATTTTATTCCCTTATGTTATTTGACATTATATATTGCCTTTAAATTTAAGGGTGTGTTACAACTTTCACACTTAAGGAGCATCAGATCTTTTCCTTTCACAGAATTTACTAATTGACGCTTTTAAGAACAATTTGCTTGCCTGAGCTTGGTAGGTTATACAGTTAAAACAATTATTGGAAAGACGTAACTGTCTTATAGAATTTGTTCAACATTATTAGTTGGTTCTTTCCGTTTCGCATTTTATCACGCATTTTGAGATTATAACATTGCTCAATGGAAAGTGTTGCATGTTCCCGATTGATTGCTGATTATTGTTAAAGAACATATAAAGCTCATATCGTATAAATTTAGATTTTCACATTTAGGTTACATCAGTTTAACTCCCTCAACATCCGGTAGTGAGCTGTCGTTTACAGACGGTAAAGTAAACAGCCAGGCATTCTAAAAAGACTCAGCCGCTCACCATCATCACTTACTTGGATATGCCCCTATAGTTTTTATACTCGATACCGAAGGTAAAGAGTATATTGGGTTTGTGCAATGTTCGTCATGGTGTCTGTCCGTTTGTCCGTCTGTATGAACGCAACTTTTTTCCACACCCTTCAAGCTAGAGACTTGAAACTTTCCAATTCTCTTTATCTATGGGATAGTAAATTCAAGTGTCAAGATTGGGGATCTACGATAACTAGGGGCCTGGCAAATCAATAAATTCGATAACTCAAAAACGATAAATCCGCATATTTCACACACCCTTACAGCAAGAACTATCAAACTTGGTAAGAAGATAGCTACTAGCAACCCCCAAAAATTTGCATCAAAACTTTTGGAGCCACGCCCCCATTCCGCCCCCAGCCCCCCCGCAATTTAAAGTCAAAAAGCCTATATCTCCCACAGTTTTTGAGCTAGAGCCACCAAATTTGGTGCCAAGATAGGCGATGATGACCCCCCAAAAACTGCATCAAATGTTTGGATGCCACGCCCACCAATACCGCCCTAGCCGCCCCCAGCTGCCCCAACGCTTCGTCAAAAAAGAGAATGCGTGTATCTTCCAGATTTGTGGAGCTAGAGCCACCAAATTTGGTAGGAAGATAGCTGGTAACGAACCCCAAAAAACTGCATCAAAGTTTTGGAGTCACGCCCACCCATTTAACCCCCAGCCCCCCCGCATTTTAAAGTCAAAAAAGCCTATATCTCCTACAGTTTTTGAGCTAGAGCCACCAAATTTGGTGCCAAGATAGTTCATGATGACCCCCCAAAAACTGCATCAAAAGTTTGGATGCCACGCCCACCAATACCACCCTATCCGGCCCCAGATGCCCCAACGCTTCATCAAAAACGGGAATGCGTGTATCTTCCAAAGTTGTGGAGCTAGAGCCACCAAATTTGTCAGAAAGATAGCTTGCAACGACCCCCAAAAAAGAATCAAAGTTTGGAGCCACGCCAAACCATTCCGCCCCCCTTTCCCCACCTTTTTCAAACTTTTAGCTAGAGTCACCAAATTTAGTATGAAGGTAGCAATTGACATTCCACATAGATGTGCATCAAAAATTGAATGCCACGCCCAGCCATACTGCCCCCAGCCCCCCTTTCCCCACTTTTTACTATTTTCGAGCTAGAGTCACCAAATTTGGTATGAAGAAAGCAATTGACATTTCACAAAGATCTGCAGAAAAAACTTGGATGCCACACCCACCCATACTGCCCCCAGCCCCCCTTGCAACAGCTCTTCCAAACTTTCAGCTAGAGTCACCAAATTTGGAAGGAAGATAGTTGGTGGCATCCCTATCTGCATCGGAGAATCTTTAAAGCATCGTACACCCCTGCCCCATCCGTACCCTTTTGCAATCAGGCCTCTTTTTACCTGTTTAAATACTGGTATCGAGTATGCCGCAGTCGGTTGCGTCCGACTGCAACGTTTCCAATTGTTAACGTTAGACTTAGAAGAATTTTTATGGAGTGGAATGATAAAAGGTTCCTTCCAGATAGCAGGAAACACTTTTGAGTCAACCGATAAGTTAAATAATTTATGTAATGGTTTACAAAGTGAATCCTCACAGTATCGAAGAATACAGCCTGGCACTTCATCAGGGCCAGGCAGATATCCTGGTTTGACAGAGTTAAGGTCAATTAGAAGCGTACACTCAGTTATAACTGGGATATATATGCAATTAGACGATTGAACTTGACAAGGATAGGAATTACTACTACAATACATATTCGATGAGTATTTATTTATTTATTTATTTATTTATAGTCAGCTAAGAGCAGCTGACATTAAAATAAATCAATATTTAATTTAAATTAAAAATAATTAAATTAAGTAAAATATAGAATAATATATATATCTAAAATAATAATTAAGAGTTTAAAATAAAGCTTAATTCAATAAAAAATTGAGCAGTCCAACATTGTTGCGAGGATTGGGAAAAACCCAGAAAAACCCAATCAGACCAGCGTTAGATTAGTAGTTAGTGGTTACGATTAGATAAAGCAAAGAGGATCGATCTTTTTAGTACTGGAATTGAGGCCTCTAAGGAGACAAGAGAATAAAGTTTGTTATAGTCAGAACATATAACACGAAATGGTTCATGAATTAAATAGTTGCTGAAGCAACGATCAAGGCTAAGGGGTAAAAAGTTACGTGAAGATCTAATTGGGACATTAAATTTAATTCGACTCAAAAGAACTGATGAGTCGATTTCACCATTAAGTAGGTTAGTAATAAATAATACTCCATGCATAGTTCTACGGCTTAACAGGGAGGGAAGATTTATCAAAAGGAGTCTACTTGAATACGGGGGTAAGTTAACTCCAGCAACCCAGTTAAAACTTCTGAGGGCAAATAGAAGAAATTTCCTCTGCACAGATTCAATTCTGTCCTGGTGAATCGAGTATTGTGGGGACCACACACAAGATCCATACTCCAGAATAGGACGTACTAAGGATGTATAAAGCGTTTTAGTGGTGTACGGATGATGATACCGACGATTTAAAAACTACTTTTTGTGTTCGACAACACAAGTACTCCGAAAGCCACAATAATAGTTTTGATGGAAATCCAATAATATTTAATTTATGAAGCAACAGAGGATGACTTACAGAATCAAATGCCTTACTAAAATCGGTGTAAACAACGTCAGTTTTCCTTTTTTCCTGAAACCCTTTGATAACAAGCGATGTGAATTCAAAAAGGTTAGTGGTAGTAGATCTACGCCTAACAAAACCGTGTTGATAAGGCGATATAATCGAACTACATCCGTGTTGCAGTTGAGAACATAAAATTTTTTTCAAAGTCTTTTGGTATGGCAGACAACTTGGATATGCCCATATAATTTTTAACGTTTGATTTTGAAAAATTCCTTCCATATATCAGGGAACACGTTTGAATCAACAGACAAGTTAAATAATTTATTTAATGACGCTTAAAGAGAATCCGCGCAGTATTTAAGAATACAACCTGGCACTCCATCAGGACCAGGCAAGTAGCCAGGTTTAATAGAGTTAAATTCACTCAGGAGCATAGACTCAGTAACTACTGAGACATATATGCAATTTGACGTTTGAACTTGAAAAGGATAGGAATTACTACTACTATACATATTCGATGAGTATACTGATTGAAAATACTCAGCAAATAGATCGGCTACTGCCTAATCAGAACTTGCTTTTGTATCATCTAGGTATACTGAGGATGGCAAGCAAGAAGACTTACGTTTAGAGTTAACAAATTTATAAGACTGTTTAGGGTCACGTGAAAAGTTTAGTCTACAGCGATTAAGATAATTATTATAGCAAGATGTGTTAACGGAAATAAAACTAGATTTTGCTACTACACACGAAGATAAATCTAAAGTAGTTCCCGATTTTTTAAATTTTTTATATGATCTTGTCTTTGCGTTTTTCAACTTCGATAGTTCTCTCGTAAACCAAGGTGGTTTATTGTCACTTGAAGAACAAGTGAGGGGAACACAAATATCCAAAAGCGAATTCAAGTTCCTATAAAATATGGCTATAGCAGTTTCTATATCACTACAAGAATAGAGGCGCGACCAATTAGTATGTTGAAGAAGATAATTTAATTTAGTAAAGTTAGTTTTACGAAAGCAACGGGTTTTTAAAGTATTTTTAGATACTAATATAGGGTTAAGAATTTCGATGGATAATTCTAAGGTTGGATGGTAGGTATCTTCCGGAAGCACTAGAGGGTGTATTCTACTAGCATTACTGCAATCGGAGTCCGAAACAAATATTAGGTCCAACATTTTACCACTACAGTTATGCAACCTGTTAACTTGCGATAGGCCTAACTCAAGTAGGCCATCGATAAAATCATCAGAAGTGACTGGTAACACCGCCGAAGATGTGTCATTGACAGACCATACAACATGTGGCAGATTAAAATCACCAACCACTATCAGGTTATCCATATCTGTCAACAATGACGAAACAAGTTGCAGGGCACTCAGATGGGACGAGTAAATGTTAATATCAGATTGAGGAGGAATATAAGAGCAAGTAACATAAAGTGAACGGCCGTTTAGTAATATTTTAACACATTAAAACTCTATGTCCGGAAGATGCTGAGAATGAATCTGTTCAGAGGAAATACAAGAGTCAACAGCAATGAGAACACCACCCCCCTTGCGGGAAGTGCGACCGCATCTGTACAAGTTATATTTAGAAGGAAAAATGGAATAATCAGATATATCAGGTTTTAACCAGGTTTCCGTGAGTGCTACTATATGTGAATCAAATGATAAGCTGTTAACAAATAATTTAGAAAGTTAAGTGTTAAGTCCTGTAACGTTTTGATAGGCCAAACTAAGTTGTTTTGTTAGTTTTTTGCCACCGAGGTGGAGGCAACAGGTTGGCTAGCAGGCGGTGTACTATAAATCCATATACCATTATTGCTATTTATTCGCCTATTCGTATACTCCTTAACTACAAGTGGCCAAAACTTTTCAGAGAAAAAATGTACAGAAAAGTTCAGGCGGTACACCCAACTTGAAAGAAGATATACTTCTGGCATGTTTAAATATAAACTTTTCAACAACAATTAGAGGGGAATCGATTTGACTCTTTATCCGATGACGTATCGGATGCCAGCCTAGAAACAAAACAAATTTGTTGAGTGGTACAACAGCCAGAGGCTTGTGAGCCCCAGTTGTACCTATATTAGGATTAATAGGCACACGAGCTGCTGAACCAGAGGGCTCATGCAAAGGTTCGGAAGATAAAGTGGCTAGGTTGTTGATAGGATTTCTAGCAGGAGAGTTAAATAACATTAGTGGGTTAGCATTGGAACCCATTGAAGGATTATTGTTAGGCACTTGAAGGGGTTTGGTTGGAAGAACAGGTGGGGCAATAATTGGATTAGATTATTTGCAAAGCAAAAAAATTGCATTGGCCGTTGCTTCTTCCTGTATCGCAGCCACTTTACTTAATGGTGGTCGCACAGCGCATTCTACAATTAAGATTCAATTTAATTTGATTCATTTAGAAACACCACATTGCTCAATTTCAAAGCAATCTAATATGGCTGCTGTGCTCAAAGATTGCAAGCTTATTGTTTGGGATGAGTGTACTATGGCCTATAAATGTGCTTTTGAAGCTGTAGATCGATCTTTGAAAGACATTCGAGATAGTGAATACTTAATGGGTGGCATAACTGTTCTTTAGCTGGTGATTTTCGACAAACTCTTCCAGTGATCCCCAGAGGAAAAAGAGCAGATGAAATAAAGCATTCAATTTTGTGGCCCAAAATACAGAAAATTGCATTAACAAAAAATATGCGAGTGCACTTAAATGGTGATAGCATAGCTGGTGAATTTGCAGAAATGCTTCTTAAAATAGGAAATGGATTATTTCCAACCCATGATGGCAAAATAACTTTACCATCAACTTTGTGTCATGTTGTAAAAAGTATTGATGAACTAACTCTCAAAATATTCCGGATATTACAAATATCTCTCAAAAATCACTCGAATGGTTTTCAGAACGCGCTATTTTGACTGCGAGAAATGACAATGCATTGGAAATAACCGAGTTTTTATTTAAATTATTTCAAAGTGAAGAAATGACACATAACTCTATTGATTCTGTGACTGAAATCGAAGATGCAGTTCATTACCCCGTCGAGTTTCTTAATTCATTAAATCCGGCTGGCCTGCCTCAACATAAATTAATTTTAAAGATTGGTTCACCTGTAATGTTGATTCGCAACTTGAAGCCGCCAAAACTGTGCAGATTGCATGTTAAAGCCCTTCATAAGAATGTTGACGAAGCAATGGTCTTTACTCAGTAAAGTGGGTTTCAACCAAAAGTTCCAGAGACTCTAGACTGGTCGTTGTCCACGAGTCATAGGGTTTTTGAGGAAGCCCACGGTTGCTCGAGTGCTGGAGAGAACTTTCCTGAGCCTAGCGGCTTCTGTAGTGTTCTCGATTGTTGAGCAGAAACTCCGCCAAGTGGAGCGCTTAGCTTGTCTAAGTTTCTTTTTATATGAACCAGGACTCTCGAAATTTTTGCTTGTAAATGTCTTTTGGCATCATGCGACATTAATTTGGCGGCACTTGACACTGACGAAAAACACCTGTTCGATAGGCGCGATTTCGATTACAGGCAAACAAAAAAGTGTTGCATCGCGGTTAAAATGTTTATCGAAGGCAAAAAAAAATATATAAATGGGTTTCCAAGCTATATTTACATTTCTATTAGAGGAATTATAAAGGATAAAGTAAATAAAATAAGGCTGTTTTTCCGGATAGGGGACAGTTTAAAAATTTTCCGGCAATCGCAGTTTCTAAACGGACAGATCTGTCCGCAAAAAGGACAAGTTGGCAACACTGGATAAGAGTGCGGGACACAGTATGTACATTTGTATGACGTTTTGAAACAACATATGTGAAAACATATCTCCGCGCGGAGATACATGCATATGTATGTACATATGTTTAACGGCGGAGATATGTCGACGAAGATATTTATGTACATATGTCGCTATCCCATATGGGTCAACAATACTCATTTTGGTGAAAATGTTCACCTATTCTTTTTGTGTGCAGGTGCAGGGTTTTTGAGTTGGCAAATATATATGTTTTTTTACATACATATACACAATAGAGAATGTTATTATAAATATTCCATAGAAGTGTACATACATAGAAATCGAACAGGGATTTCGAGTAATTCTAAAGCGATTCGTACTGATTTCTAAAATTTGAATTATTAAATTAAATGTGCTCGTTTTAAATATGTTTTGAAATAGGGAAAATTACTCAATTAAAATTTTTCATTTAAAGTTCGAGTATTAAAAATGGAGCACTTTGCTTCAAAAATTAAAAAGCCTTAAACGATATATTTCAATTTAAAATCAAAAATTTAAATAGATAAATTTAAATAAAATCTGAATATAAAATTTAAATGTTTGGTTTTACGTTTCAATTTTTTTTCTCTGTGTACGAGTCCGATTGCCGTATAATGTGTTTAATTTATGTCTAGCCTCTGTTAATTGTAATTGTGGTATATGTTTGTTATCGTTGTTAATCATTTCTATGTTTTTCTCTATATTGTTCAAAATATTGTCGATGTCTTTTAAGTTTATTATATGTATTATTATGTCTGTTGCTATATGAAAATGTGGAGGGGTGGAACTTCCAAAGATATAGTTGCACTCGCGGTCTACGCGGGTAAATTACTATTTTACCTTTGTTGAAACGACGGGGTGAATAAATAGAGACGCGCGGTTATGGTCTGTGTGACTGCTTCGATTTATTGTTGAATTAGTACTAAAAACTATGTAGACGCTGAGATTGCTCAGCGGCTCTTAACATAATTAACATGGTGTTTAACATAACTTAAGCTCAGAGAGGAAACAAAATACTGATTTTGGTGGGGAGTTGCAGATGCATACTTTTAGGCATAAATGTTCCGGCCCCCTTGCAATATAATTGCAAAAAAAAGGAGACTGGAGGGGGGGGCGGACCTTATGGGCTGAACACTCCAGATAGGATCCACCCAAAAGCAGTATTTTGGGCCACTGGACCTTGGTCGCTCGGAATAACGCCCTATTGGATCACCAAGCCGTAGATATCGGCGCCCAACACTATGCTGACCGTCGAAGGTCGGTACCAGGCGTCATCCGCTAGGATAATATGGGAACGCCCTTCCGTAAGCGTTCGTCAATCAGCGTTGAAGGGGTTAAGGAAGGAAGGGGTTAAGGAAGGAAGTTAAGCTGGGCCTCAATACGCAGGTGAACTTCCCGATCAAAACTTCCATTTGTGATCGGATGCGAGCACTGACCCTCTCACCCGCATCGAGCCAGGTGGCGGAAAGGCCCAGTGCCTTTGCCAGTGAGGCATCAATGCGGCTGGTCGGGCTACATGGATCCACCAGCGCTCGCATCTGGAACGTTTTCCCCTTCGCGACGATGGCCACGCTCACGGTGGGCAGGACTGTGACGCCTTCGGGGATGGGTGAGCGAGCACGCAGACTGCGTTGCCGGATTGGAGATGGGCTCCTTCATGGACGGGGCGACCCTTGCTCATCCAGGTGGAGCAGAGTGTGATGCTCGCCATCGCAAATGCGACATTTGTCGCCGCTCCTGCAGGATCGCCCAGAGTGCTGGTGTGCCAGACAGTTGGGGCAGTATTTATTAATCAATAATGCCCGGAGCCGCTTCTCAGCATTGAGGTGCATGAACCGCTGGCACTTTTTCAACGCGTGAACGCCCCGGCACACACGGCAGCGGAAGGACGCCGTGCCACGCAGCTGCTGAGCTGCCCTTTGTGCCCGTTGTGCCTTGGTGGGTGCCATGTTGCTTCGTTCGGAAATTCTGGGAATACACAAAAAACAGAAATTAGCAAAATAACTCTTGTTGACTGAAACGGTTAGTCACGATTTCAACAAAGGAGTTGGATTGTTGGGCTCGGAATGGAGTGGAAGGAGGATAAGTTTGGCCACGGGCCTTTTAATAAGTCCGCGGATAGTGAGCACGTCGACCACTCGGACCCGGTCATCCTGTCCTGGGTGGGTTTCCTTGACGCGTCCCAAGCGTTATTCGTTCGATGCAAGATTATCCTCCTTGACAACTACCATGTCACCCTGTTGTAGGCTCCTCTCGGGTAGTTGCCACTTAGTCCTTTTGTGTAGCTCCTTCAAGTACTCTTCCTTCCAACGGAAACAGAAGTGTTGGTTGAGAGCCTTGAGCCGTTGCCATCTATTTAAAATTGATGCTGCATTCCCTTCAATCTCCGGCTCCGCTACAGAAAGAAGTGGGCCTCCTACTAGGAAATGCCCTGGAGTAAGAGCCAGCAGATCTGTCACATCTTCGGATAACGGAGAGATTGGTCTCGAGTTCAAACAGGCTTCGATCTTGGAGAGCAGGGTGGAGAGCTTTTCAAATGTATATTTGAAGGTTGAGGTCGACTTGTAAAACAATGTCTTGAAGCTTTTAACACCGGCTTCCCACAGGCCACCCATATGTGGCGCACCTGGTGGGTTGAAATGCCACAAGAGACAATGGTGACTATCTGTTGTCTCGACGCACGTCTTGGTAGCCTCCAAGAAGTCGCGAGTAATGGCTCTAGAGGCTCCCACGAACGTTTTCCCATTGTCGGAGTATACTTTGGACAGGCAGCCGCATCTTGCTATGAAACGAGCAAACGCTGCAAGGAATTTGTCCGAAGTGAAGTCGGAGGTGGCTTCAAGATGGATAGCTTTTGTGCTGAAACACACAAAGACACATACATAGCCTTTGGTTATGAGGCAGGCACGACCCGTGTAGTTCTTTATGTCGAACGGACCAGCAAAGTCGATGCCAGTATGTGTAAAGGGACGTGAAAAAGTCGACCTCTCTTCGGGTAAGGTGCCCATGAGCTGAGCTTGGAGCCTTTTTTTGAACACAATGCAGACCCGACAGGAATTGGTCACGGATGTGATAAGCGTCTTAAGCTTGGGAATCCAATACTTGGAACGGATAAGGCGCATCATTAATTGATTTCCGCCATGCATTAATATTTTATGCGTGAATTCTACGAGGAGACGACTGAACGAGCATGAATACGAAGTATGACAGGATGCCGTTCACCATAATTAAGATTGCGGGATTTGCTGAGTCGACCGGAAGCTCTCATGATCCTTGTGGATCAAGGAACGGATTGAAGTTAAGTATGTGGCTGGAAGCCGGCAAGCTATGCTTGTCAAGAAGGCACTTGTACTCTTTCGAATAAGAGGTTCGTTGAGTAAGGGCAACGAGTCGTTCTTGAACTTCTTGAAGTTCACTATTTTGGAGTAGCTGTGAAGGAAACAGCACAGAGGATTGACGACATCGTTTAGCAAATCGGAAAACGTAGGCGAGTACTCGTAACGCTCTGCCGAAATCGGAGAACCGCTCAAGTGGATCAGACAGAGACAGTTCAGCAATGTGGACCTTAACTGGACGCTGCTCTAGGTCAGTCTCCAGACATGAGTCAGCTGGAACAGGCCATTGCTTCTGAGGCAGACCCAGCCAGTCGGATCCATTCCACCACAGATGGCTGTCTCTCAGCTCCTGTGGCGAGGACTCCGCGGCCGGCTAAATCTGCTGGATTGTCTTCTGACCGCACGTGCGACCTGGTCCGACAATCAGTGATTTGGCCGATATTGGAAACGCGGTTGGCGACAAACGTGGTCCAGGAGCAAGGAGATCTGCGAAGCCACGCCAAAACGATGGTGGAGTCCGTCCAGTAAAACGATTCGCACTTTCCTATGGGCATCTGCGGAATGAGGGCTGAGGATAGTTCCGCGAGAAGAACAGCTCCACACAGTTCGAGTCGAGGGAGCGACACTGTCTTGACTGGAGCTACTCTGGTCTTGGACGTCAGAAGATGGACGAATACGTGATGGCCTATTTCCACGCGAACATACAGTGCTGCCCCTAAGCCTTTTGAGAGGCGTCGCAGAAACCATGGATCTGGATGGATGCTTCCGGCTGAAAAGAGACCCAACGAGGTACTCGAATATCTCCAGGACGGGGATGATAGGAGAGAAAATCTTCCCAACGCTGAACCAGCTCGGACGGCAAGGGATCGTCCCACCCAAGCTCATGAAGCCAGATTTCCTGCATGAAAATCTTCGCACGAACGATGACAGGTGCCAGCCATCCCGCTGGATCGAAGAGCTTTGCTATTTCCGAAAGGACTTCACGTTTTGTGGTGGATTTCCTTGTAGGAATTTTGGAGGGCGCAAAGAAAAACTCATCTGTGTTGGCTTGCCATCGGATCCCCAAAGTCTTGGCAACGCTGGCCTCTTCGAATTCCAAGAAGTCTTCTCTCAGAAGGTGGTCCTTGGGAATGTCTTGGAGGAGTTCCTCGTCGTTCGATGTCCATTTTCGAGGGGAAAGCCCGCTGAACTCATAGCGTCTTGCAGCTCCTTGATGCTGGAAATCGCGCATCGCCTGGTGTGAGCTCCTGCTAATACATCGTCAACGTACATATAATTGGAAATGATATCACTAGCACGCGGAAATTGTGCTAGCACATCTGTAGCGAGCTGCTGAAAAACACGAATGGCCAGAAACGGTGCGCAATTTACGCCAAACGTAACTGTGTTGAGCTCATAGCCACAGAGCTCTCCATCCTTGTTCCGGTAAAGGATTCTTTGAAATGGCGTGTGTATTGGCTTTACTAGAATTTGACGATACATCTTAATAATATCTGCGTTGAAGCCGTAACGAAAAAAACGCCATTTCAAGATCTGAATAGTCAGATCGGACTGTAAGACAGGACCAGCATGAAGGACATCATTCAGGCTCTTACCATTAGTGGATTGACTGGAGGCGTTAAACACAACGCGAACTTTTGTGTAAGTGCTGTCAGGTTTGAAAACCGCATGGTGTGGAAAATAAAGTTCCCAGTATCTATAGTAGGGGGGACTGGTCTCATGTGACATAAGTCCATATATGCCTGGATCACGGAGTCGTACTGCTCTTTTAATGGAGTGTTTCTGTTGAAACGGTTCTCGTTTTTATTTTTCATATAAAAATAAAAATAGGCTGTTATACGGGTACACAAAATATTTACTTATATTAAATTAAAAGTACTGTCACTGTTTACGGCAGCCTGGCATCCTAAAAAGACTCAATCGCTCACCATCATCACTTGACACCCCACCCTCCCATACGACGAAGCGATCCTCACCTGGACCATCACTCGTACACACATAATTAACTTCTAACTAGATAAGGTACGGTTTGCGTGTAGCCGTCTCATTTGAATAGTACCGTTCTACTCTGTACCGATTTTGGATCCCCTGATTTATATTATTACCAGCTACTTTCCAAGGCTCACACCTTAAATTTTTAACACACCAGCCCACGAAACGTGTAATTTGGATATAAAAACATTAGACAATGACTGTCAAGCACCAAGAGCTATTAAAAAAATTTATGAAGTATTCGGAGGAAATTTGATCGAACAATATAACACCCATAATATTTATTATGGTTTACATTTAATCGTGAAGTCGATTCTACTACGTACTACACATTTTTCCATGAGTTGTTCCCATCCAGAACCCTTATCAATTTATCCGTTTTTTCTTATTAGTATTTTTTCAACCTGTTTTTTTAATTATCTTTTTCTAGAAAATGTCTATAAGTTCGGTAGCCTCACAGTCATTCAATATGTATGTTATAGGGATTTATATTGTATTTCTATTATTGTAAATTTGAAGTTTTCCGGTTTGGTGAGTAGCACTTCTCATTTAAGTATTATGTTTGCTTATACACACATCATCATTTACTTAGATTTTTATTATTTATTCATTTATTTATTTGTTTATTGTCAATTAAGATCAGCTGACATAAAATATAAATTAATTTAAATTTAAATAAAATTAAAATTTAAATTAAAATTAATTAAAATAAAATAATATAAAAATATTAAAGTAAATTTAGGTAAAATATGTATAAAGTTAACGTTAAAGCTCTGGGAAATTCAACAATAAAATTAGTTGTCCAACATTTGTTGCGTGAATTGGGAAAAACCCAGAAAAACCCAATCAGACCAGCGTTAGATTAGTAGTAAGTTGTTACGATTAGATAAAGCAAATAGGATCGATCTTTTTATTACTGAAATTGAGGCGTCTAAGGAGACAACAGAATAAAGTTTGTTATAGTCAGAACATATAACACGAATGGTTCATGAATTAAATAGTTGCTCAAGCAACGATCCAAGCTAAGGGGTAAAAAGTTACGTGAAGATCTAATTGGGACATTAAATTTAATTCGACTCAAAAGAACTGATGAGTCGATTTCACTATTAAGTAGGTTAGTAATAAATAATACTCCATGCATAGTTCTACGGTTTAACAGGGAGGGAAGATTTATAAAAGGAGTCTACTTCAATACGGAGGTAAGTCAACTCCAGCAACCCAGTTAAAACTTCTGAGGGCAAATAGAAGAAATTCTTCTGCACAGATTCAATTCTATCCTGGTGAATCGTGTATTGTGGGGACCACACACAAGATCCATACTCCAGGATGGGATGAACTAGGATGTATAAAGCGTTTTAGTGGTGTACGGATCATTAAACTCTTTCGACCACCGCTTGATGAAGCCAAGGACATTAATGGCCTTATTGACCATATACGAAATATGAGCGTCAAACTTTAATTTAGGATCAAGAATAATGCCTAAATCTTTGATTTCAAACACGCGGTCAAGTGGTGAACCATCAAGCAAATAGTGAGCAGTATGAGGGGTACTTCTACAAAAAGACATGACTTTACATTTTGAACAATTTAAATTTAGTAAGTTAGTACGGCACCAGACTGACAACGCACCCAAATCCGACTGTAGAAAATTACACAGGGAAGCGTCATTATAGGTGAAACATAGCTTTACATCATCAGCAAACATATACACAAAAGAGTTAGTAATAACTGCTGGAAGATCGTTAATAATCAAATTAAATAGCAAAGGTCCAAGGTGACTACCCTGGGGTACACCAGAGGTTACAAAAATAGGTTTAGATACCGACGATTTAAAAACTACTTTTTGTGTTCGACCACACAATTTAATTTATCAAGCAACAGAGGATGACTTATAGAATCAAATGCCTTACTAAATCGGTGTAAGCAACGTCAGTTTGCCTTTTTTCCTGAACCCTTTGATAACAAGCGAAGTGAATTCAAGAAGGTTAGTGGTAGTAGATCTACGCCTAACAAAACCGCGTTGATAAGGCGATATAATCGAACTACATCCGTGTTGCAGTTGAGAACATATAATTTTTTCAAAGACTTTTGGTATGGCAGACAACTTGGTTATGCCCCTATAATTTTTAACGTTTGATTTTGAAGAATTTTTATGGAGTGGAATTATAAAGGTTTCCTTCCATATATCAGGGAACACGTTTGAATCAACAGACAAGTTAAATAATTTATTTAATGACGCACAAAGAGAATCCGCGCAGTATTTAAGAATACAACCTGGCACTCCATCAGTACCAGGCAAGTAGCCAGGTTAATAGAGTTAAATTCACTCAGGAGCATAGACTCAGTAACTACTGGGACAAATATGCAATTTGACGTTTGAACTTGAAAAGGATAGGAATTACTACTACTCTACATATTCGATGAGTATACTGATTGAAAATACTCAGCAAATAGATCGGCTACTGCCTGATCAGAACTTGCTTTTGTATCATCTAGGTATACTGAGGATGGCAAGCAAGAAGTCTTGCGTTTAAAGTTAACAAATTTATAAAACTGTTTAGGGTCACGTGAAAAGTTTAGTCTACAGCGATTAAGATAATTATTATAGCAAGATGTGTTAACGGAAATAAAACTAGATTTTGCTACTACACACGAAGATAAATCTAAAGTAGTTCCCGATTTTTTAAATTTTTTATATGATCTTGTCTTTGCGTTTTTCAACTTCGATAGTTCTCTCGTAAACCAAGGTGGTTTATTGTCACTTGAAGAACAAGTGAGGGGAACACAAATATCCAAAAGCGAATTCAAGGTCCTATAAAATATGGTTATAGCAGTTTCTATATCACTACAAGAATAAAGGCGCGACCAATTAGTATGTTGAAGAAGATAATTTAATTTAGTAAAGTTAGTTTTAAAAAAAAGCAACGGGTTTTTAAAGTATTTTTAGATACTAAAATAGGGTTAAGAATTTCGATGGATAATTCTAAGGTTGGATGGTAGGTATCTTCCGGAAGCACTAGAGGAGGTATTCTACTAGCATTACTGCAATCGGAGTCCGAAACAAATATTAGGTCCAACATTCTACCACTACAGTTATGCACCCTGTTAACTTGCGATAGGCCTAACTCAAGTAGGCCATCGATAAAATCATCAGAAGTGACTGGTAACACCGCCGAAGATGTGTCATTCACAGCCCATACAACATGTGGCAGATTAAAATCACCAACCACTATCAGGTTATCCATATCTGTCAAAAATGACGAAACAAGTTGCAGGGCACTCAGATGGGACGAGTAAATTTAAATATCAGATTGAGGAGGAATATAAGAGCAAGTAAAATAAAGTGAACGGACGTTTAGTAATATTTTAACACAGAAAAACTCTATGTCCGGAAGATGCTGAGAAAGAATCTGTTCAGAGGAAAAACAAGAGTCAACAGCAATGAGAATACCACCCCTCTTGTAGGAAGTGCGATCGCATCTGTACAAGTTATATTTAGAAGGAAAAATGGAATAATCAGATATATCAGGTTTTAACCAGGTTTCCGTGAGCGCTACTATATGTGAATCAAATGATAAGCTGTTAACATATAATTTAGAAAGTTTAGTGTTAAGGTCTCTAACGTTTTGATAGGCCAAACTAAGTTGTTTTGTTAGTTTTTTGCCACCGAGGTGGAGGCAACAGGTTGGCTAGCAGGCGGTGTACTATTAATCCTTATACCATTATTGCTATTAATTCGCCTATTCGTATACTCCTTAACTACAAGTTGCGGCGGCCAAAACTTTTCAGAGAAAAAATGTACAGAAAAGTTCAGGCGGTACACCCAACTTGAAAGAAGATATACTTCTGGCATGTTTAAATATAAACTTTTCAACAACAATTAGAGGGGAATCGATTTGACTCTTTATCCGATGACGTATCGGATGCCAGCCTAGAAACAAAAACAAATTGTTGAGTGGTACAACAGCCAGAGGCTTGTGAGCCCCAGTTGTACCTATATTAGGATTAATAGGCACACGAGCTGCTGAACCAGAGGGCTCATGCAAAGGTTCGGAAGATAAAGTGGCTAGGTTGTTGATAGGATTTCTAGCAGGAGAGTTAAATAACATTAGTGGGTTAGCATTGGAACCAATGAAGGATTATTGTTAGGCACTAGAAGGGGTTTGGTTGGAAGAACAGGTGGGGCAATAAGTGGATTAGGACCCGAAGTCTTTTTACGCTTCGGAGATTCGGTAACCACCTTGCCATTTTTGAAATTAAGCTCAAGCTCGTTGAACGACGCTTGCAGATTATTAAAAGCTTCATGCATAGCTTTAAAGCCAGCATGAGTCTGTCTCATGAACTTGGTCGATTCTTTCACAGCTAAATTGCAGGGCTCGCTGTACCATTTAAGGCCTGTATCTGCAATTAAGAAGTCCCTGACTTTGGGAGTGAAGCCAGCACATTTCATGTGGATCATGTTGTCACACAATCCACACAAAATAAAATCTTGGTTGGTGGTTCCAACCACTTTGCAATTGGTGCCACAGCATGCAAACATTTTCGAATTGATTTAAGGTTTTAACTGGCAACTAATATGCTAGCACAAAACAAAGTAAGGCGACGTTAAGTATAAGTAAAACGTATCACTGCAAGAGCAATATAAAACAGTAAATATCAAATGAGCGCTTAAATGAGAGAGCGTTAGCGCGTAGGCAGATAGAACCGCAAGTGCGACGGATAAGAGCGGGAGAGCTGTAAAGCGAGAGCAAAAAAAAAAAAATTGACAAACTGTTTGTTGTTAGTAATCACACAGAATATGCAAATGTAAATATATGTATGTAAGTATGAACGTATGTTACTTTATGTTTTCTTTATGTTCAGGCAGAGCAGTCTCAGTTAAACTGCTAATTAAAGTGAGTATAAACTCGGCAAACTCTTTTATGTAAACGTAAATATATACACATATATTTGCAATCACTGCTAAAACTATTTACCAGATTAAACAGAGTAAAAACACCGTTCACAAGCACAAGAGATCAATAAATAATCAAGAGCACGCAAAAACACGACCGTCACCAACGAAAGACAAGTTGTTATATACTGATTGAAAATACTCAGCAAATAGATCGGCTACTGCCTGATCAGAACTTGCTTTTGTATCATCTAGGTATACTGAGGATGGCAAGCAAGAAGACTTACGTTTAGAGTTAACAAATTTATAAAAATGTGAAAAGTTTAGTCTACAACGACTTAGATAATTGTTATAGCAAGATGTGTTAACGGAAATAAAACTAGATTTTGTTATTAAATAAGAAGATAAATCTAAAGTAGTTCCCGATTTTCTAAATATTTTATATAATTTTTTCTTCGCGTTTTTCAATTTGGATAGTTCCCTCGTAAACCAAGGTGGCTTATTAACACTTAAAGAATACGTGAGGGGAACACAAATATCCTAAAGCGAATTCAAGGTCTCATAAAATATGGCAGTGGCAGTTTCTGTATCACTACAGGAATAAAGACGAGACAAATTAATATGTTGAAGAAGATAATTTATTTTAATAAAATTAGTTTTAGGAAAGCAACGGGTTTTTAAGGATTATAAGATACTGCACAAGGGCTAAGAATTTCGATGCATAGTTCTGGGGTTGGATGGTAGGTATCTTCCGGAAGCACTAAAGGAGGTATTCTACTAGCATTACTGCAATCTGAGTCGAAAAAATCAAGTCCAACATTCTACCACTACAGTTGTGCACCCTGTTAACTTGCGATAGGCCTGAATCCAGTAGGGCATCGATAAAATCATCAGAAGTGACTGGTAATATTGCCGAAGATGTGTCATTCACAGACCATACAACATGTGGCAGATTAAAATCACCAACCACTATCAGATTATCCATATCTGTCAACAACAATACAAGAACAAGTAACATAAAGTGAACGGCCGTTTAGTAATATTTTAACACATTAAAACTCTATGTCCGGAAGATGCTGAGAATGAATCTGTTCAGAGGAAAAACAAGAGTCGACAGCAATGAGAACACCACCCCCTTGCGGGTGGTGCGATCGTATCTGCACAAGCTATATTTTGAGGGAAAATCGGAATAATCAGAAATATCGGGTTTTAACCAGTCTTCCGTGAGTGCAACTATATGTGAAACAAATGATAAGCTGTTAACATATAATTTAGAAAGCTAAGTGTTAATACCTCTAACGTTTCGATAAGCCAAGATAATTAGTTTTGTTAGTTTTTTGCCACAGAAGCCTTCAGAAGCCTTCTTCTTCAACTGGGTGGCTAACAGGCGGTGCACTACGAATCCTTATTATTATTACTTCGCCTATTCTCATACTCCTTACAACAAGCTGCTGCGGCCAGAACTTTTCTGAACAAATTGTCGAAAAGAGTTCAGGCGGCACGCTCAACTTAATAGAAGATATGCTTCGGGCGTGTTTAAAGTTATGCTTTTCAACAATGATAAGAGGAGAATCAATTTTACTTTAACATAAGCTGAAACATCATCCGATGAAGTATCGGATGCCAGCCTGGACACAAATATAAATTTGTTAATGGCACAACAACAAGAGGCTTGGGAGCCCCAGTTGTACCTGCATTGGGATCAATAGGCGCACAGGCAGTTGAACCGATTTCGTGCACAGGATCAGAAGAAAGGTTATTAGTAATGGTTCTTGCCGGCGAATTAAATAACATTAATGGGCTGGCCGTAGGTTGATTAATGCTGGCACCAGAAGGGGCTTTGTGGGGATGATAGGTGGGACAACAGGCGGATTAGGACCCGAAGTCTTTTTAAGCTTCGGAGATTCAGTCGTAACCTTGCCATTTTTGAAATTAGACTCAAGCTCTGTAAAGGAGTTATGCAGTGCCTTAAATGCAATATGCATAGCTTTAAAGCCTAAATGAGTCTGTCTCATGAATTTTGAAGACTCTTTAACCACCTCCCTACAGGGCTCACAATACCATTTAAGGCCTGTGTCGGTAATCAAGCAGTCCCTGGTTTTGGCAGTAAAGCCAACACATTTCATGTGGATCATGTTGTCGCACAATCCACACAGAATAAAATCTTGATTGGTTGTACGAACCAATTTGCAATTTTTGCTGCAGCAAACAAGCATTATAAAATATGTAAAAAAAATTTTCTAAAGAAATCGATATGCTACTGCAAAACAAGGTAGAGTGCAAGTATGTAAGTAGAAACGTATCGAAGCAATGAGCACGATACAACGGTTAAAATCAAGAGAGCGGTTGAGTGAAAGAGCGTGAGTGCAAATTCAGATAAATACAACCGCTAGATAAGAGCGGTCAAGGCGGGAGTGGTACTGGAGAGCGAGATCAAGCAAATAGACAAGATGTTTGTTGTTAGTAGAAAAAGAATATATAAAACACAAAGTATGAACCGCAAATATATGAGTGTATGAATGTACGTATGCTCGTTTACTTTTCAAGCACTAGAGCGTCAATTCGACTGCAAGCCAAATTAAATGAATGTTCAACAAGAAAAATTCAATTATGCACGCGCAAATACACACCACGTACACTTGCGATCACTGTTAGAGACGTTTACCTAAATAAATCGAATCAAACACCGTACACATATACAAGAAATTGATAAATTGTTGAGAGCACTCAAAACACATCCGTCACCAACGAAAGACAATTGACATGACATTTTTATCTGACTAATTAAAATGTCTTAAAATATTTTAAAAAATTTAGGATTTACTTTTATGCATGAAATTTCAGCTGTCCTATTATATTGCTGATTATTCTAACTAAACAATTGATTGAACACTACCTCCATAATGCCTTTTAAACGTATCTTTGATTGAGTTTTCGATAATCTTTACAGGATACGTCAAAATTAGCACGCAAACAAGATTGAGGGCAGAGACACTACTAAAGTCTTTGACCCGAAGTGTGACGTTGACAAATGTACAATAAGGTAGGAGCTAACGAACAGCGAGAGTCTTTAGAGGAAAGCGAGATGAACGAAGACATCTGATTTCAGGCAAAACATACGTTAATCGGGAGAAAGAATCCTCCTTTCACATTATAGCAGTATGCGTAGCCTTATCAAGGAACAAATTTTATTGTCTTAGAACAACATATCAACCGTATTAAAGGCTAGAAACCCTCAACTCATCATAAATACTTGATCTCGTACAGTTTCCATGTCCGGTGGAAAAGTCATAGAACTAGAAAGGGGGGCACAACAGACCTCGCAGTTACCAAATCATTCATCGACGATTAAGGTTTATACAGGCAGGAGACATATTATTCTATTATTAATTCCCCTCTATGTGTATATTTTTTTCTTATTAAATAAGAACATTTTAATAAAGTAGTTACTATTTTACTGACTTTTATTGATTTTTTATTATCTTGTCGGAAATTTAATTTCCGTTTGTTTCTTTACAAAGTAGTTTACATCTGTCAGCATGTCAATTCGTGATATTTTTTTTCGAAAAAATTTCTGAGAACCGAATCTATTATTTTAAAGAGTGTTTTTAATTTTTTATTATTATTTTTTTCACTAAAAGCCAACGAAATAATATCGATAACTATTTTGGTTTCCAATATACACAAAATATCAATAACAATAAAATATCGATAATTATTCTGGTTTCCGATATACACATAAAGCGATAACAATAAATATCGAATTTGGAAAATGTTAAAATGAGGGTTGAAAAAATGGTTAACGATAGAACTTTTCTGAAAAATTCGTCCAAATCAGTTAAGAAACACCGGAGATATCTAATTTTATCGATAGAAGTTAAGTCAGTATACCAAAGGCAATTATAAATTTAATTTACATATTTATTGCAACTGGGTTCAGGGTATCTTCTAGTCGGGCTCTCCCGACTAGAGCCTTCTTACTTGTTGCTTTATCTAATCGTTACCACTAACTACTAATCTAACGCTGGTCTGATTGGGTTTTTCTGGGTTTTTCCCAATCCTCGCAACAAATGTTGGACTGCTCAATTTTTTATTGAATTTCCCGGAGCTTTAACGTAAACTTTTAAATATATTTTCAGATTTATATATTATTCTAATTTACCTAATTTAATTATTTTAATTATTTTTAATTTAAATTAAATTTTGATTAATTTTAATGTCAGCTGCACTTAGATGACTATAAATAAATAAATAAAATAAAAAAATAAAAAAATACGTTAGGTGTTTTAATTTAAGGGTTAAGGATTTACTACTACTGTTCCCTAACTGTGATAGTTGCAGTTATGTTACATCTCACTTCCATTTTTTTCTTGTTTTTATTTATATTTATTTTATTTTTTTGTAGGTGCTTTATGAATTTTAATGAGAACAAAACCTTTTTGTTCTAGATGCCATGTTATTAGGGCGTATTTATTCTTATAATTATTATAATTAATTCTTAAGGAGTCTTATTCTCTTAAGGGCTCAAAACTTAGTGTCGCTAAAGGATTTATTTTTTCTTGATCCGAGTTATTTAATTAATTTATGAAACCATTGTATGTATAAGGTTGTGATGTACTAAAGCTCGAGATGACTTAAAAGTCGGTATTTTGCAAAACGAACAGAGTGCTTAAAATTTTTAAATGAAGTGTGTAGTGTGTTTTTAAAATTTTTTATACACCCTAGCTCTTGATCCTGTTTTTGATTTTAGATTAGGGTTTGATTTTATTGTATACTGTTTGTGGAGGAGGCTCAAAATAATAAGATTTGATTTAATAATTGTATGGTAAGATTTATTCTTCTTTTTTGTGTTTGTGAAGCACTAGCTGTGTGTATGTTAAACTAATAAAAAGAGCGCCAGCAATTCATTTACAATAATTTTCACTAACTTAGGATTCATGTTCTTATGACCGTTTAGACTTCATCGTAAGTAGTTTTGCTAAACTATATTCTATTATGATTCTTGTGGGTTATAATTCGTACATTGAAAGAGCGAGATAAAGTTGTTCTTGTTTAGGTCCACAATCTATTTTCTTGGTCCATTTTCCTTGGCATATAATACGGCAGGGAGTTAGATTTAAAAGTAGTGTGTCGGTAATATTTGTTAATTGTTTTTATTATTTTGGTATTTAATTTTAAATTTTATTCTTTTATGTTAGTTGACTTTATATATTGCCTCTAAATTTAAGGGTGTTGCCTCTCAAATTTTGAGCCGAGACATTTTTTCTGTGCTGCATAAACGAAAGCATGCTTGATCCCAGATATGTTTATTCTTAATCAATATTTAGATCAACACCGAAGGCTTTCTAGATCTATATTTCTGTATCTATATTTAATCAGCTTTTAGGTATTGAGATTAAATTTTGCTCAGAATCTAATCGCTGACTTAAACCCATGAGTGTTACAACTTTCACACTTAAGGAGCATCAGGTCTTTTCGTTTCAAAGTGTTACTATTTGACGCTTTTAAGAACAATTTGCTTGCCTGAGCTTGGTAGGTTATACAATTAAAATAATTTGTGGAAAGACGTAACTGTCTTATAGAATTTCTTCAACATTATTAGTTGGTTCTTTCCCTATTGCTTTTATCACGCACTTTGAGATTATAACATACTTAATGAAATGTGCTCTATGTTCCTGATTGTTTGGTGATTATTGTTGTTTATTATTTTATTTATTTATTTATTATTTATTTATTTTTATTTATTTCTTTTGCATCTCATATATTATATATCGCTTATGTTTCTTTTTTCGCTGCACTTCTATACTTACTTTAATAATTTATCAAATGTTTCCTACAATTTATTTTCAATCGCCCTTTAATTGACAAAAACTGGACTGTTAAAAACGGAAGGCAATTAATCTATAAAACTGATGGAAGGGAATAGTTGTGATTATTTTTCATTTAAAAATAAAAGTAGGCTGTTATACGGGTACACAAAATATTTACTTATATTAAATTAAAACTTGAATTGATTTTAAATAAACCGGCTTTTTCGAAAATGTATTTTTTTAAATAACATATTGAGCTCATATCATATATATTAGATTTTCACATTAAGGTAACATCAGCTCAACTCCCTCAACATCCGATATTGAGCTGTCATTTACAGATAAAAGTAAACGTGGATGCCGTTATATCGTTTCTCATAATCATAATTTAGCTGCCCGACGATGGAAATTTGTTCCCTTACGATTAAAGTACTGTCACTGTTTACAACAGCCTGGCATCCTAAAAAGACTCAATCGCTCACCATCATCACTTGACACCCCACCCTCCCATACGACGAAGCGATCCTCACCTGGACCATCACTCGTACACACATAATTAACTTCTAACTAGATAAGGTACGGTTTGCGTGTAGCCGTCTCATTTGAATAGTACCGTTCTACTCTGTACCGATTTTGGATCCCCTGATTTATATTATTACCAGCTACTTTCCAAGGCTCACACCTTAAATTTTTAACACACCAGCCCACGAAACGTGTAATTTGGATATAAAAACATTAGACAATGACTGTCAAGCACCAAGAGCTATTAAAAAATTTATGAAGTATTCGGAGGAAATTTGATCGAACAATATAACACCCATAATATTTATTATGGTTTACATTTAATCGTGAAGTCGATTCTACTACGTACTACACATTTTCCATGAGTTGTTCCCATCCAGAACCCTTATCAATTTATCCGTTTTTTCTTATTAGTATTTTTTCAACCTGTTTTTTTAATTATCTTTTTCTAGAAAATGTCTATAAGTTCGGTAGCCTCACAGTCATTCAATATGTATGTTATAGGGATTTTATATTGTATTTCTATTATTGTAAATTTGAAGTTTTCCGGTTTGGTGAGTAGCACTTCTCATTTAAGTATTATGTTTGCTTATACACACATCATCATTTACTTAGATTTTTATTTATTTATTCATTTATTTATTTGTTTATTGTCAATTAAGATCAGCTGACATAAAATATAAATTAATTTAAATTTAAATAAAATTAAAATTTAAATTAAAATTAATTAAAATAAAATAATATAAAATATTAAAGTAAATTTAGGTAAAATATGTATAAAGTTAACGTTAAAGCTCTGGGAAATTCAACAATAAAATTAGTTGTCCAACATTTGTTGCGTGAATTGGGAAAAACCCAGAAAAACCCAATCAGACCAGCGTTAGATTAGTAGTAAGTTGTTACGATTAGATAAAGCAAATAGGATCGATCTTTTTATTACTGAAATTGAGGCGTCTAAGGAGACAACAGAATAAAGTTTGTTATAGTCAGAAAACATATAACACGAAATGGTTCATGAATTAAATAGTTGCTCAAGCAACGATCCAAGCTAAGGGGTAAAAAGTTACGTGAAGATCTAATTGGGACATTAAATTTAATTCGACTCAAAAGAACTGATGAGTCGATTTCACTATTAAGTAGGTTAGTAATAAATAATACTCCATGCATAGTTCTACGGTTTAACAGGGAGGGAAGATTTATTAAAAGGAGTCTACTTCAATACGGAGGTAAGTCAACTCCAGCAACCCAGTTAAAACTTCTGAGGGCAAATAGAAGAAATTCTTCTGCACAGATTCAATTCTATCCTGGTGAATCGTGTATTGTGGGGACCACACACAAGATCCATACTCCAGGATGGGACGAACTAGGGATGTATAAAGGGTTTTAGTGGTGTACGGATCATTAAACTCTTTTGACCACCGCTTGATGAAGCCAAGGACATTAATGGCCTTATTGACCATGGACAAAATATGAGCGTCAAACTTTAATTTAGGATCAAGAATAATGCCTAAATCTTTAATTTCAAACACGCGGTCAAGTGGTGAAGCATCAAGCAAGTAGTGAGTAGTATGTGGGGTACTTCTACAAAATGACATAACTTTACATTTAGAAAATTTAAATTGAGTTAGTTAAAATGACACCAGGCCGACCATGCACCCAAATCCAACTGTAGCAAGTTACAAAGAGAAGCATCATTAAAGGTGCGACATAGCTTCACATCATCCGCAAACAAATGTACATAGGATTTAGTAATAATAGATGGAAGGTCGTTAATAAACAGATTAAATAGCAAAGGTCCAAGATGACTACCCTGGGGAACACCAGAGGTAACAAAAATAGGTTTAGATACAGACGATTTAAAAAGTACTTTTTGTGTTCGGCCACACAAGAACTCCGAAAGCCACAATAAAGTTTTGATGGACATCCAATAATATTTAATTTATGAGCAACAGAGAATGACTTACAAAATCAAATGCCTTACTAAAACCGGTGTAAACAATGTCAGCTTGCGTTTTTCCTGAAACCCTTTGATAACAAGCGAGGTGATTTTAAGAAGGTGAGTGGTAGTAGATCTATGCCTAACATAATCATATTGATAAGGCGATATAATTGAACTACATCCGTGTTGCAGTTGAGAACATATAATTTTTTCAAATACTTTAGGAATGGCGGACAACTTGGATATGCCCCTATAATTTTTAACGTTTAATTTTGAAGAATTTTTATGGAGTGGAATTATCAAAGATTTCTGCCATATAGCAGGTAGCACTGTTGAGTCAACCGACAAGTTAAATAATTTAAGTAAGGATTTAAAAAGTGAATCCGCACAGTATCTAAGAATACAACCTGGCACTCCATCAGGACCAGGCAGATAGCCTGGTTTGACAGAGTTAAGGTCAATTAGAAGCGTACACTCAGTTATAACTGGGATATATATATGCAATCAGACGATTGAACTTGAAAATAATAGGAACTACTGCTACTATGTAAATTCGTTGAATATACTGATTGAAAATACTCAGCAAATAGATCGGCTACTGCCTGATCAGAACTTGCTTTTGTATCATCTAGGTATACTGAGGATGGCAAGCAAGAAGACTTACGTTTAGAGTTAACAAATTTATAAAAAGGTTTAGGGTCACGTGAAAAATTTAGTCTACAACGACTTAGATAATTGTTATAGCAAGATGTGTTAACGGAAATAAAACTAGATTTTGCTATTAAATAAGAAGATAAATCTAAAGTAGTTCCCGATTTTTTTAATATTTTATATAATTTTTCTTCGCGTTTTTCAATTTGGATAATTCCCTCGTAAACCAAGGTGGCTTATTAACACTTAAAGAATACGTGAGGGGAACACAAATATCCTAAAGCGAATTCAAGGTCTAATAAAATATGGCAGTGGCAGTTTCTGTATCACTACAGGAATAAAGACGAGACCAATTAATATGTTGAAGAAGATAATTTATTTTAATAAAATTAGTTTTAGGAAAGCAACGGGTTTTTAAAGGATTATAAGATACTGCACAAGGGCTAAGAATTTCGATGCATAGTTCTGGGGTTGGATGGTAGGTATCTTCCGGAAGCACTAAAGGAGGTATTCTACTAGCATTACTGCAATCTGAGTCGAAAAAATCAAGTCCAACATTCTACCACTACAGTTGTGCACCCTGTTAACTTGCGATAGGCCTGAATCCAGTAGGGCATCGATAAAATCATCAGAAGTGACTGGTAATATTGCCGAAGATGTGTCATTCACAGACCATACAACATGTGGCAGATTAAAATCACCAACCACTATCAGATTATCCATATCTGTCAACAACAATACAAGAACAAGTAACATAAAGTGAACGGCCGTTTAGTAATATTTTAACACATTAAAACTCTATGTCCGGAAGATGCTGAGAATGAATCTGTTCAGAGGAAAAACAAGAGTCGACAGCAATGAGAACACCACCCCCCTTGCGGGTGGTGCGATCGTATCTGCACAAGCTATATTTTGAGGGAAAAACGGAATAATCAGAAATATCGGGTTTTAACCAGTCTTCCGTGAGTGCAACTATATGTGAAACAAATGATAGCTGTTAACATATAATTTAGAAAGCTTAGTGTTAATACCTCTAACGTTTCGATAAGCCAAGATAATTAGTTTTGTTAGTTTTTTGCCACAGAAGCCTTCAGAAGCCTTCTTCTTCAACTGGGTGGCTAACAGGCGGTGCACTACGAATCCTTATTATTATTACTTCGCCTATTCTCATACTCCTTTACAACAGCTGCTGCGGCCAGAACTTTTCTGAACAAATTGTCGAAAAGAGTTCAGGCGGCACGCTCAACTTAATAGAAGATATGCTTCGGGCGTGTTTAAAGTTATGCTTTTCAACAATGATAAGAGGAGAATCAATTTTACTTTTAACATAAGCTGAAACATCATCCGATGAAGTATCGGATGCCAGCCTGGACACAAATATAAATTTGTTAATGGCACAACAACAAGAGGCTTGGGAGCCCCAGTTGTACCTGCATTGGGATCAATAGGCGCACAGGCAGTTGAACCGATTTCGTGCACAGGATCAGAAGAAAGGTTATTAGTAATGGTTCTTGCCGGCGAATTAAATAACATTAATGGGCTGGCCGTAGGTTGATTAATGCTGGCACCAGAAGGGGCTTTGTGGGGATGATAGGTGGGACAGCAGGCGGATTAGGACCCGAAGTCTTCTTACGCTTCGGAGATTCAGTCGTAACCTTGCCATTTTTGAAATTAGACTCAAGCTCTGTAAAGGAGTTATGCAGTGCCTTAAATGCAATATGCATAGCTTTAAAGCCTAAATGAGTCTGTCTCATGAATTTTGAAGACTCTTTAACCACCTCCCTACAGGGCTCACAATACCATTTAAGGCCTGTGTCGGTAATCAAGCAGTCCCTGATTTTGTCATTGATTTTGTTGTCGCACAATTCACACAGAATAAAATCTTGATTGGGTGTACCAACCAATTTGCAAGTTTTTCTGCAGCAAACAAACATTATAAAATATGTAAATAAATTTACTAAGGAATTCGATATGCTACAGCAAAACAAGGTAGAGTGCAAGTATGTAAGTAGAAACGTATCGAAGCAATGAGCACGATACAACGGTTAAAATCAAGAGAGCGGTTGAGTGAAAGAGCGTGAGTGCAATTCAGATAAATACAACCGCTAGATAAGAGCGGACAAAGCGGGAGAGGTGCTGGAGAGCGAGATTAAGCAAATAGACAAGCTGTTTTTTGTTAGTAGACGCAGAATATATGAAACACAAAGTATGAATAAAAAACCGCAAAACCATGAGTGTATGTATGTACGTATGCTCGTTTGTTTTCTTTTTAAGCACAGCAGCGTCAAATTGACAGCAAGTTAAATTACAATGAATATTTAACCAGCCAATTCAATAATGCAAGCGCAAATACACACAACGTACACTTGCGATTACTGTTAGAGATGTTTACCAAATAAATCGAATCAAACACCGTACACATATACAAGAAATTAATAAATTATTAAGAGCACTCAAAAACACATCCGTCACCAACGAAAGACAATTGACAACTTTATACAAACATAATCATTTACTTCGATTTTTATCTGAATAATAAAATGTCTTAAAATATTTTAAAAATCTTAGGACTTACTTTTATGTATGGAATTTTAGCTGTCTATTATATCGCTGATAGTTCTTACTAAACAATTGATTGAACACTACCTCGATAATGTCTTTTAAACGTATCTTTGATTGAGTTTTCGATAATCACTACTTATTAAATATACCCGAGTCACGTTAATATAGCAGGATACGTCAAAATAAGCACGCAAACAAGATTGAGGGCAGAGACACTCCTAAAAGGCTTTGAGCCGAAGTGTGACGTAGAAAAAATACAATAAGGTAGGAGCTAACGAACAGCGAGAGTCTTTAGAGGAAAGCGAGCTGAACGAAGACATCTGATCTCAGGCCAGACAAATGTTTATCGGGAGAAAGATCCTCCTTTCACATTATAACAGTATGCGTAGCCTAAACAAGGAACAAATTTTATTGTCTTAGAACAACATATCAAACGTATTAAAGGCTAAGAAACCCTCAACTCATCATAAATACTTGATCTCGTACAGTTTCCATGTCCGGTGGAAAAGTCATAGAACTAGAAAGGGGGGCACAACAGACCTCTCAGTTACCAAATCATTCATCGACGATTAAGGTTTACACAGGCAGGAGATATATTATTCTATTATTGATTCCCCTTTATTTTTATTTGATTTTTTTATTAAATAAGAACATTTCAATAAAGTTGTTACTATTTTATTTACTTTTTCTGATTTTTTTATTAATTTTTTATTATCTTTTCGGAAATTTAATTTCCTTTTTTTTCTTTGCAAAGTAGTTCACATCTGTCAGCAATGTCAATTCGTGATTTTTATTCTAAAAATTTCTGAGAACCGAATCTATTATTTTAAAGCGTGTTTTTATTTTTATACTCGATACCGAAGGTAAAGAGTATATTGGGTTTGTGCAATGTCCGTCATGGTGTCCGTCCGTCTGTCCGTCTGTCCGTCTGTATGTTCGCAACTTTTTTCCACACCCTTCAAGCTAGAGACTTGAAACTTTCCAATTCTCTTTATCTATGGATAGTAAATTAAAGTGTCAAGATGGGGGTTCTACGATAACTGGGGGGCTGGCAAATCGATAAATTCGATAACTCAAACCGATAAATCCTCATATTTCGCACATCCTTACAGCTAGAACTACCAAATTTGGTGGCAGATAGCTACTAGCAACCCCCAAAAAACTGCATCAAAATTTTGGAGCCACGCCCACCCATTCCGCCCCCAGCTCCCCCGCAATTTAAAGTCAAAAAAGCGTATATCTCCCACAGTTTTTGAGCTAGAGCCACCAAATTTTGTGCCAAGATAGGTGATGATGACCCCCCAAAAACTGAATCAAAAGTTTGGATGCCACGCCCACCAATACCACCCTAGCCGCCCCCATCCACCCCAACGCTTCGTCAAAGCGGGAATGCGTGTATCTTCCAGAGTTCTGGAGCTAGAGCCACCAAATTTGGCAGGAAGATAGCTTGCAACGACCCCCGAAAAACTGCATCAAAGTTTTTGAGCCATGCGCACCCCTTCCAGCCCCTTTCCCCACCTTTTACAAACTTTGAGCTAGAGTCACCAAATTTTGTATGAAGATAGCAATTGACATTCCACATAGATCTGCATCAAAAATTTGGATGCCACGCCCACCCATACCGCCCCCAGCCCCCCTTTCCCCACTTTATACAAACTTCGAGCTAGAGTCACCAAATTTGGTATGAAGATAGCAATTGACATCCCACATGGATCGGCAGCAAAAATTTGAATGCCACTTCCACCCATACCGCCCCAAGCCCCATAGCCCCCCTTTCAGCACCTTTTACATGCTTCGAGCTAGAGTCACCAAATTTGGTATGAAGGTAGCATTTGACATTCCACAAGGATCTGCAGCAAAAATTTGGATGCCACGCCCAACCATACCGCCCCCAGCCCCATAGCCCCCCTCTCCCCACCTTATACAAACTTTGAGCTACAGTCACCAAATTTGGAAGGAGGTAGCATTTGACATTCCACAAGGATCTGCAGCAAAAATTTGAATGCCACGCCCAACCATACCGCCCCCAGCCCCCCTTTCCGCACTTTTACAAACTTTGAGCTAGAGTCACCAAATTTGTTATGAAGATAGCATTTGACATTCCACAAAGATCTGCATCAAAAATTTGGATGTAATTCCACCCATACCGCCCCCAGCCCCCCTTTCCCCACTTTATACAACCTTTGAGCTAGAGTCACCAAATTTGGTATGAAGGTAGCATTTGACATTCCACAAGGATCTGCAGCAAAAATTTGAATGCCACGCCCAACCATACCGCCCCCAGCCCCTCCTTCCCCACTTTTACAAACTTTGAGCTAGAGTCACCAAATTTGTTATGAAGATAGCAATTGACATTCCACAAAGATCTGCATCAAAAATTTGGATGCAATTCCACCCATACCGCCCCCAGCCCCCCTTTCCACACTTTATACAAACTTCGAGCTAGAGTCACCAAATTTGGTATGAAGAAAGCAATTAACATCCCACATGGATGGGCATCAAAATTTTTAATACTGGTATCGAGTATACCGCAGTCGGTTGCGTCCGACTGCAACGTTTCCACTTGTTTTATTATATTTTTATACTCGATACCGAAGGTAAAGAGTATATTGGGTTTGTGCAATGTCCGTCATGGTGTCCGTCCGTCTGTCCGTCTGTCCGTCTGTATGTTCGCAACTTTTTTCCACACCCTTCAAGCTAGAGACTTGAAACTTTCCAATTGTCTTTATCTATGGGATAGTAAATTAAATCGATAAATTCGATAACTCAAAACCGATAAATCCTCATATTTCGCACATCCTTACAGCTAGAACTACCAAAATTGGTGGGCAGATAGCTACTAGCAACCCCCAAAAAACTGCATCAAAATTTTGGAGCCACGCCCACCCATTCCGCCCCCAGCCCCCCCGCAATTTAAAGTAAAAAAAGCGTATATCTCCCACAGTTTTTGAGCTAGAGCCACCAAATTTTGTGCCAAGATAGGTGATGATGAACCCCCAAAAACTGCATCTAAAGTTTGGATGCCACGCCCACCGATACTGCTCTAGCCGCCCCCATCCACCCCAACGCTTCGTCAAAAACGGGAATGCGTGTATCTATCAGAGTTGTGGAGCTAGAGCCTCCAAATTTGGTAGAAAGCTAGCTGGTAACGACCCCCCAAAAAACTGCATCAAAATTTTGGAGCCACGCCCACCCATTCCGCCCCCCAGCCCCCCGCATTTTGAAATCAGAAATGGCTATATCTCCCACAGTTTTTGAGCTAGAGCCACCAAATTTGGTGCCAAGATAGGTGATGATGACCCCCCCAAAAACTGCATCAAAAGTTTGGATGCCACGCCCACCAATACCACCCTAGCCGCCCCCATCCACCCCAACGCTTCGTCAAAAACGGGAATGCGTGTATCTTCCAGAGTTGTGGAGCTAGAGTCACCAAATTTGGCAGGAAGATAGCTTGCAACGACCCCCGAAAAACTGCATCAAAGTTTTGGAGCCACGCGCACCCCTTCCACCCCCCTTTCCCCACCTTTTACAAACTTTGAGCTAGAGTCACCAAATTTTGTATGAAGATAGCAATTGACATTCCACATAGATCTGCATCAAAAATTTGGATGCCACGCCCACCCATACCGCCCCCAGCCCCCCTTTCCCCACTTTATACAAACTTCGAGCTAGAGTCACCAAATTTGGTATGAAGATAGCAATTGACATCCCACATGGATCGGCAGCAAAATTTGAATGCCACTTCCACCCATACCGCCCCAAGCCCCATAGCCCCCCTTTCACCACCTTTTACATGCTTAGAGCTAGAGTCACCAAATTTGGTATGAAGGTAGCATTTGACATTCCACAAGGATCTGCAGCAAAAATTTGGATGCCACGCCCAACCATACCGCCCCCAGCCCCATAGCCCCCCTCTCCCCACCTTATACAAACTTTGAGCTAGAGTCACCAAATTTGGTATGAAGGTAGCATTTGACATTCCACAAGGATCTGCAGCAAAATTTGAATGCCACGCCCAACCATACCGCCTCCAGCCCCCCTTTCCCCACTTTTACAAACTTTGAGCTAGAGTCACCAAATTTGTTATGAAGATAGCAATTGACATTCCACAAAGATCTGCATCAAAAATTTGGATGCAATTCCACCCATACCGCCCCCAGCCCCCCTTTCCCCACTTTATACAAACTTTGAGCTAGAGTCACCAAATTTGGTATGAAGATAGCAATTGACATTCCACATAGATCTGCATCAAAAATTTGGATGCCACGCCCACCCATACCGCCCCCAGCCCCCCTTTCCCCACTTTATACAAACTTCGAGCTAGAGTCACCAAATTTGGTATGAAGATAGCAATTGACATCCCACATGGATCGGCAGCAAAAATTTGAATGCCACGCCCACCCATACCGCCCCAAGCCCCATAGGCCCCCTTTCACCACCTCTTACATGCTTCGAGCTAGAGTCACCAAATTTGGTATGAAGGTAGCATTTGACATTCCACAAGGATCTGAAGCAAAAATTTGAATGCCACGCCCAACCATACCGCCTCCAGCCCCCCTTTCCCCACTTTTACAAACTTTGAGCTAGAGTCACCAAATTTGTTATGAAGATAGCAATTTACATTCCACAAAGATCTGCATCAAAAATTTGGATGCAATTCCACCCATACCGCCCCCAGCCCCCCTTTCCCCACTTGATACAAACTTTTAGCTAGAGTCACCAAATTTGGTATGAAGGTAGCATTTGACATTCCACAAGGATCTGCAGCAAAAATTTGAATGCCACGCCCAACCATACCGCCCCCAGCCCCTCTTTCCCCACGTTTACAAACTTTGAGCTAGAGTCACCAAATTTGTTATGAAGATAGCAATTGACATTCCACAAAGATCTGCATCAAAATTTTGGATGCAATTCCGCCCATACCGCCCCCAGCCCCCCTTTCCCCACTTTATAGAAACTTCGAGCTAGAGTCACCAAATTTGGTATGAAGAAAGCATTAACATCCCACATGGATGGGCCTCAAAATTTTTAATACTGGTATCGAGTTTACCGCAGTCGGTTGCGTCCGACTGCAACGTTTCCACTTGTTTTCTGCTGCGTTTCGTACTATAACATTAATTTAACATTTATATGAAAGAACAAGTCCACAATCGTGTCGATAAAAACTGGGACTTAAAAGAACGCTATTAAACAGAGTAAATTACTCCATGCAAAATGAGGCAGCGATGGCCATTTGACGTTTCCAGGCAATATTTTCTCTTTCAACTTCAGTTCTAGAACTCATACAATAACCTTGAAGAGAGGTAAGCCCAAATACATGGAACTGGTGGCAGTTTTGCTGTTAAAAGCACGTTTTTTTTTCGGTTTAAGAAACCAGTTGTTGTTTAACTGTTTCAAACAGGGAGCTGCTATTTTTTACGGTTTGAAAAACCGGATGCTGTTTTGCTGTTATTTTTGATGTTTTTTAGAAACAGGTTGTTATTTAGGTCTTAAAAACAGGTTTATTTTGGTTTAAGAAACCGGTTGTTGTTTAACAGTTTATTTTTTCTGGTTTTAAATACTGGGGCTGTTAAGCTGTTATTTTTGTGGTTTTCACGAATCAGGTTGTTGTTTGACTGTTATTTTTCCGGCTTAAAAACAGTTGAGGGGAGGGGGGTTTAATTTTTGCTGTAAAAACCGGGATTTTTCGGGTTAAAAACAGGTTGTTGATATGTGTTTAAACAAAGGGCTGCTATATGTGCAATATATTTTTGACCCGGTAATAAAACACATTTTATGTCATTCCATTGTGGATTGCATGTGAATATTATGAAAAGATCTGGTCGCCCATATTGGCGAATATATGTCATAGCATCTTGAGTCATTTCATGCATATATCGTGCAGAGCTTGTAAAAGAAGATGGTAAAATTACCATCTGACCAAGTTGAGCTGCTTCAACATCTTGTTGGCCTATTGCATCTTGTAGATGTATATAGCTACCTGCCCTAAGTTTCTCTTGATTGTAGCGAATATAATTTAACTTTTCTGTTTCAATTTGAGCATACATATCAACCAAAAACTGACTTAAAAGGGAACGGCAATAAATTAAATGATTTATCTCAGATTGACGAATCATTATTTTATAGCTGTAAAAGCTTAACGCAGATATATTTTTTTTTGGTTCCTCCTTTTTTAAATAATGGATTCCATTGTGGTATATCCATGAATAGCCATCTTCGCCATAAGGAAATAGCAAAGGGCACTGAAAGCATCGTTAGATCGATGCACCTCACTTGTACGATGTAATTTATTATTATGGCATTTAATTATAATATCGCGCTTTTCAAATTGCTGACCAACAATAACTAAAGCTACTTCGCTTGATCGAGGTGCATTGTAAAGCCCTTTGTGGGCACCAGCGGGTGTTCGATCAGCATGTATAATCAATTTATAGTCTTAAGTACTTCTTGGTATTTTATTGAGAGCCATTTTTAGATCTTTAACATAACGATTATGCTGATGAAACATACATTGAAGATCCTTTACTACGCTACAATCAACATTTGAAATATTTTTTGCAACGTAGTTGAGCTTCCTTTTCATCATTACCAACAAAATAAATTTGAAGAAACTGCATTTCTTCATTTGGCAAAGGTCGGAAAGAAGTCATTTGAAAGCAGCTGTTATACTTTCATCGATCAATGAAATGATCATGCTTGGGATGTCCAGCAATTATTAAGCTTTTAAGTGGATCAGGCAAATTTTCATTTTGTGAAAGCTTAATTTTTCCTGTCTTGCAACAGATACCCAGAGGCTCATTTTCCACTTTAAAGCTTTACAATGTTTGCATATCAAATTTATACCACCAAGTTGAGTAATTTTATTTGACTTGTAAGCTATTTCAAAATCATAATTTAAGCCAGACATGGCTTTAACAGTCCATGCACGCAAACGCCTTTCTTCACGTGCATCAGGATTATTAGCCTGATGTCTTCTCACTGCAACTCTATGAGATTCAGGATTATTAGCCTGATCTCGTCTCACTACAACTCTTATAACATCAGGATTATTAACACGATATCTCTTTGATGCTTCTAAGCGCATACCCCTATTGATATCATTATTTTTTTCTAATGGAAGTCTTGCCTACCAATAAAAGGTAGGAAATAGATCTAAAAAGGCGGGCTCCATCACCAATTATGTTAACAATTGAATGCGGCACCAAAAGACCTCTTATATCTATAGTTTCATTAGACATATTTAAATTTGGCTGTGAGTCAATTGACTTCATTGTAAAAAGATTGTTGCAACGTTACAGTGTCTATACGTAAGTATAGAATTCAATAGAATTGAATATACCAACTTATATTATTTAATAGAATATTCAGACTGCTTGGTTTTATTTGATTTTCAAATGCACTAAAGCAGCGTCTATATAAATATTATAAATATGCAAAATAGAAGACAACTATAAATAATGTTGCTTCAATTATTAAGTCTAAAATCGACTTAATTTTCTTGTGTTCAAAAACAACAAAAGAAATTAAAATACGTTGATCTTTATTTAATTATTTAAATTATAGCAAATAAATTTTATTGTAACTTATCATAAAATACGTTTTTTAAGTGAACTTATATAAATACGTATTTTAAATGAATGTATATATGTATATATTTGTATGTATATATAATAGAAAATCAGAATATTAAAAACTCACTGATTCAAAAAATAACTTTCGATGTTATTATTATTGTTAATATAAACAATATTAAATATGAACTAAAATGCATAACCAATTCCCTTATCAATGTATGTAAAAACTAATGTTGGAAAAAGCATTACAGTTATTCCTCTAAGCAGCAGATCCCGAGCTCATACATACAACGCTTAAGAGCTAGGTATGGATGGTGCAAATTAGGCAATGCAATTCCTTAAACAGCAGCCTCTTAGTAATGGTTAGCTTAGCTTAGTGAGTGCGGAGGAAATAGGGATATTAGGATTTATTTTTTAAAATAAAATAGAGAGTAAACGTATATGAGCAACAGAAAAGGAGCATGATCGGAGCGAGATTTAAAATTATCTGATTATCATAAGAGCAACACGCGCGCTTATGTGAACGCCCTTTGCTTATTCGAAATTGTATATCAAAATATTTCAATAATGTAAGTGTGTTACGTTTTGTCTAAGTTGTATAAGCAGCAAGTAGGCAAATCCACCCCCATAAAATATTCTGGTGCGGGTAATTTTCTAGACGCACCAAGTTTTGTTATGTTGTTGCTGCTTTTTTTTTAATCAATGACACCAACAAAAAGTAGCATTGTGGGCTCAACAACAAAACTGACAACAACAACAAACGCTACTTGGGTCGTAAATCAATTGTCAAAGGCACAATAATTTGAAAAAAAAAAAATGTACAATGTAAATACATGTACATAAAATTATGAAAATTATTTTCATGCGCATTGTTCACTTAATTGTGTATGCACTTATTCATTAAGAAGCGGAAATCCATTTCTTTTTTGCAAGTGTAAGAACATTTTTTATGACTTTGCTTGTGCGACGCGAAGGCGTCACTGCGCATTTGTTTTGTTTTTTTTTATTTTCGCTCGCGATCAAACTCTCAGTTTGTGCGACAATCAGGCGACAATAGTGGAATGGGTACTTGTTGTAATTGAAATTTGTTTTTTAAAATGGGTAAAAAGTGCTCCAAATCGTATGGGAGGTACTTGAAGGAGTTGTCCAAATAAAATTCCCTTCTTAGTGCTCACCTCCTACCTGCATGGAAAATTGTGTAAAAATTTCAGCCTTCTAGCTTTTTTTCGTTTAGGCTGTGGCTCTTCCATTATCATCAGGACAAACTCTTTTATATATATAGACATACCTTACATATTTATTTTTGTTGTTGCTTAATAAATATGTAATACCTTATTATTGTCTCACCCGTTTTCCCGATCCACCTCCGTGGAGTCTGATGTCGCCTATTTGCGCAGTCCGTTCCTTTTCACCTGTTTTTCCCTGTAGCTTACAGATTGCAGGTGACACAAAATTTGTTATAGTGTAGGGTCCGGAAAATTTAGGAGCAAGCTTCGCAGTGAAGTCTTCCGCTGCATTTGACAGGTGGTGTTGTTTCACCCACACCTTGTCTCCTACGGAGGGTTTCCACTGCCGTCTCCGTAGGTTGTAATGCCTTGCTTGGTCCTGAGCGGCTTTTTCCAAACTCCTGTGCACCAATTCAAAAACTTCTCCCAGTTTTTTTTTTTGCATTTTCGCTGGGTGTTTGTGTCGGTTGCCCTGTGCCGAGTGTAACGTTGTCGTACAGCGCATTTGGCAGCCTTGGTTCACGCCCTTGCCTGATAAACGCTGCACTGCAGCCCGTAGACGCCGATACGCTGGTGTTAACGGCTAGTTATAATTCCGGCAAAAATTCATCCCAGCACCGCTGGTTATCTTTTGTGAATTGTGCAATCATCGTTTTTACCGTGCTGTTCGCACGATCTGTAGGATTCTCTTGCGGAGTGTATGGTGCCGTAAATTGGTGTCGCACTCCTATTTCTTCGAGAAAGCGTTTGAAGGCTTTACTCGTAAATTGTGTTCCGTTGTCCGTTATGAGAACTTTTGGCACCCCAAATGGTGCCAAAATTCTCTCTCTGAATCCCTTTTGCAAAGTGGCTGTGGTTGCGCCCCTCAGCGGAACTAACTCGGTCCACTTAGAGAAACGGTCAAACATCACCAATAGCATTGTGTTGCCGTGTTTTGAGCTTGGCAGTAGGCCAACAAAATCAGCACACACGGTACTCCAGGATTCTTCAGGGATTTGTGTCAACATCGTTCCTGCCGCAGCCATTTGACTTGGCTTGTATTGTTGACACGTTTCTCAGTTGTGAACATATGTGCGTAAGTCCCTGGATAAGCCTGGCCAGTAGTAGCGTGTCGCTACTCTTGCTATCGTTTTCCCGGCTTCCCAAATGACCGGCTGTGGCTGCGTCGTGATTCTCCAGTAATACGTCCTTCCTTTTACCTTTGGGTACACAAAGCTTCCAAGCTTTTACATCTCCGCCTCCAGCGCGATGTGGGATGTGTCTGTACAGGTTGCCATTTTCCTCCATGTAGTCCGGATATTTCCTGGGATTTTGTGCAATTTCCTTTTTTAATTTTTGAATCCATTTGCAATTTTCGTTGTCTGCCTCAATCCCTTCTGTCTCGAAAGTGCATCGGCTACGACATTGAGGTTGCCTTTACGGTATTTGACTCAAAATCGCATTGTTGCAGTTCAAGCACCCAACTCGCTAGTCTGTCTGATAGACTTTCAATCGAGTTTAGCCACACTAGTTTAGCCCACACTATGGTTAGACACTCCTTTGCCGTTGCCAATAGTTCCGTTCGGCTCCGTTTATTGGCCTACTGGCGTACGATATTACCCTTTCACGTTGCTCCGAAGGTTGGGTCAATATCGCACCCAGGCCATAGTTACTTGCATCCGTCTGTAAGAAAATGTTTTTGAGAAATCCGAGCACGCCAATACTGGGGACTGAGTCAGCTTCTCTTTGACTCTTTCAAATGCTACTTGTCGTTTTTCAGTCCACTCCCATTTTAAGCCTTTTTTCATCAAGCGTTCAGAGGTGCTACTTTCGTCGCAAAATCTGGTACGAAGCATTCCTCTGTGACTCTGTGGCCCAAATACTTCAATTCTTTTTTAAAAAATCAGATTTGTCCACGTTGATGCGCAAATTCGCATCCCGCAGCCGCCGAATTTGAGATTTTCCATATGCTCTTCGCGCGTTTTCTGATGACTATAATATCATCTAAATAAGCAAACGCGTGTGGCATCATCTCTGGTCCAATAACGCGATCCAAAGCCCTCTGCAAAGCTGCCGGTGCCGAGTTTAACCCAAATGGCATTAATTTCCACTGGTACAATCCTTTGCCTGGGACTGTAAATGCTGTCAGTGGTCGGCTCGCCTTCTCCATCGGGATTTGCCATTACCCATCTTTCAAATCCAAGCTAGTGATAAACTGGGCTTCATATAGCTGGTCTAAAATGTGGTGCACTCTTGGCAATGGATACGCGTCATAAATGGATCGGCTGTTGAGTTGCCTGAAATCTACACACAGTCGCCATTGGCTATTCTTCTTTTTCACCATTACGATTGGTGCGCTGTTTGGGCTATTGGATGGCTCTATGCAACTTTTCGCACGGAGTTCCTATACTTGCAGGTTGCTTTTCGCCTGCATTTTTGGTTTTTGGGAAAATAGTGTTGCTTTATAGGCCTGTCGTCACTCATCACAATTTTGTGCTCCGTAATATGTGATGTGCCCTTTAGGTGTTTGAAGGCTGTGACTTCCCGCAGTAAAAATTCATTAAATTCTGGGTCATGTGTAGCTATGTCTATGCTATTTCCAAGCTGCGATACCCGAGTTTTACCTCGACCGTTATTTGTTCTGTTGTCCTGCTGCTATGTCCGTCTGCTAATTTCACCTGTCTGCTTGCGACGCTTCTCCTGAAAATCGCCAGGCTCTACTATGGCCTCCTTGTCACCACAAGGATTTTCGCCAATAGTCTCTCCTATTCTCAGGCTCTGGCTTTAGCTTCACCTGTCCTTCGCCAGGCTCACTAGTCTGATACTTGGTTTTAACTTGACGTTGCTTTGCAAATGCAACACACTGCAAGGCTTGATAAATTTCCTGCGTATTTATTTCTTAGCAAACGGTTTGGTAATCGTTAAGGACACCATGTGATTTTTCCTTATTGCGAGATGAGTCTTTTTATTTGCTTTTGTGTCTCTTTAACGCCTATATTATCCTTTCGCTTTAAATTCTTGCACTCTGAATCCTTTGTTCACATTATGTTTCCACTGACTTTGATTGATTCTCACGTTTGACTGACTGCGCACTGTCTTCTCACTGACTTCGTACTGACTTGCCGCTCTGTCACAGGCGGCTCTTTTTATACCCTTCTGCCGTCTCGCTGGACCGAGGCCTGTCAGCGCTGCCAATGTCGCGCCAAGGGCAAAGGTGGCGTGATCGTTCCAGTTAGTTTTGCCTACACAGTGAAAAAAAATCCGTTCTCGCTAGTGCAAAATCAAGAACATCCGTTATGAAACCCAGCCATGCACGGATTTTCTTGATATAAGAACGATTTTCTTAAATTAAGAACGGATTTTTTAAGAACGCAAATCTTGATTCAGAGCAAAATGTTCTCGAAACCGTTCTTAATATGATAACATTGGTTCTTAATTAAAGAACAATTGGTGCTTGAATTTAAAATAGCTTTAGTTGTTGTTTTTTAAAAAAATTTAATTTATTTAACACTTTGAATTCAGTATCATGAGACTCATTGGTGGGTAATTCTAATATAAGCTACTATAATATTGTTATATAACGCATTTTGGCTATGGTAGGAGATATTTTAAGTATTGTACTGTATATAGCTGTTTTGTTAATGGTTAATAATAATTAATAGCTTTAATATGCTAGAGAAATATTTTATATAAATTAAATTCATTTGTATACTCTTACCGATAATGAAACTTCAATGCCTTTACCGAGATTCGAACCTGAGACCTCTCGATTACCACGCGGATACCTAATCTATTGCGCTGTTGCCGAACTAATTTCGTTCGCAGTTAAGTTTAATGTTAACCAATGAAACTTCGGCTCAGCTTCGGGTGGTAATGCGTTCACATTTTATGAACAGTGTTCATAATTTGGTACAAATAGAACGAAATTGGTTCTATTTGTACCAAATTAAGAACCAATGTTCTTATAATGGACCAGTATAAACATACGGTTTTTAAATCAAGAACGTATGTTCATAATTTAAGAACAAAATCAAAATTAAGAACATGTTTTAAGATCGCTGTTCTTATTTTAATACCAAAAAAATAAGAACGAAAAGTCTGAAAAATTAAGAACATTTGTTCTTAATTTTTTTTTCTCTGTGTAGCAATAACGGTTCCTCGTTGCTGATCACGCCTGTCGTCGGTGTGACGGTGATCGCTATATCCCGTGGATGCACCACTCACACACCAACTTTGCCACGACTTTTACGGTACGTGTTTTGCGGCTCCCAGGTGCCAAACACGTACCTTAGCGCTGACATTCTGTGTCAGAGCGAGACAGCATGCGAATTCGCCGCAACTCAGGTCCGGTTGTGGCTATTCATATAAACGCATTCTGTGAAGCGCTATAGGTAAATATGGCTCCTCACAAAAGCGATTGACATTCCACATAGAACTGCAGCAAAATTTGGATGCCACGCCCACCCATACCACCCCCCAGCCCCCCTCTCCCTACATTTATTAATTTTCGAGCTAGAGTCACCAAATTTGGTATGAAGATAGCAATTGACATTCCACAAAGATCTGCATCAAAAATTTGGATGCCACGCCCAGCCATACTGCCCCCAGCCCCCCTTTCCGCACTCTTTACAAACTTCGAGCTGGAGTCACCAAATTTGGTATGAAGATAGCAATTGACATTTCACAAAGATCTGCAGTAAAAATTTGGATGCCACACCCACCCATACCGCCCAGCCCCCCTTTCCACAGCTCTAATAAACTTTGAGCTAGAAACACCAAATTTGGAAGGAAAAGAGTTTGTGGCATCCCTATCTGCATCGGAGTATGTTTATTTTTATTATTATTTTTGTTGTTGGTTTTTCGCAAGTCGAGTATAAATAAAAATGCAACGAATGCATCAATTATTAACTACACCTAACTATTAATAACAGTCCCAATATATTAAACATCTTACGCTACTATACTCTTATCGGATACTTATACACATTTAACTAGTAGGTAGCCCGCTAAATTCGCTGCGCGGTGCAAATACAAATAAACTTTTTGGTGAACTGACTCTTGAGCAGGTTACATAAAATTGGCCATTTCAAAAACAAACGTGTCTTAAGTCTAGTCCGCCTTATTTAAGAGTTAATCCTTGTGATTTATTAATTATTTGCAGTCTTTTAAATTGAATTGGCAATTCAGAATAAGAAGTTATTAATGGAGTTCTCGGTATAAAAACCGTTTCCCCTATACCATTACCAGTAAAGACCATTGCTTCGACAACATTCTTATGAAGGACTTTAACTTATGAAGGACTTTAACTTGAAATCTTGTACCATTGGACAGTTTTGGCAGCTTCAAGTTGCAAATCAACATTACAGGTGAACCAATTATGTATAGTTATGTGTAATTTCTTCACTTTGAAATGATTTTATTAAAAACTCGTTTATTTTCAATGCATTTTCATTTTTTCGCAGTCAAAATAGCACGTTCTGAAACCATTCGAGTAATTTTTGAGAGATATTTGTAATATCCGGAGTAGTAGGGAACTGGTGGCTCTACCCCAAAGGGATGCCGACCATTTATGACCCCATTAAATTTTATGATCCTTTTATCGCCCCCTTGTTTTTTCGACCCTTTTCTTTTGATCCATACAATATGATAATTTAGGATCTTTTTTTCCCATGATCGTGTCACTCCTTTGATTAGACTAGGGTGGAGAACAAAGGATTAACATTCCTAGGCCACCACTTTATCAGCAACATCTGTGAGATTCAGTGATCATAGGTTTTGGAGTCAAGTGCGCACCTGTTAAACCTGCGTTGCATTATAAACCTGCAAGCAAGTCACAATCATAGATGGCATTCTTAAGGACAATAGCAACAGATTCTTGAGAAGCAGTGATCAGAGGAACAGATTTGGTTATTTACCTAACTAGTGTTAGAGTAAATTGTGCGCCTCTTTGACGTGCGTGGCATTGTAAACCTGTTTATGGTCATGAGTAGCAGTGTGCAAAGGAAGAAGGAAAGAGAATAGAGAAAAGCGAGTGCTTGTGTAAAGTGCGTTGCATTGTTAACCTGAAAGCAAGCAATAATGAATGAATGTTTATGGTCATGAGTAGCAGTGTGCAAAGGAAGAAAGGCTAGAGAGGGCGCCTCTTTGATGTGCGTGGCATTGTAAACCTGTTTATGGTCATGAGGTGCAGTGTGCAAAAGAAGAAAGGATAGAGAATAGAGAAAAGCGAGCGAAGTGAATGAATGTTTACGGTCATGAGTAGTAGTGATCAAAGGATCTGGAATCGAGAGGGCGCCTCTTTGACGTGCGTGGCATTATAAACCTGCAACACACGTCAAAAAATGAATTTTTATGATCATCAGTAGCAAGTAGTAGTATGCAAAGGAAGAAAGGATAGATAATAGAGAAAGCGAACGCTTGTTCGATGTACTGGGGCTCTGCGAACGCAGCACCAGCACCAACGGCAGGATCAATACATTGCTTCTAAGCAAGAGTATTGATACTTGTTGATTAAGATTAAAATGTGTTAGAGGGGAAAGTGTTAGAAAGAGACTGTGTGCAAGAAAGTGTTAGAGGGAGGAAGACTTAGAGACAAGTTTGTGCATGCTTGAAGTGCGCTAGTCAAAGGTCAAGTACATTAGTTGGCTAATGTGTTAAAGGTATCACCGTCCGTGAGGTTCAGTGAGCAAAGTACATTCCCTATGAAACTATTAAATGCTAGAGTCAAGTGTGCACAGGTTTCTTAGCTACAAGTTAGTAGATAAGAAAGAGAGAGAGAGAGTCAACTGTGAGCAGGTTTCTTAGCTACGAATAAGTAGATAAGAGAGAGTCGAGAGGGCACCTGTTTGACGTGCGTTGTCTTGCTCACCTGCAGACAAAACATTAACAATGAATGTTTATGATTGTGAAAACCAGTGACCAAAGAATAAAAGGATTGAGAAAAGATTTTGCTTTTTTGAAGTACGCTAGTCAAAGGTCAGTACATTCGTAGGCCGCTTTGTTATGATCAAAAGCAACACCAACAGCAACAACAACTACAACCTTCGTGGGGCTCTTTGAACAAGGGGTGGAACTTTTCTTACGCAGCAGCAGCAATGTCAATACGTTGAGCCTTATGATTGTGATAATGACAGGATCAGTTTTTGCTATTCAACCAATTAGTGTTGGGGTCAAGTATGCTACTGTTTTAAATACATTGCTCTGCACACGTACATTGTTATTGTCAACAGCAACAACAACATCCTTCGTGGGGGGTTCTGGGTGCAAGGATGGGAATTTTCTTTCGCAGCAGCAGCAGCAGCAAGATCAACACATTGTTTTCAAACATGAGTATTGATACTTGTACATATAGATTATAAAGAGTTAGAGGGAAAAGGTGTAAGAGGTGGAGTGTTAGAGGGAGATGGTGTAAGAGGGGGAAAGGGTAGAGTGGGAAAGTGTTAGAGAGAGAAGGTGTTAGATACGAATAAGTAGATGAGAGAGAGTCGAGAGGGCGGGTGTTTGACGTGCGTTGCCTTGCACACCTGCAGGCAAAACATAAACAATGAATGTTTGTGAAAACCTGTGATCAAAGAATAAAGGATTGACATAAGATTGTGCTTGTTTGAAGTACGCTAGTCAAAGGGCAGTACATTCGTAGGCCGCATTGTTATGATCAAAAGCAACACCAACAACAACAAGAACAACAACATTCGTGAGTGTTATGTAAGCAAGGGATGGGAATTTTTCGCAGCAGCAGCAGCAAGATCAACACAAGAGTATTGAGACTTTCAGATTTAGTTTGAAATATTATAGGGGAAGTTGTAAGAGGAGGAAAGTGTTAGAGGGAGAAAGAGAGAGTTAGTATTAGAGAGAGTAGGTGTTAGAGGGGGAAAGTGTTAAAGGGGAAAGTAATTCTGCTTGTATTATTATATTAAAACACGCTCCCTTATGCGATTCTATACACGAGCGTCTATGAAATGCAGGTGGTATGTTAATTTATTGTCCCTCCTTCTAACGCACACCCAACTTATTCGCTACTTACGTTTCTTACCCTTATTTGCATATATCTGTTTTGACTATTGCACTGACTTCTGTTACTTTTATAGAGCTAATTAGTATAACTTTTTAATAAACCAATGAACATTTTTTAAATTGGTGTACTTCGTAAGAAACTATCAATTATGTTTTTCTTATGGGTTCGTTTTAATTTTATTTCATATATATATATATATATTTTGTTTTTATAGATTTTTGTAGTATGTTAAATTTAAGATTTATATTAAGCTTGTTCCGTTGAGGGATTTACCAAACATAAACACAGAACATTAAGATTAATGACAAGCTGGTAGAACACACTAGTCATACTCCATGATTGTGTTTCGGCTTTATTAAAAGCTTTTTTAAGTCAATATTATAAGCCTTAGTTCTAGTACTCACTTGAAAGCTTAACGAAGTTCGTTTAGCTGGTATAATAAATCATGTTTTAACAAAGTAATTTTGATCTTAATATTTATACTTCATCGTTTATTGAGATTATTGTTATTATTATATTTTTAATCTCCATATATTGGATTCCGTTCTATCTCAGTAATAATTTATTTTGCTTATACATTCTTTAAATTCCTTAATGTAATCTTTTAGGCTTATCAAATAATCTTTTCCTTAACTTTTCCTCTGCTCGCAATAAGATTTTCATCAAATGATACTTTTCATATATAAGATATCCGTCAAACTATTTCTTATACCCAACTAAAATTATTTCATATCAAATCAATTTCTAAAATAAAGAAAATGAAAACAGTAAGATGTTCTTAGCAGCTTGATTTTTTTAATAAACGGGTTTTACTATACTCTTTTCCAGTATGCTACTTACGGTAAAAATATATAAAGAATGTGTTTTGTACTCATTTACTGACTTCAAAAATTCTTCTATTGATGTTGTCTGATAGCCTACCTTAATTTGTGTTATACTTAATCGTTTTCTTTAACTTAGTATTTTTCTGATTTTTAAACATTTTATGTTATGTAGTTAGCTATTTTGATTAGGCTTTACGCTTAAAACGAGATAGACAGTATTTTTGTCCTTAACAGTTAAGTTAATTTTCACAGGGAAATCGATCGGACATTGATTTTTCACTTAATAATTGATTGCTTTAATATATTTTAACTGTCAACGTATATACCTTTCTACTTTTTTAGTGATTATGTTAGATTTTTATGTATCCAAACTCATTGCTTAAACTAAGAAAATTTCTTTACTAATTTGTTATAACTAATAGATAGTTATATTTATTTCATTATTCTCCCCATTTTTGTTGCATTTAATAAGGAAGTGCATTGAACTAGCTTAACAGTTCGAGATATGAGTCTTACACTGTTTCGAAAAGTATGAATACGTTAGGTGTTTTAATTTAAGGGTTAAGTATTTACTACTGTTCCTTAACTGTGATAGTTGCAGTTTTGTTACATCTCACTTCCATTATTTTCTTGTTTTTATTTTTATTTATTTATTTATTTTTTTTTAGGTGCTTTATTAATTTTATAAGAATGAAACCTTTTTGTTCTAGATGCCATGTTATTAGGTCATATTTATTCATTAAATTATATAATTATTTTTAAGGAGACTTATTTTCTTTAGTGCTCAAAACTTATTGTTGCTAAAAGGTTTCTTTGTTCTTGATCTGAGTTATTTATTTAATTCGTGAAACCATTGTATTGTGTTTTATTCTTCTTGAACCCTTGCATTTATCTCGAATTATGATGGCAAAATAAGGTTGTGATGTACTAAGGCTAGAGATGACTTAAAAGTCGGTATTTTGCAAAACGGGCGGTAGAGTACTTAAAATGTTTAATTGTAATTGTGATTTTAAAATAATGTACGTCACCGGATTGGTTTATACCCACTAAATATTGGTATTTTCTGTTTTTTTCTTCCTATGTATTAATCTTTTATACACCCTAGCTCTTGATCCTGTTCTTTGATTTTAGATTAGGGTCTGATTTTATTGTATACTGTTTGTGGAGGAGGCTCCATATAATAAGATTTGATTTGGTAATTGTATGGTAAGATTTATTTCCTTTTTTGTGGTTGTATTTTAGAGCACTAGTTGTGTGTATGTTAAACTAATAAAAGAGCGCGAGCAAGTCATTTACAATAATTTTCACTAGCTTAGGATTCATGGTCTTAAGACCGTTTAGACTTCATCGTAAGTAGTTTTGTTAGGCTATATTCTATTATGATGCTTGTGGGTTATAATTCGTACATTGAAGGAGCGAGATAAAGTTGTTCTTGTTTAAGGCGTGTACGCATGAGCCCCGTACATCTCCCGTACCGTATACATGAGTTTTACGGACCTTAACGAGCAGTGTTAAAAAAAACACATATTGTGGCTGTTGGTTGATAACTTTCTCTAAATTGTTGGTACAGATATCGCCCTGCTGCTGGCGGTTGTTAAAAAAAAAGGAAGGCTGCAAAACCAAGAAGCATTTTAGTGAACCCATATTTGATGCGCAGAGCTGTGATTACCAAAAATTATGTTAAACATAACTGAAACCACTCAAAAGACTCAAGCAAATTCACCTTACTGATCTATACCCTATAATAGATCAGTGGCAGTACAATCGTATTTATATGTTATTTAAATTTTATCTTATTAATTAATTAATATATTTTTATTCAATACTTCTTGCGCAGCATTGTCTGCCAAAACAATAAGTATGGCTCTATTTTAACTTGAATAAGGCCAACTTTGTTAAAATTTTTCGAAAAATGTCTATGCCAACTCTTGCCCGACAATTTCCAATTTTCCTCCCACGCGCATTTAACGATTACGTGCAAACTTGCTCGTAATGCCCAACAAGACTGGCCGACGTTCCATAACCTTTATTAAAAGCAATTTTCTCCGAATCCCTATTACAATTTTCGAATCTACTTTGTTTGCCGACATCTTGTTTCACTTTTAAGGCCCGTAAACAATTGCTGAAAATTGATTCCATCAGTAAAAACAGCACAGCTTTTATTTAACATTTTCATTGTCAACACTAAGCTACTGCTTGTGACTAACAGAGCTGCATACCAGTGTTTCGTAACACGGTACGGGCGCTGTACGAGACTGTATTTTTTATATGAAGTTTTTCCGGTACGGGCGATGTACTAGCATCTGCGTAGAGGCCTTTAGGTACAATCTATTTTCTTGGTCCATTTTCCTTGACATATTATTCGGCAGGGAGTAAGATGTCTTTCCATTCTAGTAATCATAGTATATTGTTTTTATTATTTTGTTATTTAATTTTTAATTTTATTCCCTTATGTTATTTGACTTTATATATTGCCTTTTAATTTAAGGGTTTTGCCTCTCAATTTTTGAACCGAGACATAGTATTTTTTTCTGTGCTGCATAAACGAAAGCATACTTGATCCCAGATGTGTTTATTCTGAATCAATATTTAGATCAACACCGTAGGCTTCCTAGTTCTATATGTCTGTTTCTATATTTTTATCAGCTTTTAGGTATTGAGATTAAATTTTGCTCAGAATCTAATCGCTGACTTAAACACATGAGTGTTACATCTTTCACACTTAAGGAGCATCAGGTCTTTTCGTTTCAAAGTGTTTACTATTAGACGCTTTTAAGAACAATTTGCTTGCCTGAGCTTGGTAGGTTATACAGTTAAAACAATTATTGGAAAGACGGAACCTTCTTATAGAATTTGTTCAACATTATTATTTGGTTCTTTCCCTATCGCTTTTTATCACGCACTTTGAGATTTTAACATTACTAATTGGAATGTGCTCTATGTTCTGATTATTTGCTGATTTTTGTTGTTAATTATTATTTTTGTTTATTCATTTCTTTTGCATCTCATGTAGTATTTTCCCTAATGTTTTTTTTTTTTTTTGCGCTCCACATCTATACTTACTTTAATAATTTATCAAATGTTTCCTACAATTTATATTCAATCGCCCTTTATTTGACAAAAACTGGACTGTTAAAAACGGAAGTGTAGTATATTCATATATGTAATTTCAAAACATATATTAAATACAACTTGTAACACTTTGTTGCAAGTATAAATTAACCTAAACACGCTCAGCATAAACATATATATGTATGTCCAAACCAAAGAACATACATACATTTGGTCTGCGCGTGTAAGTAATATGAAGCCTCTTTAGAAGGCCAAGCCAGCGTGAGACCGTTGACCAACGGGAAGCGCTGCGCTTGCACTTTGCCAAATATATGAGTACAATCTCTCTCCCTCTCTTTGTAGCTGTTAAATGATAACAGCATAAGTTTATAAATGTTAACCATAAGCTAAGAATATATTTCAATTCCAATAAAGATATTCATAAAACCTTAACCGAACAGCACTGACGTGCTTATTGTGAATGTTTGACTAGTGGTGCATACAATACATTAAGAACACAGTTGGATGAGGGCAGATTGCCCACACTTCTAATTAAACCAAAGAACAAACATTTTTAGAATTTCTACATGGCGACCGTGAAATAAGTGCCGAATCGACATATATATACAACAAATAGTGATTGCAAAAGATATTGAAATAAAATTAAAAAAAAAAAATTTTTTAAAACACAACTATTATCAAAAACTAAGCAAAAGCAGAAATAACAACAAAACAATAAAAGCTGAAACGAAACTGCCGCAGAATTGAAATTCGAATTGAACTTTTGTGACGTGCTAATACATCCAATGTTATATACACTATCCAATTAACAAAGCCTGTGCGACAACCAGCACCGGCCATGGAACGAGAAACGAACGCGGAAATGCCTGTGCAGCCAGCACCGGCCACTTAAATTTAATGCGGAGGACAGCGGTCTGCGGATCCTCTACAGCAACGTTCAGAAGTAAAATCCGGAATTTAAAGAAGCAACACTAGCTGTAATGCAAATACCAACATTAAAGAAAACCTGCCCCAAGGACTGCGAATACACAAGCTACCAACGAACAAAACACAATCTACAAGTGTGAAAGGTATAGGACCGCCTTTTGCACATACGAGGGAGCATCAGCGTGCCACATCCGGCAACGACTAGCTGACATAAGTATCTGTAAAATCGAGCGGAACCTTTTCTGCCCGATTAGCAGCATAGTCCATAAAGCTATGCGACCAGTTAGGTAGAGACTTGTAAAAAAAAAAAAAAAAAATAAAATAAAAAAAATGGTATAAAAAAAAAAAGGGAAACAGTTTAAATACACAGATCATTAACAAGATACATCGATAACGAAAATGTTATAAATTACTCATATGTGGGATAGTAAAATAAGTAAATCAGATTTAGAAAATTATCATTCACAGCCAAATAAAATCCAAACGATAAATTCCTTTTCAAAAAAAATATTTATATACATACATACATAATATAAGAAAATTGTAATACTGAGCGACATCTTAGTTTCCCGGTAGTAGCGTATGGCCCGTAAAGCCATACAACACATAGACAGGCAATTAATAGGATATACAATAGGGATATACACATATAACAAAAAAAAATTATTACCAATAGTAACCATCTTGCGCATTGCGCTAGTTACGCCAAATATAAATAAATAAAATAAAAATAAAATGAAAATATGAACAACGCATCTATATAAAAAAAAGAAAGTCAAAAAAAAAAAACACACACAAATAAATATTTTTTATTATAGAATGACTAATTTAACCATTTAAAAAATAAATACTTATACCTAATTAAAAAAAAAAAAAATAAAACAGTTAAAAAAAAACATTTTTTTATAGAAAAAATAGCTCATTATTATACCGAATTTATAAATTTTTATACTTTTATATTTTTATATTCTTCAATTTTATTAATAGTAATATAAATAACTACATATTCATAATATTACGTTATTTTTTTTAAAAAGGGAGGTGTAGTATATTCATATATGTAATTTCAAACATATATTAATACAACTTGTAACACTTTGTTGCAAGTATAAATAACCTAAACACGCTCAGCATAAACATATATATGTATGTCCAAACCAAAGAACATACATACATTTGGTCTGCGCGTGTAAGTAATATGAAGCCTCTTTAGAAGGCCAAGCCAGCGTGAGACCGTTGACCAACGGGAAACGCTGCGCTTGCACTTTGCCAAATATATGAGTACAATCTCTCTCCCTCTCTTTGTAGCTGTTAAATGATAACAGCATAAGTTTATAAATGTTAACCATAAGCTAAGAATATATTTCAATTCCAATAAAGATATTCATAAAACCTTAACCGAACAGCACTGACGTGCTTATTGTGAATGTTTGACTAGTGGTGCATACAATACATTAAGAACACAGTTGGATGAGGGCAGATTGCCCACACTTCTAATTAAACCAAAAGAACAAACATTTTTAGAATTTCTACATGGCGACCGTGAAATAAGTGCCGAATCGACATATATATACAACAAATAGTGATTGCAAAAGATATTGAAATAAAATTAAAAAAAAAAATTTTTTAAAACACAACTATTATCAAAACTAAGCAAAAAGCAGAAATAACAACAAAACAATAAAAGCTGAAACGAAACTGCCGCAGAATTGAAATTCGAATTGAACTTTTGTGACGTGCTAATACATCCAATGTTATATACACTATCCAATTAACAAAGCCTGTGCGACAACCAGCACCGGCCATGGAACGAGAAACGAACGCGGAAATGCCTGTGCAGCCAGCACCGGCCACTTAAATTTAATGCGGAGGACAGCGGTCTGCGGATCCTCTACAGCAACGTTCAGAAGTAAAATCCGAATTTAAAGAAGCAACACTAGCTGTAATGCAAATACCAACATTAAAGAAAACCTGCCCCAAGGACTGCGAATACACAAGCTACCAACGAACAAAACACAATCTACAAGTGTGAAAGGTATAGGACCGCCTTTTGCACATACGAGGGAGCATCAGCGTGCCACATCCGGCAACGACTAGCTGACATAAGTATCTGTAAAATCGAGCGGAACCTTTTCTGCCCGATTAGCAGCATAGTCCATAAAGCTATGCGACCAGTTAGGTAGAGACTTGTAAAAAAAAAAAAAAAAATAAAATAAAAAAAATGGTATAAAAAAAAAAAAGGGAAACAGTTTAAATACACAGATCATTAACAAGATACATCGATAACGAAAATGTTATAATTACTCATATGTGGGATAGTAAAATAAGTAAATCAGATTTAGAAAATTATCATTCACAGCCAAATAAAATCCAAACGATAAATTCCTTTTCAAAAAAAAAATATTTATATACATACATACATAATATAAGAAAATTGTAATACTGAGCGACATCTTAGTTTCCCGGTAGTAGCGTATGGCCCGTAAAGCCATACAACACATAGACAGGCAATTAATAGGATATACAATAGGGATATACACATATAACAAAAAAAATTATTACCAATAGTAACCATCTTGCGCATTGCGCTAGTTACGCCAAATATAAATAAATAAAATAAAAATAAATGAAATATGAACAACGCATCTATATAAAAAAAAGAAAGTCAAAAAAAAAAAACACACAAAATAAATATTTTTTATTATAGAATGACTAATTTAACCATTTAAAAATAAATACTTATACCTAATTAAAAAAAAAAAAATAAAACAGTTAAAAAAAAACATTTTTTTTATAGAAAAAATAGCTCATTATTATACCGAATTTATAAATTTTTATACTTTATATTTTTTATATTCTTCAATTTTTATTAATAGTAATATAAATAACTACATATTCATATATTACGTTATTTTTTTTAAAAAGGGAGGTGTAGTATATTCATATATGTAATTTCAAAACATATATTAAATACAACTTGTAACACTTTGTTGCAAGTATAAATTAACCTAAACACGCTCAGCATAAACATATATATGTATGTCCAAACCAAAGAACATACATACATTGGTCTGCGCGTGTAAGTAATATGAAGCCTCTTTAGAAGGCCAAGCCAGCGTGAGACCGTTGACCAACGGGAACGCTGCGCTTGCACTTTGCCAATATATGAGTACAATCTCTCTCCCCTCTCTTTGTAGCTGTTAAATGATAACAGCATAAGTTTATAAATGTTAACCATAAGCTAAGAATATATTTCAATTCCAATAAAGATATTCATAAAACCTTAACCGAACAGCACTGACGTGCTTATTGTGAATGTTTGACTAGTGGTGCATACATACATTAAGAACACAGTTGGATGAGGGCAGATTGCCCACACTTCTAATTAAACCAAAGAACAAACATTTTAGAATTTCTACAGAAGGCAATTAATCTATACAACTGATGGAAGGGAATAGTTGTGACTATTTTTCATTTAAAATAAAAGTAGGCTGTAATACTGGTACGCAAAATATTTACTTAAATTAAACTAAAATTTGAAATGATTTTTAATAAACCGGCTATTTTCGAAATTGTAGTTTTTAAATAAATTAAATATATAAATAAATAAATAAATAAATTTAGGTAACATCAGTTCAACTCCCTCAACATCCGATAGTGAGCTGTCGTTTACAGACAAAAAAAAACAAGTGGAAACGTTAGTCGGACGCAACCGACTGCGGCATACTCGATACCAGTATTAAAACAGGTAAAAGAGGCCTGATTGCAAAGGGGTACGGATGGAATGTCAATTGCTATCTTCATACCAATTTGGTGACTCTAGCTCGAATATTTTTAAAAATGGGGCTGGGGGCGGTATGGGTGGGCGTGGCATCCAAAGTTTTGATGCAGATCTGTGTGGAACGTTAATTGCTATCTTCATACCAAATTTGGTGACTCTAGCTCGAAGGTTGTAAAAAGTGGGGAAGGGGGGCTGGGGGCGGTATGGGTGGGCGTGGCATCCAAAGTTTTGCTACAGATCTATGAAGAATGTCGCCTGCTACCTTCCTTCCAAATTTGGTGACTCTAGCTCAAAGTTTGTAAGAGCTGTTGAAAGGGGGGCTGGGGGCGTTATGGGTGGGCGTGGCATCCAAATTTTTGCTGCAGATCTATGTGGAATGTCAATTGCTACCTTCATACTAAATTTGGTAACTCTAGCTCAAAGATTGTAAGAGGTGGGGAAAGGGGTGGAAGGGGTGCGCGTGGCTCCAAAACTTTGATGCAGCTTTTTGGGGTTCGTTACCAGCTATCTTCCTACCAAATTTGGTGGCTCTAGCTCCACAACTCTGGAAGATACACGCATTCTCGTTTTTGACGAAGCGTTGGGGCAGCTGGGGGCGGCTAGGGTGGTATTGGTGGGCGTGGCATCCAAACATTTGATGCAGTTTTTGGGGGGTCATCATCGCCTATCTTGGCACCAAACTTGGTGGCTGTAGCTCAAAAACTGTGAGAGATATAGGCTTTTTTGACTTTAAAATGCGTGGGGTTGGGGGCGGAATGGGGGGGCGTGGCTCCAAAATTTTGATGCAGTTTCTTGGGGGTTGCTAGTAGCTATCTTCTTACCAAATTTGGTAGTTCAGCTGACGATGAAGCGATCCTCACCTGAACCATCATTCGTACACACATAATTAACTTCTACCTAGATAAGGTACGGTTTGCGTGTAGCCGTCTTATTTGAATAGTACTGTTCTACTCTGTACTGATTTTGGGTCCCCTGATTTATATTATTTCCAGCTACTTTCCAAGGCTCACGCCTTAAACTTTAAACACACCAGCCCACAAAACATAATATTTGGATATAAAACATTTGACAATGAATATCATGCACCAAGAGCTATTAAAAAAAAATTTATAAGGTATTCGGAGGAAATTTGATCGAACAATGTAATGTAACAATGAAACAATGGGGTAGTACTGCGGCTTTTTTCTGCCTATTGGTATATGCAAAGCCCATCGAATCACATGAAACAACAACTTGACTCCCCATTTGTGCGGCTTATTGGGCATGTACTGACGAAGATGGTGCCTAATTTTTGTGCTACACGTCTGCTCGTCCACACACAACCGAGCGACTGCTACACTGGAAGCGACCATGAGGCCATCGTTTTCTCAATAGGGGAAACTCACCGGTGCCGCCTAGACCCCCCTCTAGAATGGCGTTTCGTGCTGAGTCCCTCAACTTGGCCACATTTGTCGATGCCGTCTCATGCATGTCTGCAAGTGGTCCGGCGCTGGCTATGGTGGAGCAGGTAGCCGAGCAACTGGGCGCTGCTTGCGCTGCAAGCATGTCTGTGTGAAAGGCCTACAAACGCCACCACACAAGCATGTTCTGGTGGAACGATCAAAGTCAGCAAAAAGGAGTGCTCCCAGGTCAAGCGCCCACTGAGTTCGCTCGAGTGAGGGACATAGTGGAAACTCTTTTTCCTCGGAGAACGAGCCCACTCCCACCAGCCCTTGGTCCATCCACAATCGAGGGCTTCATCCCGGTCACGTTAGAAGAGATGGCGATCGCTGCTCGAAAGCTCACCGCCCAAAAAGCCCCAGGCCCAGATGGAGTGCCAAATAGATGCCTAAGCATAGCAATCGCCTTGCGGTCTGGTCTGTTTGCAGAGACTTTCCCCAAGTGTCTGCGCGAAGGTACTTTTCCAGATAGGTGGAAGGTACAGAAACTTGTGCTGCTTCCAAAGCCCGACAAGCCCCCTGACGACCTCTTGGCATACAGGCCCATTGACAACGGCGGCAAGGTCCTGGAGATGCTAATCTGTGCTAGGCTGGAGGATGCCGTACGTAGCTCTGGTGGCCTTTCACCTCACCAATATGGTGTCAGGAAGGCAAGATCCACCACCGATGCAATCAAAGCTGTTGTCGGTATCGCGGCTTACGGGGAGCATCTCGCGTACGTTCACAGGAAGGCTGCGATTACCGGACGCGCATTGCCAAGGATGATGCCAAACACGGGAGGTCCGAGGCAGCAGACGAGGCTTCTGATAATGCACGTTATGAAGTCAATTATCATGTACGCGGCTCCAATCTGGGTCGGTGCTACGTCGGTGGCCAGCTACACAAGGGGCATAGAGTCAATCTATCGGCTCTCTGCCCTGCGGGTATGTTGCGCCTTCCGCACTGTGTCCTCTGACGCTGCGCTCGTGATTCCGGGGATGACCCCAATTCGCATCGCCGTCTTGGAAGCCGTGGCAGTTCTGGAAGCGGTTCCGTTGGGGAGAAATGCCGTTCGGTCAGCTGCCCGCGAGTGGAGCCTTGACGCCTGGCAGCAGCAGTGGGACACCTCCAACAAAGGGCGTTGGACGCACCTCCTCATCCCCAACATAAGGCAATGAGTGGAAAGGAAGCACGGGATTGTAACGTTTTAACCTTCTTCTCTCCGGCCACGGATGTTTCAGGAGCTACCTCAAACTATTTCAGCACGACTCTAGCGCAGAGTGCACCTGGTGTGGAGATGGCTGCGATGAAGACGCCCAACACGTCTTCTTCCACTGTGGGCGTTTCGCCGAGGATCGACTCGCGGCGGAAAACCTGACGGGCCAGCGTCTATCGCCAACTAACCTGGTGGCCCTTATGCTGGAGAGGCTTGAAGTCTGGCATGCGGTTTGCTACTTTGCAACCTCTACGATGGTAGAGCTGCGTCGGTAGGAGAGGTTAAGGGCGAGTGCATCGTAGTCGTTGCCACCGCTTCTGCGAAGCAATGCTTCACGGCGGTCCCGGAGAAGCTGGCAAAAACTGTGCATGCTACACATATCGTAATTTAAGTTAACAGAGGCATATATATTAAAATAAATAAAATAAAAAATAAAAAAAATAAAAAAAACACAACCGAGCAGTTTCATTAATTTTTTCCGCTACCGCTCTTATTCGAAACAACGGGTCGTAACCCGTATTTCCTTTTTTGATGCGCTCGCCTTCGTCCTCAAAACACAGATACCGTTTTATTGCCAGAAACCTTTTTAATGGCATTGCGCAAAGCATTTTTCCCCCAGTAGCTTTCAATGTTAGGATATCTATAGACAGACATGTAGATCAAAACTCCAATATACTTGTATATTTCCTCAACACTTGTCTTGAACTTTGTGTTGATATCCTGAGTAATGGTTGCTTGGTTGGTCAATAAATTGCACAATTTCAGGGGTAAACAAGTGGAAACGTTGCAGTCGGACGCAACCGACTGCGGCATACTCGATACCAGTATTAAAACACGTAAAAAGAGGACTAATTGCAAAGGGGTACGGATGGGGCAGGGGTGTACGCTGCCTTAAAGATTCTCCGATGCAGATAGGGATGCCACCAACTATCTTCCTTCCAAATTTGGTGACTCTAGCTGAAAGTTTGGAAGAGCTGTTGAAAGGGGGTCTGGGGGCGGTATGGGTGGGTGTGGCATCTAAATTTTTACTGCAGATCTTTGCGAAATGTCAATTGCTATCTTCATACCAAATTTGGTGATTCTAGCTCGAAGTTTCTAAGAGGTGGGGAAAGAAGAGCTAGGGGCGGTATGGGTGGGTGTGGCGTCCAAATTTTTACTACAGATCTTGGTGAAATGTCAATTGCTATCTTCATACAAAATTTGGTGACTCCAGCTCGAAATTTGTAATGAGTGGGGAGAGGGGGGCTGGGGGCAGTATGGCTGGGCGTGGCATCCAAATTTTTGATGCATATATGTGTGGAATGTCAATTGCTATCTTCATACCAAATTTGGTGACTCTAGCTCGAAAATTGTTTAAAGTGCGGAAAGGGGGGCTGGGGGCGGTAAGGGTGGGCGTGGCATCCAAAGTTTTGATGCAGATCTTTGCGAAATGTCAATTGCTATCTTCATACCAAATTTGGTGACTCTAGCTCGAAAATTGTAAAAAGTGGGGAAAGGGGGGCTGGGAGCGATTTGGGTGGGCGTGGCATCCAAAGTTTTGCTGCAGATCTATGTGAAATGTCAATTGCTATCTTCATACAAAATTTGGTGATTCTAGCTCAAAGTTTGTAAAAAGTGGGGAAAGGGGGGCTGGGGGCAGTATGGCTGGGCGTGGCATCCAAATTTTTGATGCAGATCTTTGTGGAATGTCAATTGCTACCTTCATACTAGACTTGGTGACTCTAGCTAAAAGTTTGAAGAAGGTGGGGAAAGGTGGGCAGAATGGTTTGGCACGGCTCCAAAACTTTGATGCAGTTTTTTGGGGGTCGCTACTAGCTATCTTCCCACCAAATTTGGTGGCTCTAGCTCCACAACTCTGGAAGATACACGCATTCCCGTTTTTGACGAAGCGTTGGGGCATCTGGGGCGGCTAGGGTGGTATTGGTGGGCGTGGCATCCAAACTTTTGATGCTGTTTTTGGGGGGTCATCATCACCTATCTTGGCACCAAATTTGGTGGCACTAGCTCAAAAACTGTGGGAGATATAGGCTATTTTGAATTAAAAATGCGGGGGGGGCACGGGGCGGAATGGGTGGGCGTGACTCCAAAACTTTGATGCAGTTTTTTGGGGTTCGTTACCAGCTATCTTCCTACCAAATTTGGTGGCTCTAGCTCCACAAATCTGGAAGATACACGCATTCTCGTTTTTGACGAAGCGTTGGGGCAGCTGGGGGCGGCTAGGGCGGTATTGGTGGGCGTGGCATCCAAATGTCAATTGCTATCTTCATACCAAATTTGGTGACTCTAGCTCGAAAATTGTAAAAAGTGGGGAAAGGGGGGCTGGGAGCGATTTGGGTGGGCGTCGCATCCAAAGTTTTGCTGCAGATCTATGTGAAATGTCAATTGCTATCTTCATACAAAATTTGGTGATTCTAGCTCAAAGTTTGTAAAAAGTGGGGAAAGGGGGGCTGGGGGCAGTATGGCTGGGCGTGGCATCCAAATTTTTGATGCAGATCTTTGTGGAATGTCAATTGCTACCTTCATACTAGACTTGGTGACTCTAGCTAAAAGTTTGAAGAAGGTGGGGAAAGGTTGGCAGAATGGTTTGGCACGGCTCCAAAACTTTGATGCAGTTTTTTGGGGGTCGCTACTAGCTATCTTCCCACCAAATTTGGTGGCTCTAGCTCCACAACTCTGGAAGATACACGCATTCCCGTTTTTGACGAAGCGTTGGGGCATCTGGGGCGGCTAGGGTGGTATTGGTGGGCGTGGCATCCAAACTTTTGATGCTGTTTTTGGGGGGTCATCATCACCTATCTTGGCACCAAATTTGGTGGCACTAGCTCAAAAACTGTGGGAGATATAGGCTATTTTGAATTAAAAATGCGGGGGGGGCACGGGGCGGAATGGGTGGGCGTGACTCCAAAACTTTGATGCAGTTTTTTGGGGTTCGTTACCAGCTATCTTCCTACCAAATTTGGTGGCTCTAGCTCCACAAATCTGGAAGATACACGCATTCTCGTTTTTTACGAAGCGTTGGGGCAGCTGGGGGCGGCTAGGGCGGTATTGGTGGGCGTGGCATCCAAACATTTGATGCATTTTTTGGGGGGTCATCATCGTTATCTTGGCACCAAATTTGGTGGCTCTAGCTCAAAACCTGTGGGAGATATAGGCTTTTTTGACTTTAAAATGCGGGGGGGCGGGAGCTGGGGGTGGAATGGGGGGCGTGGCTCCAAAATTTTGATGCAGTTTTTGGGGGTTGCTAGTAGCTATCTTCTTACCAAATTTGATAGTTCTAGCTGTAAGGGTGTGTGAAATATGCGGATTTATCGTTTTTGAGCTATCGAATTTATTGTTATGCCAGCCCCCTAGTTATCGTAGATCCCCAATCTTGACACTTTAATTTACTATCCCATAGATAAAGAGAATTGGAAAATTTCAATTTCAAGAATTGGAAAATATGAAGGGTGTGGAAAAAGTTGCGTTCATACAGACGGACAGACGGACAGACGGACAGACACCATGACGGACATTGCACAAACCCAATATACTCTTTACCTTCGGTATCGAGTATAAAAAGTATCAAAAGTACTGCATTGGAGTATCCAAATGCATAATTTTATCTGGCATGTCATTCTCGAAAATTCATGAGAATCTTTACAGATATCGCTCACATCTGACAACAAATGAAAATTATGATAATAAATGATCAAACAAGGCAATGTTATGGAATAATTATTTGACAAAGTGAAACCTCCAGAAGAAGGCACAATGGATGGACCTGTTTCCTCGAACAATGGCAACGGTGAGCGAATTCATTTTTGTGGCTTGAAAATTTCAGCTGATGCTGCCAATGTTGATGGAGCAGTGTTTGTAACTGATGCAGCCGATGTTGATGGCGCAGTGTTTGCAACTGATGCAGCCGATGTTGATGGCGCAGTGTTTGCCACTGATGCATTTTCCAATTCAGACATATTGAGCGAAAAGTTTACAACCTGAATAAAGAATTCGCTTGTTTCTCCACCATTCATGTCACTTATGCAAGTAGAATGTAGCGATCGTCATCTAATGATAGTTCCGCAGGCACAAAATCTGGATTATTCCACTCATCATCACTGCTGAACCATTATCGCTACGATCCTCACATCCTTCATCCGATGCAACTTCTTCCATAAATTCCAATATCTGTTTATCCGATATCTCGGACAGCTTGAACTTTCGTTTGTTGTTCATTTCTAAAGCAATTTTAGTAAAACAATGGAAAAGTAATAATCATTTTTATAAAATTCAATTTGACATAAGCCGGCAAGGCTGCCTGTAGACTGCTATCAGTTTTCTGCCCCTAAGGCACCATGAAAAACTAGTTTTTCTATAGGTTAGTCCATATTCGCACAGTAAACACTATAGGCTACTTACCGAAAAATAATTAGAAGTTCCCGACGTCTATAATTTTATTTTTTTTATTTTTTCTAATCTTACTTTTTTCAAACTTAGTTTTTTTCCACTTTTTTGCACAAACATCAACTTCAAATGATCATAAAAGTTGAACAAAACAGCTGATTGAGTTTTAGGGTTGCCAGAGTTAAAAAATATATATATTCTCAAGAAATACCGACATTATTTATGTAAATATAGTTTCGAATAAGAATTTCATGACTTAAAACGGATGGCTGCCTTAGGGCAGCATTACCCGTTAGAGGGTAAAGCAGCTAAAGCAAGTTGATTCTGAACAAGTAAATAAAAAAAATTTTGAAGACATGCTTTTATACGCTTTCTTGCATAAATTTGTATTCGATTTTTTACTATCATCCATGCAATACCCAAATGTCAAACATGTTTTTGTAATTAAAGATAATAAATCTATCTTTCTAATACATATATAAAATTCACGTGTCAGATATTACGTTGCATATATTGCGCATTAACACTCTTCGAAAATATTTAATTTTGATTTCCTGCCTCGTTATGATTATGATTTGAAAATCTTTTATTGGGAATAATAAAAAAATTAAAAAACAACATTTAAAAATAAGCTTCGATCGGAGATCGAACCTAAGACCTTCGGCCTACGAAGCGGCAGGCTTCCCTTCATGCCACCTAAGCTTGTCATATTTGACAGTCAAATTAGTAAGTTAACCAAAAGGGAAAACAGTTTTTCGTGGATTTTACATGATATTACATATTTTAGATTGCCAAAAACTTGTAAAACATGTATTGTCATCTGAAACACATCTTTGGTGAAAATTTCAGAGCACTAGGTATTCGGGTACTTGGTGAAAATTTGATTACAAGATTCCGGTACAAACATACAGACAGACAGACTGACAGACAGACAGACAAGTCAAGTTAAATAAAGCATGCAAGCACACAACAAGCTGTTTCTGAAAAACATCAAAGATAACAGCAAAATAACATGCTGTTTCTGAAAAACATCAAAATAACTGCAAAACAGCACTCGGTTTTTAAACCCGGAACAAATAACAGCTTCCAATTTTAAACAGTTAAACAACAACCGGTTTCTAAAACCGAAAAAAAGTGTTTGTAACAGAAAAACTGCCACCAGTTCCATGTATTTTGGGCTTACCTCTTTTCAAGGGTAAGTTTTAGAATTGGAGTTAAAAGAGATAATATTTGCCTGGAAACGTCAGATGGCCACCGCTGCCTCACTTTGCAAGGAGTACTTTACTCTGTTCAACAGCGTACTTTTAAGTCCCGGTTTTTATCGAGACGATTGTGGACTTGTTTTTTCATTTAAATGTTAAATTAAATTATAGTACGAAACGCAGCAGCATTGCGTCAGTACTTTCGTTGGTTTTTAGTGAAAAAAATAATAATATAAAATTAAAAGCAGAAAAAAAATGGGAACAACTCATGGAAAAATGTGTAGTGCGTCGTAGAATCGACTATGATTTCACGATTCAATGTAAACCATAATAAATATTTTGGGTGCTACTGTGAGGAGCCATATTAACTTATAGCGCCTCACAAAAAGCGATTTGCATTTATAGCCGCAGCCGGACCTGAGCTGCGGCGAATTCGCATGCTGTCTCGCTCTGACACAGGATGTCAGCGCTTAGGTACGTGTTTGGCACATGGGAGCCGCAAAACACGTACCGCAAAAGTCGTGGCAAAGTGCCGTTGGTGTTCGAGCGGTGCATCCACGAAATATAGTGGTCACTGTCACACCAACGACAGGCGTGATCAGCAACGAGGAACCGTTGTTGCTAGGCAAATCTCACTGGAAAGATCACGCCACCTTTGCCCTTGGCACGACATTGGCAGCGCTGACAGGCCCCGGTCCAGCGAGACAGCAGAAGAGTATAAAAGAAGCCGCCTTGGACAGAGCGGCAAGTTAGTTGAGTACAAGTTAAGTGAGTACAAGTCAGTTGAGTACAAGTTAAGTGAGTACAAGTTAGTCGAGTACGGAGTCAATACGGAATAAGTGAAAATCAGTGCGAAACATAAAGAAATCCTACGCGAAAGGATAAGTTAAGAATTTAAGGATTCATATCGCGATAAGGACAAAGCAGATCGTGTCCTTAGCGGTTAACAAACATTTTACTGAGAAATCGATACGCGAAATTTAGTCAGCCTTGGGGTGCGTTGCATTTGCAAAGCAACCTCGAATTAAAACCAAGTATCAGGCAAGTGAGCCTGGCGAAGGACAGGTGAAGCTAAAGCCAGATCCTGAGAGTAGGCGACACTATTGGCGAAATCCTTGTGGTAACAAGGAGGCCATAGTAGAGCCTGGCGAATTCGGGCGTTGCTAGCTAAAACCTCGTTTAGTAGGCGAAACATTGACTCTGAATATTTGGTGCAACGAGAGCGCCAGCATTGCAAATAAAACCACGACACAAGAGCCGTACGATTTACTAAACTCTAATACGAAATATCATTAAGTGCACAACAATTGTAAAACCCAACGTGAAACTAGCAGAGAGTGCAGTTTAAATATATGTATTAAAAGTAAAACCAAATTGTGTTCTTATTGCCGCAGCCGCCACAAATATAAATTTGTTGGCACGTACCCTCAACACCGCGAGAGTAGCCCAGCTAAAACCGCGTAACTTTAGGTTCGTTACAACTGGCGCCCAACTGTGGATCTACGGCTAATATCACATAGTTTTTTTTTTTAATAAAATACATATAAATAATTGACACTATGGTTCGTTCGTGGGTGTACAATCTAAAAAGGATGCACTAGTGAAATGCGGAGTGGAATTCGGTCTGGAGCTTGAAGGCACTGTCGAAAATATGAGAAGACAATTCGGAGACTGGGTAAGTCAAAATGAAAATACTCTTCCACACAACGTTCGCATTAGCGAACTGGCGAAAACATACAGCAACAGTCGCCGAATAAGGAACCCGAATTCATGCGCGTGGAAGGGGAATACGAAGAGGAAAAGGAGTTTGCCGGCATAGACGTAGCAAGGCTGAGCGTCCCATGCACCAGCGCGGCGGCTAGGGCGCGAGATTTACAGGAATCTCGCCGATCGCCCTGGAGTACAACCCAACAGCCAGGAGAGCGTAGCCACAGCCACACACATGATCAGACCAATGCAAGGGCAAGTGAATACCAAAAAGTAGCCAAACAAGTTCGAGAGTAGAGCTTTCGATTCGATGGACTATCGAATTCTTGGAGCAAGTGGAATGGTCAGCAGACACATATGGATTAAACTTAAATTTAATTCCAAGAGCAATGCCGGAGTTGCTGAAAGGAATGGCACTTAAATGGTACATAGCTAACAACAGGCATTGGACTACATGGGTGGATTTTGTCGACAGTTTTCAAGAATATTTCTTACCTCGAGATTATTTTGAAAATTTGTACGACGAAGTACGCAGACGGCGGCAAGCTCTGGATGAGCCTTTAAAGTCTATATGGTGGAGATGCAGACTCTGATGAGACCCCTACGACTCTCAACACAGAAGGAAGTGCGCACCATTTACACCAACAGCCTTCCTGACTTGCGCGGATACGCACGGCCAAACCAGTTCTCGAATTTGACCCAGCTGATGCAACTGGCAGAAGAAGTCGAAGAACTAGAAAAGGATAGGCTGAAACTGAGGCTACAAAGTGCTACAGCCCAACAACAATACAGCCAACATCAACAACAACAGCCGCAACAACACCGAGATACGCAGCAAAATGGACGCGATCTCAACCAGAGTCGTGGAAATCGTACGCGATTTATGGACATGGAGGAGCAGAACCAGCACACTGGAAGAATGGACGAACGGCCAACCCCAACACCTAGGACCCAGCAAAATCCTGCCAGAACACACATAAACAACCCAGGAAGGGCATGTCGCGTGTGTGGACAGGAGGGACACTGGGCGATAGAGTGCCGAAACCCAATGCTGGAATTCTGCTGGGTTTGTGGCAGAATCGGGCAGCGGACGGCACTATGTTGCCAATCGGGAAACGGCCAGCGGCGTCCGCCATCGAGGGGCGAGCGGGAGCCGCCAAGATCCGCCCGAGACGCTAGTCGGTCACCTGAAGGACGAAGGGACGCAGTTGACTGCCACCGTATGGATCGGTGAGTGTCAGTATAAGGCTACAGTCGATACAGGGGCTACAAGCAGCTTTGTTAGCGAGGAACTAGCTTGTAAACTGAGCACTGTAGGCCGGAGAAGCGTCGCAAGCAGACAGGTGAAGTTAGCAAACGGACATAACAGCAGGACAACAAAACAAATAACGGTCGAAATAAGACTCGGGCGTCGCATTTTAAAAGTAGCGTTACTAATTGTGCCTGGTGTGATAGACGATTTGGTGCTGGGCTGGGAATTTCTGACGGGCATGGGCACAGTGTTGCAGTGTGCGGGATTGGTGGTCACCATCCCAGCACGACGACACAAGGTCGTAAATCTGAAGGAGAGATTGTCGGTGGCAGTTGTCCAGATTACAACCGAACAAGACGAAGCATTACATGATGTCAGAAACCCAACTGTTGAAAGCAAAAATCTACACGAGGATCAAGAAATTAATGAATTTCTTTTGCGGGAAGTCGCAGCCTTCGAACACCTAAAGGACACATCACAAATTACAGAACACAAAATTGTGATGAGCGACGACAGGCCTATAAAACAGCGTTATTTTCCAAAGAATCCAAAAATGAAAGCGGAAATCAACCAGCAAGTAGACGAACTACTTGCGAAAGGTTGCATAGAGATTTGGGTTTTCAGAGGGCTTTGGATCGCGTGATTGGAACAGAGATGATGCCACACGCGTTTGCTTATTTAGATGATATTATAGTCATCGGAAGAACGCGCGAAGAGCATATGGCGAATTTCCAAGAGGTATTTCGACGGCTGCGGGCAGCAAATCTGCGCATCAACGTGGACAAATGCGACTTCTTTAAAAAAGAGTTGAAATATTTGGGCCACAGATTCACAGAGGAAGGAATTCGGACAGATTCGGAGAAAGTTGCTGCAATCGCAGAATTGAAGCCGCCAAGCAACGTAAAGGAGTTACGACAATACCTGGGCGTTGCATCATGGTACAGGCGCTTCGTACCAGATTTTGCGACGAAAGTAGCACCTCTGAACGCATTGATGAAAAAAGGCGCAAAATGGGAGTGGACTGAGGAGCGGCAAGTAGCTTTTGACACGGTCAAAGAGAAGCTGACTCAGTCCCCAGTATTGGTAGGACACTAAACGGAGCCGAACGGAACTATTCGGCAACTGAAAAGGAGTGTCTAGCCATAGTGACAATATGACAATATGACTTTGAAGTCAAATACCGTAAAGGCAACCTCAATGTCGTAGCCGATGCACTTTCGAGACAGCCACTTCCGGAGACATGCTGCCTAGTAAAAATGACGACAGAAGGGATTGAGGCAGACATTGAAAATTGCAAATGGATTCAAAAATTAAAAAAGGAAATTGCACAAAATCCCAGGAAATATCCGGACTACATGGAGGAAAATGGCAACCTGTACAGACACATCCCACATCGCGCTGGAGGCGGAGATGTGGAAGCTTGGAAGCTTTGTGTACCCAAAGGTAAAAGGAAGGACGTATTACTGGAGAATCACGACGCAGCCACAGCCGGTCATTTGGGAAGCCGGAAAACGATAGCAAGAGTAGCGACACGCTACTACTGGCCAGGCTTATCCAGGGACTTACGCACATATGTTCACAACTGAGAAACGTGTCAACAATACAAGCCAAGTCAAATGGCTGCGGCAGGAACGATGTTGACACAAATCCCTGAAGAATCCTGGAGTACCGTGTGTGCTGATTTTGTTGGCCTACTGCCAAGCTCAAAACACGGCAACACAATGCTATTGGTGATGTTTGACCGTTTCTCTAAGTGGACCGAGTTAGTTCCGCTGAGGGGCGCAACCACAGCCACTTTGCAAAAGGGATTCAGAGAGAGAATTTTGGCACGATTTGGGGTGCCAAAAATTCTCATAAAGGACAACGGAACACAATTTACGAGTAAAGCCTTCAAACGCTTTCTCGAAGAATTAGGGGTGCGACACCAATTTACGGCACCATACACTCCGCAAGAGAATCCTACAGAACGTGCGAACCGCACGGTAAAAACGATGATGGCACAATTCACAAAAGATAACCAGCGGTGCTGGGATGAATTTTTGCCGGAATTATCACTAGCCGTTAACACCAGCGTATCGGCGTCTACGGGCTACAGTGCAGCGTTTATCAGGCAAGGGCGTGAACCAAGGCTGCCAAATGCGCTGTACGACAACGTTACACTCGGCACAGGGCAACCGACACAAACACCCAGCGACAATGCGAAAAAACTTAGAGAAGTTTTTGAATTGGTGCGCGGGAGTTTAGAAAAGGCCGCTCAGGACTGCGATGCTTGCTCCTAAATTTGCCGGACCATATACAATAATAAATTATATATCACCTGTAATCTGTAAATTACAGGGGAAACCTGGGGAAAAAGAACTGACCGCGCACATAGGCGACATAAAACCCCACGGAGGTGGAACGGACAACGGGTGAGACATTAAAAAAAAAAAAAATTATTGGGGACCCTAGAACAAAAAGTAATTTTTTTTTGTGGTGAAAATCTGGAAAAGAAATAAGCGATTAATAAGTGGCCTTATTAAGGAAGTATCTCATCTACTCACCTGAAACTCCATCACCTCCTAAAAATAAAAATAAAAATCATTTGTTGATTTGTTTTTTTTGGAAAAAAAGAGGGGTGAATATGTATTAATACATATTAAATATTTTCCCTACTCAACACATTTAACAGATATAAATAATAAAAATAAATATGTAAGGTATTACATATTTATAAAACCATAACAAAAATAAATATGTAAGGTATTACATATATAAATAATAATAATATATATGTAAGGTATTACATATATATAAATAATAAAAATATATATGTAAGGTATTACATATATATAAATAATAAAAATAAATATGAATATGTAAGATATTACATATTTATTAAAGATACCAGACAACAATGAATGTGTGGGCGGGAAGAATGGATGGCAGAGAAAAATAATAATAATAAGAGCCACGGCCCAACCAAGGGCATTACAAAACCCGGACCTGAACGCGGCGAACGGTGTGCGAAGCAAACGATGCTAGTAAAACGGTTAATGGAAAAGGTTAGCGATATCGCAAAGAGAGCGCGGACAAAACATGGCGGTCGCATGCGGGAAGAATACCGTAACATGCGCACCCACACTGTTGCACATGCGCATGTAGTAGGGGTATAAAAGGTGCCGACTACCATGCAGTCGGTCACTTTGCGATTTTTGTGGAACAAGTACTTACCAAAAAATGTAGAATGACGGCTAGAAGAACGAGGGAAGGAGGGCAGCCCATGCGTCGGGCCGTGACCCACGTGCGCACTCTCGCACACCAGCGGGGGATGTGTGCGTGGTCGACGCGGCGGCCATGGGTGCCAGCGCCAGAGGGCGCAGAAACGTGGCGCGACGAGGGCGTTGGGCCGGACAGCCCTATGCGCGTGTCGGACCGCAGCAGGAGGCGTCGACAGACGTTTTGGAGCTGCGTGCGTCGCCCATTTTGGAATCGCCTGAGGAGCGGGAGGCAGCCGAGCGCGAGCGTTGTCGCCGCCAGGAGCTGGAGGAAGAGCGGGAATGGGTGCGTCAGGCATATGGCGATGACTGGGAAAGTAGTGACTGGGAGATGGACTACAGCGCTGGTCCAGTGGGCGAAGTTGGTGAGGAGTCGCCGCCGCCAAGGGACTTCGTGGAGATGAACCAAGAATGGGTACGCATGTGCCACCCCGAGGCACCACCGACACCAGAGGATGAACATGTGGGCCCAGCCAGCCCGGAGCGGTTCGCTACACCGCCGCTGCCGGAGACGCCACCGCCAGACTGGCGCCCCGCTAGGCCACCGTCGCCATTCCCACGTGGGGTGGGCGCCTCTAAGGATGAGAAGGATGAGGACGAGGAGGTCATTTACGTATCGTCCGACGAGGAGGAGGCAGCACCGCAGGCCGAGGGGCATATGCCGCCTACAGATCCGGTTGAGTCGACACCTCCGACGGCAACCATCACGCGAGAAAAAACGGTTCGTGGATGGGCGGTGGCACCACATTGCGACGGTTGTCCTCGAGTGGACAGAGGAGGTGGCACCGCCCCGCGAGGGCTTCATGAGGGAGATGACGCCAACACTACCGCGTACGCCAACGCCACCCCAACAGCGTACACCGACGTCACCGCCACGAACGCCGTCACCGCTACGATCCCGAACGCCGACACCGCCACGATCCCGAAGACTGGAGGCACCACCCCAAGCACCAGGCAACACGACCACCAGCCCTGCAAACAGGAAGACACCTTGGGTGTGGCCGACACCGCTGCAGGTGGGCACGCCGCCTCGCCCCAGGACACCGCCTCCGCCACCAACATGGGCGCCCAATGCGGCACGCCCAGCTTTCGGCCGGCAGACTTCATGCCCATCTGGGGAACGGCTGGCTCGCCCCGTGCTACAGCGGCAGGCGTCCGCACCACTGGCGACTCCAGGATGGAGAAAGGTGGCGCGAGCAGAGTGGCCACCCGAGGTGATAGCTGCCGCAGCTGGAGGCAGCGACCGACGCACGTCGCGCATTGTTTGGGCGCATGGCCAGAGGTACCACGTGCGGATATCGGTCAGAGGCACGCGGGCCTTTATGGCGGTATAAGACGCAAACACAAAACACGGAAAAAAAAATAAATAAAAAAAATAATATAATATATTCGCATTTCGTTTAACCTGAAAAAAAAAAAGAAAACAGGTGGATTAAACTGCAGGAGGGGGGGTGAAATTTGCTGGAAGCATACTCACATAAAATGTGTGTGTGATCCAGCGCGAGCGGCAAAACGGCATGGCCTGGAAAAAAGAGAACACGATTTAGGATATGGTGGAAATGGCGCAAGGCGCAAAAATATGTTACTTACTTTTGCTTTTTAGATTCTTTACAGCAACAACAAAACAATTGCAAACTGCAAATTGTGTGTCATGGCCGAATAGTGTTGGATAGTTCTGGGTGGCCATATCGATCTGGCCACATCGCAAACACCGTTCAGGCCATATTGAGTAACACCGGGCGATGCAAAGCTGGCTGCTATGGCGCAACGCACCACTAGATGGCGTTCCACGACCACCAGCTGATCGCTACAGCGACACTGTTAACGGACGCCAAGGTTCAAAACGGAGGCGCGCGATTTGAAAGACGCAAAATTAAGTGGAAGGCTTCCACTTCCGGAGAAAGAGGGGAGTGTGAGGAGCCATATTCACTTATAGCGCCTCACAAAAAGCGATTTGCATTTATAGCCGCGGCCGGACCTGAGCTGCGGCGAATTCGCATGCTGTCTCGCTCTGACACAGGATGTCAGCGCTTAGGTACGTGTTTGGCACATGGGAGCCGGAAAACACGTACCGCAAAAGTCGTGGCAAAGTGCCGTTGGTGTGCGAGCGGTGCATCCACGAAATATAGTGGTCACTGTCACACCAACGACAGGCGTGATCAGCAACAAGGAACCGTTGTTGCTAGGAAAATCTCACTGGAAAGATCACGCCACCTTTGCCCTTGGCACGACATTGGCAGCGCTGACAGGCCCCGGTCCAGCGAGACAGCAGAAGAGTATAAAAGAAGCCGCCTTGGACAGAGCGGCAAGTTAGTTGAGTACAAGTTAAGTGAGTACAAGTAAGTTGAGTACAAGTTAAGTGAGTACAAGTTAGTCGAGTACGGAGTCAAAACGGAATAAGTGAAAATCAGTGCGAAACATAAAGAAATCCTACGCGAAAGGATAAGTTAAGAATTTAAGGATTCATATCACGATAAGGGCAAAGCAGATCGTGTCCTTAGCGATTAACAAACATTTTACTGAGAAATCGATACGCGAAATTTAGTCAAAGCAACCTCGAATTAAAACCAAGTATCAAACAAGTGAGCCTGGCGAAGGACAGGATAAGCTAAAGCCAGATCCTGAGAGTAGGCGACACTATTGGCGAAATCCTTGTGGTAACAAGGAGGCCATAGTAGAGCCTGGCGAATTCGGGCGTTGCTAGCTAAAACCTCGTTTAGTAGGCGAAACATTGACTCTGAATATTTGGTGCAACGAGAGCGCCAGCATTGCAAATAAAACCACGACACAAGAGCCGTACGATTTACTAAACTCTAATACGAAATATCATTAAGTGCACAACAATTGTAAAACCCAACGTGAAACTAGCAGAGAGTGCAGTTTAAATATATGTATTAAAAGTAAAACCAAATTGTGTTCTTATTGCCGCAGCCGCCACAAATATAAATTTGTCAACACCGCGAGAGTTAGCCCAGCTAAAACCGCGTAACTTTAAGTTCGTTACACTACATTGTTCGATCAAATTTCATCCGAATACTTATACATTTTTTTTAAAGCTCTTGGTGCTTGATATTCATTGTCTAATGTTTTTATATCCAAATTATATGTTTTGTGGGCAGGTGTGTTAAAAGTTAAAGGTGTGAGCCTTGGAAAGTAGCTGGTAATAATATAAATCAGGGGATCCAAAATCGGTACAGAGTAGAACGGTACTATTCAAATGAGACGGCTACACGCAAACCGTACCTTATCTAGTTAGAAGTTAATTATGTGTGTACGAGTGATGGTCCAGGTGAGGATCGCTTCGTCGTATGGGAGGGTGGGGTGTCAAGTGATGATGGTGAGCGATTGAGTCTTTTTAGGATGCCAGGCTGTTGTAAACAGTGACAGTACTTTAATCGTAAGGGAACTAATTTTCATCGTCGGGCAGCTAAATTGTGATTATGAGAAACGATATAGCGGCATTTCCGTTTACTTTTTGTCTGTAAATGACAGCTCACTATAGGATGTTTAGGGAGTTGAACTGATGTTACCTAAATGTGAAAATCTAAATATATATGATATGAGCTTAATATGTTATTTAAACAAATACAATTTCGAAAAAAGCCGGTTTATTAAAAATCAATTCAAACTTTAATTTAATATAAGTAAATATTTTGTGTACCCGTATAACAGCCTACTTTTATTTTTAAATGAAAATAATCACAACTATTCCCTTCCATCAGTTTTATAGATTAATTCCCTTCCGTTTTAAACAGCCCTGTTTTTGTCAATTAAAGGGCGATTGAATATAAATTGTAGGAAACATATGATAAATTATTAAAATAAGTATAGTTGTGGAGCGCAAAAAAAAAACATAAATGAAAAATACTACATGAGATGCAAAAGAAATAAATAAACAAAAATAATAATTACCAACAAAAATCAGCAAATAATCAGGAACATAGAGCACATTCCAATTAGTAATGTTAAAATCTCAAAGTGCGTGATAAAAAGCGACAGGGAAAGAACCAACTAATAATGTTGAAGAAATTCTATAAGACAGTTCCGTCTTTCCACTAATTGTTTTAACTGTATAACCTACCAAGCTCAGGCAAGCAAATTGTTCTTCAAAGCGTCAAATAGTAAATTCTGTGAAAGGAAAAGATCTGATGCTCCTTAAGTGTGAACTGAGCAAAATTTAGTCTTAATACCTAAAAGCTGATAAAATATAGAAACAGACATGTGGGAATCGATGAGAAACCAGAAGGGCAAGTAATCGATAGTGCAGCTGAGAGAACCACTAGAAGTGGCCATCCCTATTAAAAGCGAGTGATAATTAGTCGATGCCGAGATCTCGCCTACTACTCACGCCTTAAATTTAACTCAACAAAGTTTATATACAATGTTTATAAATAAAATATAACTATACACATAATCACTTATGTATAATAATAAAGTAAAACTATAATATTAATTTGTTGCCTGGACAAAAGCATTTGCGGAAATCTGGGACCACAAATTTTGGGGGCTCAACCAAGATTTACATTGTGGCTTACGCTGTAATTATATCTATATAAAACTATAAAAACATTGAAACTGGTGTGATTTGTGTTGTGCAGTGGATGTTTAAAAATTGTTAACAATTAAATAATTGTCTATAAAAGTCTTGTGAAAAACAAAACGTTTTAGGGCAAGCGACGACGAAAGATCGACTCAAAAGAGATACGGAGAACGACGCGCGGAAAAAGGGAAAGATAAGTCGCAAAAGAACCGATACTTGAGGACTGGTGACTTAGCAGACGTTGTTAGCGAAAGGCAAGAGCGGCGAGCTGTGGAATAAGTACGAGTCGAGAAGTGCGGAACGAGAGAGGCGACAGAAGATCGTGGATTCGAAGCGTCGGCGGCTAACAGACATACCGAGAACAGAAAGAGCGAGTGCGAAAAAACTGACAAGTACAGCTGTGTTGGTGCTTGGGTACAATATTGAGGCAACGCCGGACAGAGAGCTGTCTTCAGTATTGTTGTTGGCTGCGAGCTAACGAATTGTATGTGAATGCAGAGCAGAGAGCTGAGCGGCGAGGGACTTGTGCGAAAGGAGCGTCGCGGGAATCGGTATTTACAGAAACTTTTGTTGTTAACAACATAAAAATTAACGAGTAGATATCGATACCGAAAACTAAATATCTAACGATTGATTGTAAAAGTGTGTGTGCATTGCCAAAATAATTTATTTGCTATTTGTTACAGTTTAAAATAAGACAAAATGAATAGAGAGGAAATTTCGGCATTGCTAGTAACGGAATTGCGGGCTAAATTGAGTGAACTGGGATTAGGCAGCAGCGGAAGGAAATCAGAACTGCAGAACAGATTGCTTGCTCATTATAGTATTCAAGTTGAGTCACGCGGCGATTCTGATGATTACGAAAACGAAGGATCATTTGCAACAGGTGCTGATATTGCATCACAGCAAGGTGATAATGTAGAAAGTATGAATAGAGGTGTGCAGAACCAACACCAAGGAACTTCAGGTATGAATAGATCATGGTTCACATTGAAAGACGTGGAGGGAAGCGTATCGCAGTTTACGGGTACGAATTTGCCAGACATTAATCAGTGGATTGAGGAGCTTGAAGAATGTGCAGTAACTGTAGGTTGGAGCCAGTTACAGACTTTCATTTATGCAAAACAGTTGCTGAGTGGAGCAGCAAAGTCGTTCATACGCAGCCAAAGAAATATTCGTGATTGGGATTCGTTAAAAAGGCATTGGTTGAAGAATTTGGGGTAAGGGTATCATCAGCAGAAATTCATAGAAGATTATCGAAGCGCCAACAAAAGAAGAACGAAACATTGCTTGAATATCTGTATGCTTTGATGAAAATAGCAAGGCCTATTGACTTGGAGGATGAAAGTTTGATAGACTATTTTGTAAAAGGCATTCCTGATTCAAGAATGAATAAAAGTCTACTGTATAGTGCGAGAAACATGAGACAGTTAAAAATACAGATTGAAGTATACGGAAAAAAGCGTGGTCAGGTAAAATCGTGGAACAAGCAAAGTCAGCCGGAAAGAAGTCAAAGTACATCCGCAAACGCAAGTCAGGGAGTAAAAAAATGCTTTAAGTGCGGGGACGAATCACATTTTCGTAGGGATTGTCCGAAAAATGATATAAAATGTTACAAATGTAATCAGCCAGGGCATAGAGCTGCGCAGTGTAAGGTTGAGTTAAAAACAGAGCAGGGAGCAAATGTAGTTCAAGATAAGTCAGTAAAAAAAGCCAACACGCTTGTTTACAGCTTCGGGACTTGAGTTGAAATCTATTGTTCATGTAGCTGTTACATTTAAGTGACTTATAGATACAGGTGCAGATTTATGTTTGCTACGTCGTAGTGTGTTCTTGAAGCTAAGGGAAGGACAGTTAGAAGAGCGTGAAAAGTGTTTGACAGGTATCGGTGAGATTCAGATTGTAACGTTTGGTAGTTTAAGTATTTTTGTAAAGATTGATAACATTGACATGCAAGTTGAATTACATGTAGTGGCAGACGAAGATATAGCATTCGAAGCGATTCTTGGCAGAACCATATTGGAGAATGTCGATATGAAGGTCACAAAAGAGGGTACAAAATTAGTATGCAGACAGAAAGAAAAGGAGGAATACAAGAATAGCTGTGCAGAGTTATTTAAGGAGTTTAACGGTTTGTGTATGGTTAGTGCTGAGCAAAATGTTAATGAAATTGCTTCTGATTTGTCTGAGTTGTCCGAAGCACACAAATGCACAGCGGTGAAATTGGTCGAACTATATGTTCCGCAACGGAGTGCCAAGAGTCCGTTAGAAATGAAGATTGTGTTGACAGACGAATTACCAGTATACCAGCACCCGAGACGTTTGGCGTATACAGAACAGCAGATAGTGGATGAACAGGTTAAAGAGTGGATAGAGGAAAAGATTATTAAGCCTAGCACGTCAGAGTATGCATCTCCTGTGGTTCTTGTAGCGAAGAAAAATGGGAAGAAACGTTTGTGCTGTGATTATCGAAAACTAAATGAAAAGATAATGCGCGATTACTTTCCGATGGTACACATGGATAGTGTTATTGAAAAATTTCAGGGTGCAAAGATTTTCACTACGCTGGATTTGACGAATGGGTATTTCCATGTACCAGTAGAGGCACAGTCGCAAAAATATACAGCGTTTGTTACACAGAAAGGACAGTTCGAGTTTTTATTTGTTCCATTTGGAATATCAAATTCGCCAGCCGTGTTCACCAGATTTATATTGGTAATTTTTCGGGAATTGGTACAGAAGGATGATGCAGTTGTGTACATGGAAGATATTATCATACCGAGTGTCAATGTTGAGGAAGCGCTAGAAAAGCTAAAAAGAGTACTTGAGGTGGCAGCAAGAAACGGGCTAAGAATTAATTGGGGCAAATGTCAACTGTTGCAAAGAAAGGTAAATTTTTTGGGGTACATCATTGAAGATGAGAAAATTACTCCCAGTAAAGAAAAGACAGAGGTGGTGTCAAATTTTCCAACACCAAGAGATAGAAAGGGTATTCAACGATTTCTCGGATTAACATCATATTTCAGAAGATTTGTGGAAGGATTTGCGTTGATAGCCAAACCGTTGTCCGATTTGCTACGGCACGATTCGAAGTTTGAGTTTAAAGAGTTGCAGCAGGTAGCATTCGAGCAGTTAAAAGCAGCGTTAGTTAGTAAGCCAGTTTTGAAGCTGTATAATCCGAAGCTTGCGACAGAAATACACACAGATGCATCTAAGTTTGGGTTTGGGGCGGTGATGCTACAAAAAAACTTAGAGGACATGTTGCATCCGGTGATGTATATGAGTAAGAAAATAAAGCCATGCGAAGAGAATTATCACTCATACGAATTGGAAGTATAAGCAGTGGTAGGAGCTTTAGTTAAATGGAGAGTCTATGTCATGGGAGTTAAGTTTAAGGTCGTCACTGATTGCAATGCATTCGCCATGACGATGAAGAAGAATGAAGTGCCATTGAGAGTTGCACGATGGGCTATGTATCTACAAGATTTCGATTTTGAGATAGAGCACCGCTCAGGGATGAAAATGCGGCACGTGGATGCATTAAGTCGTGTTTATTGTTATGTACTAACTGAGAGCATCATGCATCGGCTGAAAGAAGCGCAGATTGCTGACGAGTGGACAAAGTAGTCCGAAGTCTGGTGAATAGTAATGGTTACGAAGGTTATTATATGGCTAACCAGATATGTTTAAAGACTCTAATCGAGAGTTGATTGTAGTGCCGTCTCAGATGGAGACTGAAATAATACAGATCGCTCACAAACAGGGCCAGAAAGAAAGAAAGAAAGAAAGAACACAGGAACTGATAGAAAAGTCATACTATATTCCAAAGCTAAAGGAAAAAATAGCTAGAGTAGTGACAAGTTGTGTGGAGTGTATTTTAGTCAATATCAAGGCTGGTAGGCAGGAGGGTTACTTAACACCGATTGATAAGGGTGACAAGCCATTAATTACATACCACATCGACCATGTTGGGCCGATGGAGATAACAAAAAAACGATATAACCATATTTTGGTTGTTGTTGACGGATTTTCAATATATGTGTGGCTATATCCTACGCGTAGTACTGGAGTTGAGGAAGTTATCGGTTGCTTGGAAAAACAAGCTGTGAATTTTGGTAATCCTTACAGAATTGTGACGGATAGAGGGGCAGCGTTTACTTCACATGTGTTTAAAGAATATTGTGAGAAGCAGAAGATACAGCATTTATTAATAGCTACAGGAGTACCTCGTGGTAACGGACAGGTGGAGCGTATGCATAAAGTCGTAGTGCCTTTGCTGTCAAAACTGAGCATAGAGAGTCCAGGTTTATGGTACAAACATGTTGGCAGGGTACAGCAGTTAATAAACAATATCGAGCCTAGAAGTACAAAGAGGACGCCTTATAAAATCTTGACTGGTGTCGATATGCGTTGTGCAGACGTTTCAAGTTTAAAAGAACTAGTACAGGAATCGCTGTTGCAGGAACTAGATGAAGAACGTTCAAAGATACGTCAGGATGTAAAAGAAAATATAAAAGCTCTACAGGAAGAGAATAAAAGGGTATATAATTCCAAGCGCAAGGCCGAAAAGACTTGTAAAGTCAATGATTTGGTAGCGATAAAACGTACGCAGTATGGTGTAGGTCTTAAATTAAAGGGAAGTATCTTGGTCCGTATAAAGTATTGAAGGTTCTGAAGCACGGTAGGTATAAGGTAGAAAAGGTGGGAGATTTTGAGGGCCCAGGTAAAACATCTACTGTCGCAGAATACATGAAGGAATTCGGGTCGAATCCAGTGTCAGGAGGGCCGAATGTGGGAATCGATGAGAAACAAGAAGGGCAAGTAATCGATAGTGCAGCTGAGAGAGCCACTAGAAGTGGCCATCCCTATTAAAAGCGAGTGATAATTAGTCGATGCCGAGATCTCGCCTACTACTCACGCCTTAAATTTAACTCAACAAAGTTTATATACAATGTTTAGAAATAAATATAACTATACACATAATCACTTATGTATAATAATAAAGTAAAACTATAATATTAATTTGTTGCCTGGACAAAAGCATTTGCGGAAATCTGGGACCACAGACATATAGATCTAGGAAGCCTACGGTGTTGATCTAAATATTGATAAAGAATAAACCTTTCTGGGATCAAGCATGCTTTCGTTTATGCAGCACTGAAAAAAATACTATGACTCGGTTCAAAAATTGAGAGGCAAAACCCTTAAATTTAAAGGCAATATATAAAGACAAATAACATAAAAGAACTAAATTAAAAATAAATAACAAAATAATAAAAACAATATACAAATATTACTAGAATGGAATGACATACTTCATTTAAATCTTACTCCCTGCCGTATCATATGTAAAGGAAAATGGACCAAGAAAATAGATTGTGGACCTAAACAAGAACAGCTTTATCTCGCTCCTTCAATGTACGAATTATAACCCACAAGAATCATAATAGAATATAGTCTAGCAAAACTACTTACGATGAAGTCTAAACGGTCTTAAGACCATGAATCCTAAGTTAGTAAAAATTATTGTAAATGACTTGTTTGCGCTCTTGTTATTAGTTTAACACACAACTAGTGCTCTAAAATACAGCCACAAAAAAGAAGAAGAAATCTTACCATACAATTACCAAATCAAAATATACAATAAAATCAGACCCTAATCTAAAATCAAAAAACAGGATCAAGAGCTAGGGTGTATAAAAGATTAATACATAGGAAGAAAAAACAGAAAATACCAATATTTAGTGGGTATAAACCAATCCGGTGACGTACATTATTTTAAAAACACAATTACAATTAAAAATTTTAAGTACTCTACCGCCCGTTTTGCAAAATACCGACTTTTAAGTCATCTCTAGCTTTAGTACATCACAACCTTATTTTGCCATCATAATTCGAGATAAATGCAAGGGTTCAAGAAGAATAAAACACAATACAATGGTTTCACGAATTAAATAAATAACTCAGATCAAGAACAAAGAAACCTTTTAGCGACAATAAGTTTAGAGCACTAAAGAAAATAAGTCTCCTTAAGAAATAATTATAATAATTTAATGAATAAATATGACCTAATAACATGGCATCTAGAACAAAAAGCTTTCGTTCTTAATAAAATTAATAAAGCACCTAAAAAAAAATAAATAATAAATAAAAGTAAAAACAAGAAAATAATGGAAGTGAGATGTAACAAAACTGCAACTTTCACAGTTAAGGAACAGTACTAGTTGTAGTATGCATGGTAATCTCTCATAAGCCCACTATATTGCAGGGAATGTAACCTTCAGACATAGCAACACTTTGTTGCTACGTATATACAAATATAACGCAACTACTCTATATGTACAAGTATCAATACTCTTGTTTAAAAACAATGTGTTGATCTTGCTGCTGCTGCTGCTGCGAAAGAAAATTCCCATCCTTGCACCCATAACCCCCACGAAGGATGTTGTTGTTGCTGTTGACAATAACAATGTACTTGTGCAGAGCAATGTATTTAAAACAGTAGCATACTTGACTCTAACACTAATTGGTTAAATAGCAAAAACTGATCCTGTCATTATCACAATCATAAAGCTCAACGTATTGACATTGCTGCTGCTGCTGCTGCGTAAGAAAAGTTCCATCCCTTGTTCAAAGAGTACCACGAAGGTTGTAGATGTTGTTGCTGTTGGTGTTGCTTTTGATCATAACAATGCGGCCTACGAATGTACTGCCCTTTGACTAGCGTACTTCAAAAAAGCACAATCAAGCATGCACAAACTTGTCTCTAAGTCTTCCTCCCTCTAACACTTTCTTGCACACAGTATCCTTCTAACACTATCCCCCTCTAACTTCCTCCTCTAACACCTTCACCCTCTAACACTTTCCCCCTCTATCCCTTCCCCCTCTGACACCTTCTCCCTCTAACACTCCCCCTCTTACACCTTCTCCCTCTAACTCTTTATAATCTAAATGTACAAGTATCAATACTCTTGTTTAAAAAAAATGTGTTGATCTTGCTGCTGCTGCCGCTGCAAAAGAAATTCCCATTCTTGCACACATAACGCCCCCACGAAGGTTGTAGTTGATGTTGTTGACAATTACAATGCACGTGTGCAGAGCAACGTATTTAAAACTGAAGCACACTTGACTCCAGCACTAAATGGTTAAATAGCTAAAACTGATCCTTTCATTCACACAGTCATAAAGATCAACGTATTGATCCTGCCGCTGCTGCTGCTGCTGCGTAGCAAAATGTGCATCCCTTGTTCACAGAACCCCACGAATCTGTATGTTCTTGTTGTTGTTGTTTTTGTTGCTGTTGACCATAATAATGCAACGTACATCGAACAAGCGTTCGCTTTTCTCTATTTTCTATCCTTCCTTCCTTTGCACACTGCTACTCATGACCATAAACAGGTTTACAATGCCACTCACGTCAAAGAGGCGCCCTCTCGATTCCAGATCCATTCATCACTACTACTCATGAACATAAACATTCATTCATGATTGCTTGCTTTCAGGTTAACAATGCAGCGCACGTCAAACAGGTGCGCACTTGACTCTCTCTTATCTATCCTTTCTTCCTGTGCACACTGCACACACTGCACTTCTTATAACCCACAAGAATCATAATAGAATATAGTCTAGCAAAACTACTTACGATGAAGTCTAAACGGTCTTAAGACCATGAATCCTAAGTTAGTAAAATTATTGTAAATGACTTGTTTGCGCTCTTTTTATTAGTTTAACACACAACTAGTGCTCTAAAATACAGCCACAAAAAAGAAGAAGAAATCTTACCATACAATTACCAAATCAAATTATACAATAAAATCAGACCCTAATCTAAAATCAAAAAAACAGGATCAAGAGCTAGGGTGTATAAAAGATTAATACATAGGAAGAAAAAACAGAAAATACCAATATTTAGTGGGTATAAACCAATCCGGTGACGTACATTATTTTAAAAACACAATTACAATTAAAAATTTTAAGTACTCTACCGCCCGTTTTGCAAAATACCGACTTTTAAGTCATCTCTAGCTTTAGTACATCACAACCTTATTTTGCCATCATAATTCGAGATAAATGCAAGGGTTCAAGAAGAATAAAACACAATACAATGGTTTCACGAATTAAATAAATAACTCAGATCAAGACAAAGAAACCTATTAGCGACAATAAGTTTTGAGCACTAAAGAAAATAAGTCTCCTTAAGAAATAATTATAATAATTTAATGAATAAATATGACCTATAACATGGCATCTAGAACAAAAAGCTTTCGTTCTTAATAAAATTAATAAAGCACCTAAAAAAAATAAATAAATAAATAAAAGTAAAACAAGAAAATAATGGAAGTGAGATGTAACAAAACTGCAACTTTCACAGTTAAGGAACAGTAGTAGTTGTAGTATGCATGGTAATCTCTCATAAGCCCACTATATTGCAGGGAATGTAACCTTCAGACATAGCAACACTTTGTTGCTACGTATATACAAATATAACGCAACTACTCTATATGTACAAGTATCAATACTCTGTTTAAAAACAATGTGTTGATCTTGCTGCTGCTGCTGCTGCGAAAGAAAATTCCCATCCTTGCACCCATAACCCCCCACGAAGGATGTTGTTGTTGCTGTTGACAATAACAATGTACTTGTGCAGAGCAATGTATTTAAAACAGTAGCATACTTGACTCTAACACTAATTGGTTAAATAGCAAAAACTGATCCTGTCATTATCACAATCATAAAGCTCAACGTATTGACATTGCTGCTGCTGCTGCTGCGTAAGAAAAGTTCCATCCCTTGTTCAAAGAGCCCCACGAAGGTTGTAGATGTTGTTGCTGTTGGTGTTGCTTTTGATCATAACAATGCGGCCTACGAATGTACTGCCCTTTGACTAGCGTACTTCAAAAAAGCACAATCAAGCATGCACAAACTTGTCTCTAAGTCTTCCTCCCTCTAACACTTTCTTGCACACAGTATCCTTCTAACACTATCCCCCTCTAACTTCCTCCTCTAACACCTTCACCCTCTAACACTTCCCCCTCCATCCCTTCCCCCTCTGACACCTTCTCCCTCTAACACTCCCCCTCTTACACCTTCTCCCTCTAACTCTTTATAATCTAAATGTTCAAGTATCAATACTCTTGTTTAAAAAAATGTGTTGATCTTGCTGCTGCTGCCGCTGCAAAAGAAAATTCCCATTCTTGCACACATAACCCCCCCCACGAAGGTTGTAGTTGATGTTGTTGACAATTACAATGCACGTGTGCAGAGCAACGTATTTAAAACTGAAGCACACTTGACTCTAGCACTAAATGGTTAAATAGCTTAAACTGATCCTTTCATTCACACAGTCATAAAGATCAACGTATTGATCCTGCCGCTGCTGCTGCTGCTGCGTAGCAAAATTTGCATCCCTTGTTCACAGAACCCCACGAATCTGTATGTTCTTGTTGTTGTGTTGTTGTTGCTGTTGACCATAATAATGCAACGTACATCGAACAAGCGTTCGCTTTTCTCTATTTTCTATCCTTCCTTCCTTTGCACACTGCTACTCATGACCATAAACAGGTTTACAATGCCACTCACGTCAAAGAGGCGCCCTCTCGATTCCAGATCCATTCATCACTACTACTCATGAACATAAACATTCATTCATGATTGCTTGCTTTCAGGTTAACAATGCAGCGCACGTCAAACAGGTGCGCACTTGACTCTCTCTTATCTATCCTTTCTTCCTGTGCACACTGCACCTCATGACCATAAACAGGTTTACAATGATTCCACGCACGTCAAAGAGGCGCACAATTGACTCTAACACTTGTTAGGTAAATAGCCAAATCTGTTCCTCTGATCACCTGCTTGCAGGTGTATGATGCAACGCAGGTTTAACAGGTGCGCACTTGACTCCAAATCCTATGATTACTGAATCTCACAGATGTTGCTGGTAAAGTGGTGGCCTAGGAATGTTAATACTTTGATCTCCACCCTAGTCTTATCAAAGGAGGGACACGATCATGGGAAAAAAAGGGTCATAAATTATCATATTGTAGGGGTCATCAAAAGGGTCAAAAAAAACAAGGGGCGATAAAAGGATCATAAAATTTAATGGGGTCATAAATTGTCGGTCCCTTTGGGGTAGAACCACCATTCACCTATTACTGACGCTCAAGATTTAAAATATTAGCGACAAATTTTCAACAACTGCACAGAAACATAAGAGGGTGGAGTATTGTTGTTGTTTTTTATTATAAATTTCATCTTTTTGAAAAAAAGTTTCAAAAGTATTATTTTACTAAAATTTAAAACTTTAATGGGGACTTAATGGGTTAAGAAGAGTATTGTAGCCACAATAAGATAACAGAGAGAAGAACAAAGAAGAATAAATATAACTGTAAATGGTACTCACTGCAAGAAGCATGCACAGCTGAGCGAATACATGCTGCAACACAAAGAGCGGCTTGAAGTTTGAACGCAAGGCTTCCATACGCCAAAATATTGTTGAACATGTTGTAACCAACTGACAAACTTTTGCTGGCTTCAGCGTAAACTTAATTGGAGAGTGTTATAGCTCTTCTGAACAATATGAGTGCGATATGTCAAATTCAAATACTTATGGTACTGCATGTGAGCTTCAAGCAGCAGCAGAAATTTATGTTGCAAATTTTCAAGTTTTTCAGAATGGAAATATATTATTATTATTATTATTATTACATTATACATATAAATATATAATTATTATTATTCGAAAATAATATGCATCCTGTTAAAAGATTGTGTTTTACCGGTCCGTTAATTAATGGACATTTTGATGTTATATTCCTTTAGAGGAAGTATTAACTCAAGATTCTGATACTTCAAGGGAATGTAAAACTGAAAATGTTAAAAATCCCATTAAAAGACGTAGTCGGTTCGCCGACATAGCAGACAAAAGGTACTTAAACATTCGTTTGGAAAAAATCGAGATATCAACAGGGGTAAGCGCTAGAAGCATCAAAAAGATTTCAGGTTAATAATTTTGAAACTCATGAGCTTCAGTGAGAAGACATCAGGCTACTAATCCTGATGCACGTGAAGAAAGGCGTTTGCGTGCATGGACTGTTAAAGACATGTCTGGCTTAAACTATGATTTTGAAATAGCTTACAATTCAGATACAGTTACTCAACTTGTTAGTAAGAATTATATATGGAAACATTGTAATGTTTTATAATAGTAAAGAGTCTCTTGGTATCTGTTACAAGGCCGGAAAAGTTAAGCTTTCCAAAAATGAAAATTTGCCTGATCCACTTAAAAGCTTAATAATTGGTGGACATCCCAAGCATAATCATTTCATTGATCGTATAAGAAAGTATAACAGCTGCTTTCAAATGTCTTCTTTTGGTAGTACAAAAATTATAAATGAAAGTTGGTCAACCTTTAAAGTCCAAGGACAAGTGTATAACTTAATTGGTAGTGTCCGAGCTTTGCCAAATGAAGAAATGCAGTTTCTTCAAATTTATTTTGTTGGTAATGATGAAAAGGAAGCTCAACTACGTTGCAAAAAATATTTCAAATGTTGATTGTAGCGTAGTAAAGGATCTTCAATGTATGTTTCATCAGCCTAATCGTTATGTTAAAGATCTAAAAATGGCTCTCAATAAAATACCAACAAGTACTTAAGACTATAAATTGATTATACATGCTGATCGAACACCCGCAGGTGCTCACAAACGCTTTACAATGCACCTCGATCAAGCGAAGTAGCTTTAGTTATTGTTGGTCAGCAATTTGAAAAGCGCGATGTTATTATTTAATGCCTAATAATAAATGACATCGTATAAATGAGGTGCATCGATCATACCATGGCTTACAGTACCCTTTGCTATTTCCTTATGGCTAAGATGGCTATTCAGTGGATATACCACAATGGAATCCATTATTAAAAAAGGAGGAACCAAAAAAAAAAAAGACATCTGCGTTACGCTTTTACAGCTACAAAATAATGATTCTTCAATCTGAGATAAATCATTAATTTATTGCCGTTCCCTTTTAAGTCAGTTTTTGGTTGAAATTTATGCTAAAATTGAAACAGAAAGGCTAAATTATATTCGCTACAATCAAGAGAAACTTAGGGCAGATAGCTATATACATCTACAAGGTGTAAAAAGCCAACAAGGTGTTGTCACAGCTCAACTTGGTCAGATGGTAATTTTACCATCTTCTTTTACAAGCTCTGCACGGTATATGCATGCAAAGACTCAAGATGCTATGACATATGTTCGCCATTATGGGCGACTAGATCTTTCATAACATTCACGTGAAATCCACAATGGAATGACATCAAAAAAGTTTTATTACCACATATACATATTCTACTTCGGTTAGAAAGTAAAATAAGACCAGATAAAATCGATGAAATTATCTGTGCCGAAATTATTTAACATAGTTAAGTCAAATATTATATATCATGATATATCATGGTTCTTGCGGTGCATTTAATAATAATTCGCCATTCATGAAAAATGGAAAATGTACCAAAAGGTTTCCTCGACAATTACTTAAAGAAACTGTGACTGGAAAAGATAGTTACCCTCTATATCGTAGAAGAGCGATATAAGTTGGTTGTAATGCAATTAATATATATGGTAATTGCATAGATAATCGTTGGGTTGTGCCTTACAACTGTGTACTTTTGAGAACATTTGAAGCTCACATAAATGCTGAGTATTGTAGTTCTGTAAAGTCTATTCAATACATTTGTAAATATGTTAACAAGGGCAGTGATCAAGCATCATTTACTCTTGAAGACCAACGTAATTAAATTAGTATGTACGAAAGTGGCCGTTATATAAGTAGCTCAGAAGCGGTATGGAGAACCTTTACATTTCCCATATATGAACATTTTCCGGCTATTACACACTTAGCTGTTCAGTTAGAAAATGGTCAACGGATATATTTTAAGCATTACACCCAAAACCACTTTGCTAGCCTTCTTTGAGCTATGCACACGTGATGAGTTTGCAAGAACGCTTCTATATTGTGAAGTTCCATCGTATTTTACATGGAACAATAAGAATTTCAAAGAAGAAAACGAGGGCATGATGTGCCAAATTTCCTGGAGTTAAAAGAGATTCAGCTTTGGGAAGAGTTTACACTATTCATCCCAATAATACAGAATGTTTTTATTTAAGACTTTTAGTACATTTGGTAAGAGGGCCAACTTCATTTTCAAATTTAAAAACCGTTAATCGTATAACATACGCATCATTTCAATTGACGTGTAAAACTCTAGGATTGCTGGAAGATGATAAGCACTGGGATTCAACTATAGCCGAAGCTGTCATATGTCAAAATCCTACAAAACTGAGAGAACTTTTTGCAATAATGTTAGTATTTTGTCAAATTTTAGATGCTCTTAAACTTTGGAATACTTATAAAGAGAGTTTTCGAAGATATTTTAAGAGCCTTTCATTTTGCACAACACAGAAATATTGATGAAAGTATTGTGAATAATGTATTAAATAAATGTCTTATATACATTGAAGATATTGTACTGTCTATTGGTGGTCAAAACTTGACTTATTATGGACTTCCACTATTAATTAGATCGAAGGAAATTGTTCCAAATATTGAACATCATAGAGGAACAAATTATGAAAATTGCGATAATTTTGTTGTTAATAATGAGCTACTCCTTACTGCTGAGCAAAAATCGTAAAAAACGTATCTTTTAAATTTATTAATGGCGAAGGTACGGCATAGTAAAACAAGTGGAAACGTTGCAGTCGGACGCAACCGACTGCGGCATACTCGATACCAGTATTATAATCAGTAAAAAGAGGCCTGATAGCAAAGGGGAACGGACTGGGCAAGGGTGTACGCTGCCTTAAAGAGTCTCCGATGCAGATGAGGTTGCCACCAGCTATCTTCCTTCCAAATTTGGTGACACTAGCTCAAAGTGTTTAAAAGGTGGGGAAAGGGGGCTGGGGGCGGTATGGGTGGGCGTGGCATCCAAATTTTTGATGCAGATCCTTGTGGAATGTCAAATGCTACCTTCATACCAAATTTGGTGACTCTAGCTCAAAGTTTGTATAAAGTGGGGAAAGGGGGGCTGGGGGCGGTATGGTTGGGCGTGGCATCCAAATTTTTGCTGCAGATCCTTGTGGAATGTCAAATGCTACCTTCATACCAAATTTGGTGACTCTAGCTCAAAGTTTGTATAAAGTGGGGAAAGGGGGGCTGGGGGCGGTATGGTTGGGCGTGGCATCCAAATTTTTGCTGCAGATCCTTGTGGAATGTCAAATGCTACCTTCATACCAAATTTGGTGACTCTAGCTCAAAGTTTGTATAAAGTGGGGAAAGGGGGGCTGGGGGCGGTATGGTTGGGAGTGGCATCCAAATTTTTGCTGCAGATCCTTGTGGAATGTCAAATGCTACCTTCATACCAAATTTGGTGACTCTAGCTCAAAGTTTTAATAAGGTGGAAAAAGGGGACATCGATATCGATAATCGAAGTCAGCAGACGCTTTTATTTTGAGCTCCGTGTTTTTTTCGCTTTATTTTGCCTAAAAAGTTGTTTTTAAAAATAAACGGAAAGGAACATTTAGTTGTGATTTACACAGTGGCATATTATCTGATTAAAAGTTGTGCTAAATCAATACACAATTAACAAAAACAATCATTTAAACTCTGCTTGACGCGGGAAACATAAATTACAATAACAAACGCTCCGCGATACAAATATTTTTTAAAGCAATACACCGGCATTATTTTGTTATAAATTAATAAATTGGAAAAAAAAACTTACGGACACTGCATTCGTTTAAAACTTCTACTCTATTTAATAAATAAACGATCACTATTTGCGAAAAACCGCGCGCACACAGTAAACAACAACACTTCTGGGAAGCTGAGAGCTATTCTTGCTCTCCACAAAGCATACGAAAACTACTCTGCTCGCAGCACGACAACACTTTTCCCTACTGCTTTTTCTTTATTTGCACAATAATGGCACCTGTTCCAAAACGTTTGCGCGAAAACTCCACTGGTGATCTGAAGGCTGGAAAGGGGACCGACTACAACTCGCTCGTCCAGCTGATTAACCAACGCTTTGATGAACAGGCTGAATTAATATCAAGCCGTATGAGAGAGTCGGAGGAACACCTGCTCTGCATACTAAATGAGAAGCTGGATGGCATGCACGGTGAGCTTCACAGCATTATGCAGCGGGTGCAAAATCTGGAGCAAGCTGCGGAGGGTACTCGAGCACTACACGTGCAAGTTGCGGCGCTTGAAGACAAGCTCAATGCGCAAGCCAATGCATCCATCGCCAAAGATGTTCGGCTACATGGTGTGCCCCTCGTAGAGGGTGAGCAGCTGCGGTCTATTTTCAACGCATTAGCATTCTCCCTTGGGGTCACCCCGGCACCGAGACTTAATGAGATCTTTAGGATCAGGCGATCTGGCAGAGCAAGTTCGGTAGTCGACCCGGAAATTGTTGTAAAGTTTGATAGCACGCACGACAAAATAAAAATAATGCGAGCGGCAGCAGAATACCGGCGAAACAACAACACGCAACTAAACTTGCACATGCTGGGCTTTGAAGCACATGGCAATGTACCAATTTACCTTAATGAGCAATTAAGCAAAGAGAACTATGAGATCTTCAAGAAAGCAATGCAAATGAAGAGGCAAAAGCTGCTGACAGCTGTGTTCTGTCGCCAGGGCATCGTCCACGTCAGACAGAGCGAGAAGGGAGATGTAGTCAGACTAGACAACCCGCAAAAGCTCGTGCCCTTACAAAGCTCATCTGCAGTCGCCACGTCAACACAACCGACCAATCAGGCGGAGCTTTTTCGCTCTTAAGTTATGCGCTTTAATATTGTCAAAACGTATGTTAATTCATGTTTTAAGTAATTTCTCTTTCTTTCATATTTTAAGTAATTCTCTCGTTTTACAATTTCGAATCTTTTAAAAGAGGGCTCTCATCTCTTATATTTGAATGCGTCTGATGTCCAGCTGATTTTTATTGTTGTCGTTATTATTATTATTATTTCATATTTAGCGTTAGGTAATATACAATTTTTTGATGTGCTTCTGTTAGGTTTTAAAATCAAGCTTTTTAGATGTCCGCATCTTTAATAACATCCAAGTCGAGCACCCATGCCATGGTTAGAGTTCTTTGTAAGCAAAACAGCGGTTTAAACATTTGCCATATTAATGCTCAGAGTCTGGTTAAGAAGATGGATGAGTTTCGTTTTATTTTGTGAATTCTAATGTTGATGTTGTCTGTGTCTCTGAAACATGGTTTTTCCCAGAATTAAGTGACTTGTCTATTATTTGTGATGGCTTTAATGTTTTTCGTTCTGATCGTGTAAGTCATGCAGGTGGTGTAGCAGTGTATGTAGTAAAGAGAATTAAGTGTAAAGTTGTTCTAAGTCATCCCCTTGACAGCCCAATTGAATATTTGTTTTTAGAATTAATTAGTCTTAATAAAAATATTAAGACGCTTCTAGGATGTGTGTATAGGGCACATAACCACATTGGTTACTCTGACATGATTGATACAATAGCAAACTTATCACTGAAATTCACTGATATTATTATAGTTGGCGACCTAAACAGCAATATGCTTCAGAACCAAGATTTATCAGCAGAATTTAATGCACTGGGTCTTGAACTTGTAAATGAATCTACACCGACTCATTTCTCTCAAACCACAAATACTTTACTTGATGTTATCTTTGTAAACAAAACAAACAGAGTAATGTTGTATGACCAAATATCAGTACCTGAGTTTTCCAAACATGACCTAATTTTTCTTTCTTATGACACTCAACTTGACTCTAATAATCAAATTATTCAATACAGGGACTTTAAAAATGTAGATAAAAGTATGTTGTTCAGTGACTGTAATAATTGTGATTGGAATAGTCTATACTTCCTTCCGTCTGTTGACACCCAGTTAGGATTGTTACAAACTAATATTGAATATTTGTACAATAAGCATGTACCGCTTAGGACCTTAGTTATTAAGCCGAAGCTAAATCCATGGTTTAGCAGTGATATAACAAGTGCAATAAAACACCGGGACAAGCTTTACGAGAGGTGGAAACGTTATAAGACTGACCAAATATTCCAACTTTTTAAGACTGCTAGGCGTAATGTAAATGACTTGATCAGTAGTGCTAAGCGTAGACATTATGGTTTAAAGTTTGACAATATAAATTCCACGAAAAAATTATGGAAGGAGTTGAAGAACGTTGGAATTGGAAAGGCAAAATCTGTGATAAATGATGACTTGGATGTAAATGTTCTTAATGGTAGTTTTGTAAATGTCAATGTTCGTCCAGCAACATGTAATCCGTACATAAACTCTGTGTCGTTTAATAATTGTACTAGCTGTTTTAACTTTGTTGGTGTAAGTCAATGTGATGTTCTTGAGTCAATCTTTAAAATTAAGTCAAATGCGTGTGGATTAGATGATATTAACCCAAAATTTGTAAAAATAATACTTCCACTAATTTTAGGTCATATAACGCACATTCTAAATTATGCAATCACCACGTCCACATTTCCTGAGATGTGGAAAATCGCTAAGATTACGCCCATCCCAAAAGGCAAAGATGAGTTTAGACCGATAGCTATATTGCCATTCTTGTCTAAAGTTTTTGAAAAATTATTGGCAAACCAAATTTCAACTTTTATGGACACCAACATTTTACTTAGCAACAAGCAATCTGGGTTTAGGAAAAAGAAAAGTTGTATAACCGCAATTTTAAAAATTGTTGAGGATATAAGAAGTCATATGGACAATAGTGAAGTTACTCTATTAACACTTCTTGACTTTAGTAGGGCTTTTGACACGGTTAACCACGAAATTTTGACAACGAAGTTAAGCAGGCTTTATAACTTCTCCACAACTGCAGTTAAGTTAATGGACTCATATTTAAGAAATAGAAAACAGGCTGTAGTTGTTCAGGATTCTACCTCCGACCTTGTGGTAACAACACGTGGTGTTCCACAGGGATCAATTCTAGGTCCTCTACTTTTTACAATTTATGTTAATGATCTCCCAAGTGTTCTGTCCATGTGTGAAGCCCATATGTACGCTGATGATGTCCAATTATATGTAAGTCGTCCTACTAGTCAGATTAACCAATGTATCATGCTATGTAATAATGATCTGTTACGTGTATGTAAATGGGCAAGTAGTAATGGCCTTCGTTTGAACCCGTCAAAGTGTAAATGTATCATAATGTATAAGAAAAACTAAATGTTGACAATTTAAGTAAACTCTGTGTTGATAATGTAGATATTGCGTATGTGGAAAAGGCTGATAATCTAGGAATAACATTTAACAATACACTAACATGGAAAGACCAGGTCAATAAAGCTGTGGGTAAGACATATGGTGTTCTCCGGCAGCTTGTGCTAACACAGCCCTGGCTGCCGATTAATACAAAAATGACTATAGCGAAAGCTTTAGTTACACCAGTTTTGTTTTATGGAATTGAAATCTTTGCCAACTGTGATATTGCTAGTCAGCAGAAGCTAAAAGTAGCTTTAAATAGTATAGCACGTTATGTTTTTGGACTCAAACGATATGACCATGTTACATGTTTTACAAATCGTATTTTTGACTTAGACTTAAAAAACTGGACTAGATATAAAACTTTAACTTTGCTCCATCAGATCATAAGTACAAAAACGCCTGATTACTTATATGACAAATTACGCTTTGCGGTATCTTTAAGGACCTGCAATATTGTTTGTCCCAGAATTAAACTTGCATCCTCCGACAGGCACTTCTTTATATGGGTTGCTCGACTTTGGAATCAGTTGCCACTTGAGATTAAGACTATTAGAAGCACATCAAGTTTTCGAATCAGGCTAAAAAGACATTTACAACAACATAGCTAATGATGTTGATTTTTTATCATTAGTAATAAAAATAAAAATAATAATGGTGATAACGATAACAATAACATTGTGAGTGAGGTTGCAGAGAGTAATGCCCATAATTATAGACAATTTTTTATTTCCATTTTAATGTTTAGTACATAAGAAGTATTATTATTATTATAATTATATTTTTATCATTAGTAATAAAAATAAAAATAATAATGGTGATAACGATAACAATAACATTGTGAGTGAGGTTGCAGAGAGTAATGCCCATAATTATAGACAATTTTTTATTTCCATTTTAATGTTTAGTACATAAGAAGTATTATTATTATTATAATCTTTGTATTAATCATATTTATAATTTCTGTTTAAATTTTATAGGATTATTTAAATGTGACTAGTGCACTAATTTATAAGTACTCCCACTTGTAGCACTAGGAATAAAATTCAAATTCAATAAAATGTCAAATGTATGTATGTGGGGTTAGGAGGGCTATGGGGCTTGGGGCGGTATGGGTGGGCGTGGCATTCAAATTTTTGCTGCCGATCCATGAGGAATGTCAATTGCTATCTTCATACCAAATTTGGTGACTCTAGCTCGAAGTTTGTAAAAAGTGAGAAAAGGGGGGGGGGGGGGCTGGGGGCGTTATGGGTAGGCATGGCATCCAAATTTTTGATGCAGATCTTTGTGGAATGTCAATTGCTATCTTCATACCAAATTTGGTGACTCTAGCTGAAAGTTTGTAAATGGTGGAAAAAGGGGGGCGGAATGGGTGGGCTTGGCTCCAAAACTTTGATGCAGATTTTTGGGGATCGCACCTAGCTATCCTCCCACTAAATTTGGTGGCTCTAGCTCCACAACTCTGGAAGATACACGCATTCCGATTTTGACGAAGCGTTGGGGTGGATGGGGGCGGCTAGGGTAGGATCGGTGGGCGTGGCATCCAAACTTTTGATGCAGTTTTTAGGGGGTCATCATCACCTATCTTGGCACCAAATTTGGTGGCTATAGCTCAAAAACTGAGGGAGATATATGCTTTTTTGACTTTGAAATTCGGGGGGGCTGGGGGCGGAATGGGGGGCGTGGCTCCAAAATTATTGATGCAGTTTTTGGGAGTTGCTAGTAGCTATCTTCTTACCAAATTTGGTAGTTCTAGCTGTAAGGATGTGCGAAATATGTGGATTTATCGGTTTTGAGTTATCGAATTTATCGATTTGCCAGCCCCCAGTTATCGTAGAACCCCCATCTTGACACTTTAATTTACTATCCCATAGATAAAGAGAATTGGAAAGTTTCAAGTCTCTAGCTTGAAGGGTGTGGAAAAAACTTGCATACATACGGACGGACAGACGGACAGACGGACAGACACCATGACGGACATTGCACAAAACCAATATACTAGTTAACTTCGGTATCGAGTATAAAAATTGCTGATATATGTTTAAATATGCAGATATAACAGTCCACCAGTTTAACATCTATCAAACACCTGTTTTAAAAACAGCTTGCTGTTAGCTGTTATTTTGATATAACATTCCAACATCAGCCTGTTTTTAAACCTGAAAAATCCCTGTTTTTAGCAGCAAAATTTACCGGTAAAATAACCGCTCTCTGTTTTAAACAGCTAAATAACAACCTGTTCTTGAAAACATCAAAAATAACAGCAAAACAAGAAGCTGTTTCTGAAAAAGATGAAAAATAACAGCAAAACAGCACCAGGTTTTTCAAGCCGTAAAAAATAGCAGCTCCCTCCCTGTTTTAAACAGTTAAACAACAACCGGTTTCTAAAACCGAAAAAAAACGTGTTTTTAACAGCAAAACTGCCACCAGTTCCATGTATTTTGGGCTTACCTCTCTTCAAGGTTATTGTATGAGTTCTAGAATTGGAGTTGAAAGAGAAAATATTTGCCTGGAAACGTCAGATGGCCACCGCTGCCTCACTTTGCAAGGAGTACTTTACTCTGTTCAACAGCGTACTTTAAATCGTCACGGTTGTAGACTTGTTCTTTCATTTAAATGTTGAATTAAAGTTATAGTACAAAACGCAGTAGTATTGCGTCAGTACTTTTGTTGGCTTTAAGTGAAAAAAATTGAAAGCACTCTGAAAAAAATAGATTCGAATCTCAAAAAATTTTTAGAATAAAAATCACGAATTGACATTGCTGACAGATGTAAACTACTTTGTGAAAAAAAAAACAAACAGAAATTAAATTTCCGACAAGATAAGAAAAAATCAATAAAAGTCAGTAGAATAGTAACAACTTTTTAATAAAAGAAATTAAACATAAAGGGGAATCAATTATAGAATAATATGTCTCCTGCCTGTATAAACCTTAATCGTCGATGAATGATTTGGTAACTGAGAGGTCTGTTGTGCCCCCCTTCTAGTTCTATGACTCTTCCACCGGACATGGAAACTATACGAGATCAAGTTTTTATGATGAGTTGTGGGTTTCTTGCTAAGGCTACGCATACTGCTATAATGTGAAAGGAGGATTCCTTCTCCCGATAAACATTTGTCATGTCTGAGATCAGATGTCTTCGTTCAGCTCGCTTCCATCTAAAGACTCTCGCTGTTCGTTAGCTCCTACCTTATTGTACCTTTTTCTACGTCACACTTCGGCTCAAAGCCTTTTAGGAGTGTCTCTGCCCTCAATCTTGTTTGCGTGCTAATTTTTACGTACCCTGCAATATTTACGTGACTCGGGTACGATCTAAAAAAATTAATAAGAAGTTATAATCGAAAACTCAATCAAAGATACGTTTATGGAGGTAGTGTTCAATCAATTGTTTAGTTAGAACAATCAGCGATATAATAGGACAGCTAAAATTCCATACATAAAAGTAAATCCCTAAATTTTTAAAAGATTTTAAGACATTTTTATTAGTCAGATAAAAATCGAAGTAAATAATTATGTGTGTATAAGCAAACATAATACTAATTGAGAAGAGCTACTCACCAAACCGGAAAACTTAAAATGTACAATAACAGAAATACAATACAAAATCCCTATAACAAACATATTGAATGACTGTGAGGCTACCGAACTTACAGACATTTTCTAGAGGGATAAAATTGAAAAAACAGGTACGCACTTACTTGGTTGAAAAATAATAATAAGAAAAAACGAAATTGATAGGGGTTTTAGAAGGGAACAACTCATGGAAAAATGTGAAGTACGTAGTAGACTCGACTATGACTTCACGATTTAATGCAAACCATAATAAATATTTTGGATCTTACATTGTTCGATCAAATTTTCTCCGAATACTTTATAAATTTGTTTAATAGCTCTTAGTTCTTGATAGTCGTTGTCTAATGTTTTATATCCAAATTATATGTTTTGTGGGCAGGTGTGTTAAAAGTTAAAGGTGTGAGCCTTGGAAAGTAGCTGGAAATAATATAAATCAGGGGATCCAAAATCGGTACAAAGTAGAACAATGAAATACTATTCAAATAAGGCGCCTACATGCAACCCGTACATTATCTAGGTAAAAGTTAATTATGTGTGTACGAGTGATGGTCCAGGTGAGGATCGCTTCGTCGTATGGGCGGGTGGGGTGTCAAGTGATGATGGTGAGCGATTGAGTCTCTTTAGGATGCCAGGCTGCCGTAAACAGTGACAGTACTTTTAATTTAATATAAGTAAATATTTTGTGTACCCGTATAACAGCCTATTTTTATTTTTAAATGAAAAATAATCACAACTATTCCCTTCCATCAGTTTGATAGATTAATTGGCTTCCGTTTTTAACAGCCCAGTTTTTGTCAAATAAAGGGCGATTGAATATAAATTGTAGAACACATCGAAAATTATTAAAGTAAGTTTAGAAGTGGAGCGCAATAAAAAGAAACATAAGGGAAAAATACTATATGAGATGCAAAAGAAATAAATAAACAAAATAATAATTAACAACAATAATCAGCAAACAATTAGGAACATAGAGCACATTCCATTAAGTAATATAATAATCTCAAAGTGCGTGATAAAATGCGAAACGGAAAGAACCAACTAATAATGTTGAAGAAATTCTATAAGAAAGTTCCGTCTTTCCACTAATTGTATTAACTGTATAACCTACCTAGCTCAGGCAAGCAAATGTTCTTAAAAGCGTCAAATAGTAAACACTTTGAAACGAAAAGACCTGATGCTCCTTAAGTGTGAAAGTTGTAACACTCATGTGTTTAAGTCAGCGATTAGATTCTGAGCAAAATTTAATCTCAATACCTAAAAGCTGATAAAATAAAGAAACAGACATATAGTACTTGAAAGCCTACGGTGTTGATCTAAATATTGATTAAGAATAAACACATCTGGGATCAAGCATGCTTTCGTTTATGCAGCACAGAAAAAAAATTACTATGTCTCGGTCCAAAAATTGAGAGGCAAAACCCTTAAATTTAAAGGCAATATATAAAGACAAATAACATGAAAGAATAAAATTAAAAATTAAATACCAAAATAATAAAAACAATTAACAAATATTACCGACACACTACTTTCAAATCTAACTCCCTGCCGTATTATATGCCAAGGAAAATTTACCAAGAAAATAGATTGTGGACCTAAACAAGAACAACTTTGCCTCGCTCTTTCAATGTACGAATTATAACCCACAAGAATCATAATAGAATATAGTTTAGCAAAACTACTTACGATGAAGTCTAAACGGTCATAAGAACATGAATCCTAAGTTAGTGAAAATTATTGTAAATGACTTGTTTGCGCTCTTATTAATAGTTTAACTTACACACAACTAGTGCTTTACCAACATAAAAAAGAAAAATAAATCTTACCATACAATATTAAACCAAATCTTATAATATGGAGCCTCCTCCACAAACAGTATACAATAAAATCAAACCCTAATCTAAAATCAAAAACAGGATCAAGAGCTAGGGTGTATAAAACGACTAATACAAAGGAAGAAAAAACCGAAAATATCTATATCAATCTGGTGATAGTTAAAGTAAATTATTTTAAAAACACACTACAATTAAAAATTTTAACTACTCTACCTCCCGTTTAGCAAAATACCGACTCTCAAGTCATTTCGAGCTTTAGTACATCACAACCGTATTTTGCCATCCAAATTCAAGATTAATGCAAAGGTTCAAGAATAATAAAACACCATACAATGGTTTCACGAATTAAATAAATAACTCAGATCATGAAAAAATAAATCCTTTAGCGACAATAAGTTTTGAGCACTAAAGAAAATAAGTCTCCTTAAGAAATAAATTTAATAATAATATGAATAAATACGCCCTAATAACATGGCATCTAATAGATACTTAACCCTTAATTTAAAACACTTAACGTATTCATACTTTTCGAAACAGTGTAAGACTCATATCTCGAACTGATAAGCTAGTTCAATGCACTTCCTTATTAAATGCAAGAAAAATGGAATAAAATATTACCATCCATCAATTATAAGAAATTAGTAACGAAATTTGTAAGTTCAAGCAATGAGTTTGGGAATATAAAAATCTAACATAATCACTAAAAAAGTAGAAAGGTATATACGTTGACAGTTAAAATATATTAAAGCAATCAATTATTAAGTGAAAAATCAATGTCCGATCGATTTCCCTGTTAAAATTAAGTTAAATTGTTACGGACAATAATACAATCTATCTCGTTTTAAGCGTAAAGCCTTGTCAAAATAGCTAACTACATAACATAAAATGTTTAAAAATCTGTAGAATACTAAGTTGAAGAAAACGATTAAATGTAACACAAATTAAGATAGGGTATCATACAACATCAATAGAAGAATTTTTGAAGTCAGTAAATGAGTACAAAACACATTCTTTATACATTTTTATCGTAGGTAGCATACTGAGAAAGAGTTGGTAAGCCCCTTTATAAAAAAAAAAAATCAAGCTGCTAAGAAATCTTACTGTTTTCATTTTCTTTATTTTGGAAATTGATTTGATATGTGAGTTTGATGAAATAATTTAGTTGAGTATAAGAAATAGTTTGACGGATATCTTAAATATGAAAAGTGTCATTTGATGAAAATCTTAAAGCGAGTAGAGGGAAAGTTAAGGAAATGATTATTTGATAAGCCTAAAAGATTACATTAAGGAATTTAAAGAATGTATAAGCAAAATAAATTATTACTGAGATAGAACGGAATCCAATATATGGAGATTAAAAAAATAATAATAACAATAATCTCAATAAACGATGAAGTATAAATATTAAGATCAAAATTAGTTTGTTAAAACATGATTTATTATACCAGCTACACGAACTTCGTTAAGCTTTCAAGTGAGTAATAGAACTAAGGCTCATAATATTGACTTAAGAAAGCTTTAATAAAGCCGAAACAAAATCATGGAGTATGACTTGTGTGTTCCACCGGCTTTTCATTAATCTTAATGTTCGGTGTTTCTGTTTGCTAAATCCCTCAACGGAACAAGCTTAATATAAATCTTAAATTTAACATACTACACAAATCTATAAAAAAAAATATATATATATGAAATAAAATTAAAACGAACCCATAAGAAAAACATAATCTGATAGTTCTTAACAAAGTACACCAATTTAAAAAATGTTCATTGGTTTATTAAAAAGTTATACTAATTAGCTCTATAAAAGTAACATAATTCAGTGCAATAATCAAAACAGATATATGCAAATAAAGGTTAGAAATGTAAGAAGCGAATAAGTTGGGTGTGCGTTAGAAGGAGGGACAATCAATTAACATACCACCTGCATTTCATAGACGCTCGTGTATAGAATCGCATAAGGGAGCGTGTTTTAATATAATAATACAAGCAGGATCACTTTCCCCTATAACACTTTCCCCCTCTAACACCTACTCTCTCTAATACTAACTCTCTTTTTCTCCCTCTAATACTTTCCTCCTCTTACAACTTCCCCCTATAATATTTCAAACTAAATCTGTAAGTCTCAATACTCTTGTGTTGATCTTGCTGCTGCTGCTGCGAAAAAATTCCCATCCCTTGCTTACATAACACTCACAAATGTTGTTGTTCTTGTTGTTGTTGGTGTTGCTTTTGATCATAACAATGCGGCCTACGAATATACTGCCCTTTGACTAGCGTACTTCAAACAAGCACAATCTTATCTCAATCCTTTATTCTTTGATCACAGGTTTTCACAAACATTCATTGTTTATGTTTTGCTTGCAGGTGTGCAAGGCAACGCACGTAAAACAGCCGCCCTCTCGACTCTCTCTTATCTACTTATTCGTATCTAACACCTTCTCCCTCTAACACTTTCCCACTCTATCCTTTCCCCCTCTTACACCTTTTCCCTCTAACACTCCCCCTCTTACACCTTTTCCCTCTAAGTCTTTATAATCTAAATGTACAAGTATCAATACTCTTGTTTAAAAACAATGTGTTGATCTTGCTGCTGCTGCCGCTGCAAAAGAAAATTCCCATCCTTGCACACATAACGCCCCCACGAAGGTTGTAGTTGATGTTGTTGACAATTACAATGCACGTGTGCAGAGCAACGTATTTAAAACTGAAGCACACTTGACTCCAGCACTAAATGGTTAAATAGCTAAAACTGATCCTTTCATTCACACAGTCATAAAGATCAACGTATTGATCCTGCCGCTGCTGCTGCTGCTGCGTAGCAAAATTTGCATCCCTTGTTCACAGAACCCCACGAATCTGTATGTTCTTGTTGTTGTTGTTGTTGTTGCTGTTGACCATAATAATGCAACGTACATCGAACAAGCGTTCGCTTTTCTCTATTTTCTATCCTTCCTTCCTTTGCACACTGCTACTCATGACCATAAACAGGTTTACAATGCCACGCACGTCAAAGAGGCGCACAATTGACTCTAACACTAGTTAGGTAAATAGCCAAATCTGTTCCTCTGATCACCTGCTTGCAGGTGTATAATGCAACGCAGGTTTAACAGGTGCGCACTTGACTCCAAATCCTATGATCACTGAATCTCACAGATGTTGCTGGTAAAGTGGTGGCCTAGGCATGTTAATACTTTGTTCTCCACCCTAGTCTTATCAAAGGAGGGACACGATCATGGGAAAAAAAGGGTCATAAATTATCATATTGTAGGGGTCATCAAAAGGGTCAAAAAAACAAGGGGGCGATAAAAGGATCATAAAATTTAATGGGGTCATAAATTGTCGGTCCCTTTGGGGTAGAACCACCATTCACCTACTAATGACGCTCAAGAGTTAAAATATTAGCGAAAAATTATCAACAACTGCACAGAAACATAAGAGGGGGGAGCATTGATTTGGCTGTGTGAAGGCTATCATAGTCTTGGCATAGCCAAAATTAACTTTGCTCTACTATGTTAGTAGTAGGGAACTGGCGGTTCTGTGACAATTTATGACCTTTTTTTTTGACAGTTTTATTGCCCCACTTGAGAATTATCGATCCCTTTTTTACACTTTTATTATCCACTTGAGAATCAGTGATCATAGAATCTAGTCTCAAGTGTATTCCTGTTTTAAGTGCATTGCCTTGCACAAATACAAGCAGGCAACAGTATGCATTGTTTTTTGTCAAAAGCAGCAACATAACAACATTCAAGTGGGTTATTTGATCATACGATCTGGTGTCAAGGATGCGCCTGTTTAACGAGCAAGCCATAAACATTGAGCATAGTTATTGGGAAAATCAGTTTTGGCTATTTAACCATTATTATTAGAGTCAAATACAGGCTAAGCCACAGCATGCATTGTTTTTTGTCAAAAGCAGCCACATAAAAACATTTAAGTGGGTTATATGATCATAGGATCTGGTGTTCATATGGAATTTGTAAGCAAGGAATCTGGTGTCAAGGATGCGCCTGTTTAACGAACAAGCCATAAACATTGAGCATAGTTATTGGGAAAATCAGTTTTGGCTATTTAACCATTTATTATCAGAGTCAAATACAGGCTAAGCCACAGCAAGCATTGTTTTTTGTAAGAGCAGTAACAAAAACAACATTCATGTGGGTTATATGATAATAGGATCTGATGTCAAGGATGCATACATGTGACATGTACGTTATCTGTAAGAAAGTCACTACATACATTTTTTTTAAGAGCAGTAACAATAACAACATTCATGTGGGTTATGTGGTGTTAGAGGGAGAGGGTGTTAGAGTGTGAAGGTGTAAGAGGGGGAAAAGGATAGAGGAGACAAGTGTCTATGAAAAGCAGATGAGAATGCTAATTCATTGGTCCCCTTCATCCTTAAGTTGAATACTATCCTCCATAATATATGCTTGACATTTAAATGTTTAGCGCCATCCCTTTCTAACCTTTGTTTTTATATATATATATCTGTTTGGAATATTAGTCAAGTGCTAGAAAAATCTTATATCCAGCACTGACTTCAAAATCAATAAAAGAGACACTTTTGGTTTGAGTTGTAGAGTTTATATTATATTATTATTTTTATTTTCAATTAAATTCATAAATTCATATACATATATAAGATATTACATATTATTTCTAAATCTATCATTTAAACATTTGATTCCTTATTCATTGTTAATTCTTTTGTTTAAATTTCTATAATTTGTAATTAAACGTTCTACTCTTGTCAGACGCATACTGTAGTGAAAGCAACCACATGTATCAACTCCTCTGTAGATAGATCAGATGACCAGCTGCACGCAGAAAGATGATCGCCATATTTGGAATTTACTAGTTGCCAGTTTTCATATCCCAAGAAAAATTCACGATATTCCACAAGCAATTCATGATGTTCGGGAAAAATCATTTCGCCAAACTCCTTTAAAAAACCATCGATTTTCTTCACAATTGCTTTAAATCCAATACCAGAAATCTGCTCCAATTTTTTTATAGTTTACTCAACAAACGTTTATTTAAGACTGACTTTAAGGTTTTTTTTTCACTTTCCTCGAGGCATTTAATTTTATTAAGTGTAACATTTTTGTGAAATGGTGAGATTAAAGTATTGCTATCTCTTATTTTTATTTCTTTAGACATATTTTTTTTTTTTTTTTTTTTTAAATTTCAAATTAAACATAAAATTGGAATAACCATGATATTTTACGCATTGACTTTGCACTAAAAATTTATTTAAGTTATTTATAATATTAGAAAACTCTCAGTTTGAGGAATCTGTAAATGAAAATATTTATACTAGTATACTTGAATAAAATAAAATATTTTTTTAATTTTTTTTTTTATAAATTTCATCATGTTTTTTATTTATTAATTAAGAGGGGATACATAATATTTTAAATTATAAATTTGAATGAATATCAAACACATCTTTGCTCTCTATTAAATTGGTTTTAGACGATACGTTGAACTAATCCAGTCAAAGGTGAATACTCTACCAATCAATCATGCATAAGCAGACAATATACCTTAGTATTCCTCACGCTAGCACTATCGAGATCGATTGAAACTCTTACATCGATTGGCCCCGTTTTAACTGTTTCATTCTGATGTGACAAGTCTACAACAACCATTGGTGCTTTCTCTTTAAACTCTTTGGGTGTTAGTAATGGTTCAGATTCCTTCATATAGTAGCTTGCTTGAAATCCTGTATACATATCATACAAACTTGCATATCGTTCTCGCTTAAAATTTATATTCATATCATCGTACGGAAAGTTCTCCGAGTTAAGGTACACTTTTAAGTTCCTCAAATGATTATGATTAAGTTTATCATCCACTACAAAAGCTATTATTGCAAATCGGGGGCGTTCTCTATTAGCTGCAAGCTTAACGTTCCAAACATGTTGTGTACCTTCTGGCAATGTTGGATTCAGGTAACAATCCCAACTGCGGAATGCAAGTGGAAGTGAACCTCCAGTCTTAGTTAAACTAAACATTTGCAATTTCTTCTCATCGCTTAGATTTACATGTGGTATTTTCCATACAATGTTAGAAATATTTAATTTATACTCCTTAGTTGTAGTTTTACTGTGATACACATCATCCATATTTTAGTCATGAGTAATATTAATTCATGTTACAATTTAATAAAACCTTGTTATAATCTTCAGCAATCCAAGCAAGTATTTAAGAGGGATAGAAAAATTAAAATATCCATTTGCCAACTCTCTATCATCTCCATTGAACCAACCAGAATTCTCTGGCATATAGCTCTCCGTTTTGTTTAAGGAAGCATAGTTTTTTAAGGTTGTGATTATCTTTCTTGATTATACTCTCATGCGAATAGGCTTTCTCTCGAACATTTAATACACTACTCATTATGTTCTTATTTTTAGACCCAAAGATTTTAAAAATAATTTGTTCTCAGCTGTAAGTACTTTTTTCGTCGACCTGTATCCTTCTGAAGTAGAACTTAAAGTGTTCGCTTGGGGCGGATAGCATACATTTTTATTATAAATAATCATTCTCGTCGCCTCAAGTGTAAACGAAGTGTTACAGCCTCTTTTCTTAAATTAACCAAGTCTCCGTTCTGATCAGTAATCCGTATTATTAACGACTGTATCTCTCTCGTGTTAACTGGTAATAAATAAGATTATTTGGTTTCTCACTCAATTTATAGCCTGGTGGAACATTGAGTGCAACTCATGTAGTGCATGACTTGACACCTCATTTACATATGATCCGCTAACAATATTACAGTCCAAACGAATCGTATTTACTTTCAGGATGTCTACAGGTTGATCAGATATATGCATTACATTAGGTTCTAGTTCTTTTTTATTAAATCCAAATAGTTGACCAATAGAACGATCTTTGTTAAAATATATTGGATCTTCTTTAGATGAAACCTCTACTTGAAGGGTATTATTTTTATGCTCTCGATTAGAGGGTGCTTTAATTTATTTGGTTCTATTTCCTTCATTTTCTCGTTAATAATTTCACTTATGTCACTAAGCTCATATGATCCCACAGGTATCTTGAAAATATGCTCTCCAATATGGAATAAATTATTATCATGGTCCACATTTGGAATCGAGTTGTACATATGGAAATCAATTAGTGCACACTCATAACTTCCACTTAACTCTATGGGTGGATGATAATTTGCCATTAAAATCGAGCTGTTACCCGTTAACGTTAGTGTTGTTGCCATTCTGAGAGATTATTGATAAATGAATTAAAAATATTAGTTTCTTTTATATTATTTTATTTTAAATAATAATCTTTACTTATTATTAAAAATCCATATTTTTCACTCCAACAAAATTGACAAATTTTCTTAAATGAATCAAGATTCATGTCTACGCCCACATGGTCTTGGTACACATGTTTCATATTTACTTTATCCTGTTTAAACATAATAATTAGATTTGCATTGTCACGCACAAGATGCTTGGGGATGCGTGTATACGTTTGACACAAATAGAACGCATCTATACTATTATGTCTACCCATACAGAAGTATGCTCGAATATTATCCTGTTTTTCACATGCTACGTCATCGAAAATCATTATAGAGTTCTTTTTGGCATCGCTTGGTGCAACAACATTTTCATTCTCAGAAAATGTAAAATAACCCATTCCTTTTATTGGCCTTATAAGAGTTTTTAGGTATTTATATTTAGGTTGATATAATGACTTTGAATATAAGTAAATATTCTCAAATTTTAATCCGTTAGGACTTTCAATCAAACTAATTATTGAATTGGGTAACAAACTACTATGTCTAGGTTGTTTGACATCACCATTTTTGTAATCGATATTTTTTACTTCTATATCAGTTTTTTGTTTTATTTAACGCATATTAATGCAACTCTTTTAAATAGATCGTAACTTAACAAAACCTCTTTAAAGAATAAACATCAAATAAAATAGTGCTATGCTTTTATGAATCATTTAGTAAGAAACCATCCCTCTATCTAGGCAGAGGTATTCTTAATAAAGTAATAAACTCCCTAACAGTTGAGCTACACATACCGGGATATCAGTTTTGTGGTCCAGGTACAAAGCTTAAAACACGTTTAGAACGTGGAGACAAAGGAATAAATCCCTTGGATGCTGCTTGTTGAGAACACGATATTGCCTATTCTAAATATAAAGATCTGAAAAATCGTCATAAAGCTGACTCAATACTAGCTGAAAGAGCTTGGGAGCGTGTAAAAGCATCTGAGAGTACTCTCGGTGAAAAAACTTCTGCATATTTCGTTACAAACGCAATGAAAGCAAAGAAAAAATTTGGCATGGGCCTCCCACAAAAACAAAAGAACAAAAGTCATGTAAAAACAAGAAAAAATTTATGAATATCGTTCTAGACGCAACCCGAGTGTTAAAGAAAGAAAAACCACTTGGCATTCAAGCTGCGATTAAGTAGCCCAGAAAAGCTTTGTCGAAGACCATTGGAAATAATAAAAATACAGTTGTTATTTCTAGAGTAATCAACGTTCCTAAAATTGGAGGTTTTTTACCACTTCTGCCAATCTTGACAGCGCTCAGTGCATTAGGAGGAATGGCATCTGGTGGAGCAGCTATTGCTAAAAGCATTAATAATGCTAAGAATGCTAAAAAAGAGCTAGAAGAGAATAAACGTCATAATAGAAAAATGGAAGCCATTTCTTTAGGTAGTGGTCTCTATTTAAAACCGTATCAAAAAGGTTTTGGTATAACCACAAATAAAAAATTAATTTTTTATGAATGAGCTGCCCAATAAACCACTTTCGAACATTAATATTATAAACTTCGCACGCAAACATATCTCACATTTTAGAGGGGTTTATATGAGAAACTCCTTACCGATGCATGTCAGAAAAAGAGAATGCGGTATAGTTAATTTGGACTCGTCAACTGGAGGTGGAACTCATTGGGTAGCTTACTATAAGGCGGATGAGGAATGCAGATGTTTTGATAGTTTTGGAAATTTGCCACCCCCTATAGAACTTATAAGATATTTGGGCGAGAACATTCAATACAATTATAATCAAGTACAACGATTTGGTACTTTTAACTGCGGTCACTTATGTCTTCAGTTTTTAAAACTAACCCCAAAATCTTTTTTAAAATAATTTTTAATGTCAATCAAAATAAAAACTTTACATTTAAATGGTTTAATAAAGAAGAAAAAACAAAATTTATCATTTTTGAGTATATATATATAAATATTGCCTTTAAACTATCTCAGTTTGTTTGGAGTATCTGATTAGTTCACATATAACAAGCCCCCTGTTTCTTGAAAACCAAAAACATAAAAAATAACAGCAAAACAACAACAAGCTGTTTATGAAAAATAACAACAAATAACAGCAAAATAACAACCTGTTTCTGAAAATCCATAACAATATAACAGTAAACAACAACCTATTATTTAAACCACCTTCTTTTACTCTCGCTGATCAAGTTTATTGGTTTACTAACATAAATATAATAAAATGAATGAGCGTATACTAAAGGAACTAACAAAAACAAGAAACGCATTGAAAAGAAAATTTCGAAGTATTAAATTGGGTAAAGCTGCGGATGAATATCAGTTGGAGGAAACATTTAAGCCGATTACAGAACCACTCAAAAGATGATTAAAGGAAATAAAGAAATTAGGCCATACTACCGAATCAAAAGGAAGAAAAAGATAAAAGTGTAAATGAGGTGGCAGAGAATGGAAATAATACTAGTGAATTTTATGACGCAATAGATGAGGAAATTGATGAAAAACAATCATTCCATAAATCACATATACCGAGTGAACAAAGCTATATTAACCCTGCTACAGTAGACAATAAAGATTATGTAGTAGTAAGTAATGATAGATATAATCTCAGTCTAGATGAGTTAGAGCGAGAGGGACAGCTAGATAAAGCATTTGGACCAACTAAAAATAAAGGAGAAACTAAATTAGGTAGCTCTAAAATAAACGTTAACTTCAAAAGACTTGAACTTGAAACGGGTGAAAAGTGGAATCTTACTCTTGGATTGTATTCTTTAATATTTTTAAAAAATCCACATGAATATAACCAAATGGACCTGGATGCTTATCAGGAAATCTTATTAAAAACAAATGCTCATAGGAAAAATCACAAGCCTAATGAAGCACTAAAGGGTAATCGCTCCAGAAAGTATACTGAAATAATAAAAAAACTCTTCCCGAAAGTTGTTGAGCCAAGTGCAATGTCTACACCTTTGAATAATAAAACATCCACATAATAATAATAAATAATAAAAATAAAACTCAACAAACATAAACCAAATTATGTATACTGGGATAATCCAAATGAAATTGTTGATAGACTTAAGCTTTTGATAGCCTCACAGGCAGCTGGTAACAGTAGTCATAATAATGTAATTGTATCGATAATTGAAGAGTTGCGAGAGGCAAACATAATATTCTAATAAATATGGTCTACAAAATTAAATATTCTTCTTATTAATATGTCTCTTGACAAGTTTGGTCATTTCTCCAACGATAAAGAACGCTCGGAGCAGTTAAAAAGGGGAATTAAAACTGTAAGTGGGATTCACATTGATGAGGATGGTAATCTAAATGCTCAAAACAAACGCATTAAAAATTCAATCAATCCCATAAATAGTGATGATTTGGTAATAAAAGAATACGTCGATGCTAAAGTATTCGATTTAAAAAAAAGTCAAGCGGCATTTATTTCCCAGTTAGTAGAGAAAAGAAATAACAAGCTAAAAGATCTGGAAAGTAAAATGGATGAAATAACTAAGCTAATAGACAATGTAAATGAAGTTAGCAGTGAGCTTGTTTCAAGTATAAAAAATACTAATGAATTTGTATTCAACCACTTACATGAAAAAAAAAACCAATTGTGAAATCGGAGACCGATGAAACATCAGTAACTATTTATAAAAAGGGACCATTTGCACACCAAGAAAGCGTAACCATTAAATATCCATATAAAAATTAAATTAACGTTGATTTATTATGTCAATTGACAAGTTTGGGTATTATTCAAACGATAAAGAACATTTGGAGTACTTAAACAGAAATAACAAAGACTAGTGGGTTTTCTCATTGACAAAGACGGAAATTTGAATATCCGGAAAAAAGAGTCATATGTTGTATACAACCGAAGGATGCGAATGACTTGGCTACAAAAGAATACGTTGATGAGTTGATAAATCAAGCGAAAAATGATATATCTAACACAATTTCACTATTATCATTAAAACAAAGAAATCCCAAAGTTGATTTATTAAAAAGAATATTAACGACGCTAAAAAGAGGATAGAAAATTTAGAAGAAAAACTTAATAATTATACATTTGCGATTGGGTCTATTGAGGAAACCATTTTTAAGTCTATTATTACACCTTCATCCTCACATTTAAAAAAAGAAATAATAAGAGTAGATGAGATGCCTTTACCCTTCAAAATAAAATTTAGGACATGAAAGTTAATTAAAAATGCTATATAAGTAAATGTTATTTATCAGTGCTTGTTAAAAGCTGATTGACTACCATTACGGATGGTTCAAGCTTTTTTGTTTGTTACTAAACTTAGAAACATGAGTTCAGAATCTTGGAAGTGTATATGGACAGTATGTGTCACGATATTGATAGAGAAGACACCTGTGTTGAAAATGTGGACAACCTTTTAAAGAAAAATGTGTGGATCTCCAAAATTTTCCATCGTTATAATATAAAAAGACGGCACCAACAACCTCGTACTACTTTATAAAGTAAAAATAAATAAATAAATAAATAATATATATATAAAAAAAAAAAAAATAAATAAAATAAAACCTGATTCAAGGCGATGTACTTTATTTCAATATGAGTAAACGGGAATTAGTGAAAGAATTACATGCTCCTGCACGTAAAAAGTTTAAACGAAGAAGAGTTGTAATGGAAGGGATTGATGACCATTGCCAGGCAGACCTAGTGGAAATGGGAAAGTTCTCCTCATCTAATCAAGGATATCGATTTCTATTGACAATCATTGATACGTTTTCCAAATATGCGTGGGGAGTAGCTTTGAAAACCAAATGTGGAAAAGAAGTTACAAAAGCATTCGCGAGCGTTTTTAAAGGGAAGAGAATTCCCAAGAATTTACAAACGGATGATGGCAAAGAATTTTTTAACACTGATTTCAAAAACTTGTGTAAAAAGTTCAACATTAATCACTATTCAAGTTATAGTGTTCTTAAGGCATCGATTGTTGAGCGTTTTAATAGAACTTTAAAGGAAATGATGTGGAGAGAGTTTAGCTTCAATGGAACTTATAATTGGATCGAAATGTATAAGCAGTTGATTAAAGAGTACAATAATCAATATCATAGAACCATTAAAACGATACCAATAAAAGTAAATTCCTCAAACGAAAAGATGTTATTAAATACTGTATACAGTCACTTAAAAATCTTTATGGTAGCAAATTCGCAGTAAATGGCCATGTGCGTATAAGTAATATAATATAATGATTTACTTCAATATATTTATTTTATTATTTGAGATCGGAGCGACTGTTAATATCGCTCCGAATGCTTTATTCAGAATGATTCTAACAATGTCGGCTTAAACATATCGTAAGCTACAAAAAGGCTGTACGCTGCTTATGGTGGCAGCGCAGCCGTTTGTATATAAGCATTATATATATATAAGCGACGGATACGTCGCTGCGGGCAGAGTATGTTATGCACATGTATACTTAAGTGGTCAATGCATGGGCACATGCTGACGCTGTCTTATTCTTGTAGGATCATATTTCGGTGCACTTGAAATGTACTTAAAATTGTATGTTTGAATGTGTTTATGCAACGACAAAGTGTTGTTGCCGTTTTGTGTTATGTTTATACAGCAACAAAGTGTTACTGATTTGGGTACATTAATACAGTGTACCATCGATATATGTGCATACTACATCTCCCTCCTTTTGAGAAATAACGTAATATATGTAGTTATTTTAAATTAATAAGTATGATTATTTATCTAAATTTAGTGTTAATTTTTAATTAAACATTTTTTTTTTTTTTTTTTCGTTATTCAAGATAGTAAAAAGGTAAAATATAGTTTTAAAATGTATTTGTAGTAATAAAAATGTTTGAATGTAAGTTAATATATATATATATATATATATATATATATATTTTTTTTTTTTTTTATTTTTTTATTTTTATTTAAATTAATAAAAACGTTATTTATTTCAGTAATAATGATATAATAATAGTAATTTAGTTATGTATGGCCATACTAGAAATATTATTCAATAAAATTTTTAACCTATCCTTATGAACTTTTTATACCCTTCACATGTGAATCAGGTATATTGAGTTTGTCATGAATCTGTAACGCCTTAAAGGAATGATGGGAGACCCCATAAACTATATATCAAAATGATCAGGACGAGCTCAGGAATTGATTTCCGTCCGTCCGTCCGTCTGTCCGTCTGTCCGTCTGTCCGTCTGTCTGTTTCAACACGATTCCGGCCAAACTGCTGAACCGATCTTGATGAAACTTTCACAGATTGCTTAGATCATGTCGGGTTTGTTCACTATGAAATTTCATCCCGATCGGAGCATTCTACGATATAGCCACCATATAAATTTACCATATCAACACGATTTCCGGCCAAACTGCTTTAACCGATCTTGATGAAACTTTCACAGATTGCTTAGATCATGTCGGGTTTGTTCACTATGAAATTTCATCCCGATCGGAGCATTCTACGATATAGCCACCATATAAATTTACCATATCAACACGATTTCTGGCCAAACTGCTGAACCGATCTTGATGAAACTTTCACAGATTGCTTAGATCATGTCGGGTTTGTTCACCATGAAATTTCATCCCGATCGGAGCATTCTACGATATAGCCACCATATAAATTTACCATATCAACACGATTTCCGGCCAAACTGCTTAACCGATCTTGATGAAACTTTCACAGATTGCTTAGATCATGTCGGCTTTGTTCACTATGAAATTTCATCCCGATCGGAGCATTCTACGATATAGCCACCATATAAATTTACCATATCAACACGATTTCCGGCCAAACTGCTTTACCGATCTTGATGAAACTTTCACAGATTGCTTAGATCATGTCGGCTTTGTTCACTATGAAATTTCATCCCGATCGGAGCATTCTACGATATAGCCACCATATAAATTTACCATATCAACACGATTTCCGGCCAAACTGCTTAACCGATCTTGATGAAACTTTCACAGATTGCTTAGATCATGTCGGCTTTGTTCACTATGAAATTTCATCCCGATCGGAGCATTCTACGATATAGCCACCATATAAATACAAAAAATCTATTAAAAAAACAAAATTGACATAGTTAATTCGATACACCGAATAATTATAATTTAATGCCTTATAGTCTTTCGAGATTTTCACGCAATAAAAAATAAAAATACAAATTAATCCACGTGTGAAGGGTATCATAGTCTTGGCATAGCCAAAATTAACTATGCGGCACTATGTTTGTTTTTTATTTTTATTATCTTTAATTAAAATATTGTCATTATTTTCTATTGATATTACTGAATAGGGTCCTAAATATTCTGGATCCAATTTATGGCCAGTTTCATTTCTTAATAAAACTGTATCTCCTACTTTTAATTCAAAATTAATTATTTTCCTATCATAGTATTCTTTATTTTTGCTCTTATGTTTTCTAACATAATTCTAGCTCTCTTATAAGCTTGTTCTAATCTATATTTACTTTCTTTAGCATAATCTTCTATGTTATAAAGAGGATTAATTTTATCAATGTTATTAAAATATTGTGGCAAATTACTTTGCTTGCCAAAACTAATTCATATGGACAATAGCCATGTGCCATAGAAGGTGTCGTGTTGAAACAGTATACGAAATATTTTAGCCATACATCCCAATCAGTTTTGTCGACTGATATGTATGAACGAATATATTCATTAAAAGTTCTATGACTTCTTTCTACTGTTCCAACTGTCTGGTGGTGGTGTGCTGTAGACGTTATGTTGTCTATTTTAAATATTTGCACAAGTCATTTATAATGGAGTTTTTATATTCTGTTCCCATGTCCGTAATGAACGTCTTCATCGGACCGAACTGTAATATGAAAGATTCAAATATTGCTTTAGCGACAGTATTTGCATTTTTATTAGAGATCGGTATGGCAACAAGATATTTTGTTAAATCGCAGATAAGCGTAACTACATACTCGTTACCATATTCAGATCTTGGTAATGGGCCTATAGTGTCAACTATTACCCTGTCAAAGAACTTATTGGTGTTTCTGTCAGTGTAAGAGGAGTTTTGGTATGTGTTGTTATTTTCGATGTTTGACATTTTTGACATTTTCGTATGTATTCGGAAATATCTTTAGACATTCCTTTCCAATAATAATATCTTTTGACCTTGGCCAAGGTTTTTGAAATGCCTGTATGACCTCCTTGTATGGGTTTATCATGGAATGTAGACAATATAGCTTCTTTTTCTTTTTCTGTATTTATTAGGGTCACCGGGTTGAGTAGCGCTACTCTCAATGATTTTAATATTTTATTGCCCATTTCTTTAAATCTATCTATGGAGATATTTTCAAAGATATTTTCCCACGGTGCCATTTTGAGTTGGCTGATTTCATTTATACCGGCTTGCATTTCAAGCCTTTGGAAGAATTGACCTAAGTCAAGAATTCCATTAGTATATAAATCGCTAACATCATATCTTGCAGTAATTTTTTTTCCATGTTTAAAGAAACATAGCATATTTTTTACATGCAAGGTCACTACTTTACGTACGTCGTCATTTTTGATGACTTCATATACGTTGGGCTTTGAAGCTTTTTCTGAAGGTTGCTTTTGCAATTCTTCTTTTTCATCTCCTGCGCAGGATTTTTGTCTACTTTGGTGCCTGGTAGTGACTTTCAGGACTTTATTTTGTATGTCTTTAAGATCAGATATTGTTATTCGTGACAATGCATCGGCTACAAAATTATCTTTGCCTCTTAGGTACTCTACTGTAAAATTATATTCCTCTAATTCAAGTCTCATACGCGTTAATTTAGAACTGGGGTTTGTCATTGAAACAAAAATGTTAGGGGTCTATGGTCAGTTTTTACTATGAAATGAGTTCCGTAAATATGGGGTCTAAATTTGGTAATTGCCCAATAAATAGCTGTTAACTCTTGTTCCGTCGTACTCTTGTTACTTTCTCCTTTGGTAATGATCTCGATGCGTAAGCTACTGGAAGTTGAATTCCATTGTGGACTTGTGTTAGCACTGCACCACAGGCTTGCTTACTAGCATCTGTTATTATACAAAATTCTTTTGTAAAATCCGGATATTGTAACAGAGTAGGCTTTATTAATTGAGCTTTAAGATATTCAAATGCATTTTGACATTCATCAGTCCATTCAAATGGAACATTCTTTTATTTAATCTTGTTATATGCCTAGCATAATCGGCGAAATTTTTGATGAATCGTCTATAGTAATTACAAAATGCTATAAAGCGTCTAGCGCTGTCCGAGTCATGTGGAACTGGATAATTTAATATGACATCAAATTTTTTGTCATCTGGTAAGATTCCCTTATCTGTGCATTTGTGTCCCAAAAATGTGACTTCATGCATGAAAAATGAACATTTTTCAGGATGTAGCTTCAAGTTGTGTTTCCTACACATGTCAAAAACACTAATTAAATTGTTAAGCATGTGGTTTTCGGAACAACCGATTACTATTAAATCATCCATGTAAAGGAATGCTTGTGATGGTTCAAGTCCAGAGAAAGCAATAGTCATCATTCTTTGGAATGAATTTGGGGCTATCTTTAAACCAAATGGTAATCGCGTGAAGCGATAAGAGCCATTGCTCGTTGAAAAGGATGTTATATCTCTAGAGTTTTCGTCTAGCTCAATCTGGTGGAATCCTGACATTAAGTCAAGGCAAGAGAAATATTTTGCTCTTCCTAGTTGATCTAAGATTTCATCGATCCTAGGAAGTGGGAACTTATCGGATAGTAATTTTTTATTAATTTGGCGATAATCAATAACTAAACGCCATTTTTCTTTTCATTATCTATGGATTTCTTTGGTACTAGTAACAGTGGACTGTTGTATTCCGAGACTGAGGGTTCAACTATTTTATCTTTAATGAGTTTATCGACTTGAGCTTGAATTTCGTCTTTTTGACTGTGAGGACTTCTATAGTTTTTTATATATACGGGTTCATTATCTTTTAATCTTAGTTTCTGCTTATAAAAATTATTAGTGGTTATTGATTCGGTATCAAGTCCGAATATGTCTGTGTATTCACTACAAGTCCTTTTAATTGTCTATAAAATAGTTTTGGAAAATTTTTAGCTAACTTTGACATAACATTGTTCATTCTAGTTTCGATATTTATTTCGGATATATCATAATTTGCTAATGGTTCATAATTCAATTTATTTATATTAACCATTGATCTGTATTAGTTGTATTCAGTAAACGGACAAATGCATTTGCAGTTGTTACTACTGTATTTGCTGCGTATATACCAGGTTGAATTTCCTGGTTCGGAATTAAGATGCTATCTTCATTTGAAGTTAGCTCAATTTTTCGGACAACTTCGGATCTTGCTGGTAACACTATTGTATTGTTACCAGAGCTGTAATTAATGGGTACATATATGGGATAGTTTAGATTGTCTGGTCTTATTATGAGAAGATCCTTTGTAGGTGTGAAATCGAGTTGACAATTATATCTTTTAATAAAATCTATTCCTAAAATTCCATCACACGGTATAGAAAAAGTTGAATCGACAATGTGGAAGTTGTGTGGAATTATGTATTTAGTTGTTTGAATTTCTATTGATGTCATTCCTTTAGATTTAATTAATCCTTGATTGATTCCCTGAATATTTATTTTGTTGTATGTGTCTATATCATTAAAAGTGTCTGAATTGTCTTTTAGCAGAGAAATGTCTGCACCAGTATCTATTAAAAATATTAATTTTTTTCCTGTAGCTACGTTTGTGAATGTTACGAATATATTTACACTAAGATTAATCGAATGAACCTTTTTGCTATCTATTGCTGTGTACCTAAGGGCTGTTGCGAGTTTTCCGAGGAATTCTGGGCTACTCTAACATTGTTATTATTGCCGTTCCTGTTTCTGTTACTGTTGCTGTTGAAGTTGCCTCTATTAGAGTTACCACGACCTCTGTAATTATTACCATTATTGCGGCTATAATTATTATTGTTGTTATAATTGTTACGGCTATAATTTCTGCCACGATTATAACCTCGGCCTCCTCTGTTATTGTTGTTTGCACCGCGTCGATAATACAGGACAGTGTTACTTTGACCTGTTATCTCCGTGCAACAATTTACGAATTTGGAAACGGCATCATTCATGTTCGTGAATGTGCCTGCCTGCATAATAAGTTTTACTTTATCAATTGAACAATTTTGGGTCATAGCTTTTACAGCTGTTGTAGTGCTGTACTTATTTGCAAGTGATTGGCTTAGACCTTCACTGATATAGGCGCCTTCAAGGGCCTTTGTCAGTTTCTCCACCTCCTGGGTGTATTGGCTAGCCGTTTTATTTTTCTGTTGCAGATTAAGAAGCTTAGCAGATACAACTTCTACCGATTCTCCTTTTACTGCATTTGAAAGTTGCGTAATGATTGCAGCAATTGTCTGCTCACTACTTATTAAGTTTCTCGCATGGCCTTTTATCTTTGTTTTTATAAGGCTTATGGCTGTAAGCTCATGTGTTCCTTTTAAGGTTTCTAATAGTTTCAAAGAATCTAGAAAACTTTGTAAATTTTCTGGTTTACCATCAAACTCTGGTATCAGAGATGTGGCTAACTTGATAAATTCTACTACTGATTGTGCCATTTCAGATATTGTTATTTTTCTTGTTTGGTTTCGATTGGATCGCTTTCTTGTAGTGTTTCAATGTCACTATCAGATTCAGCATCACTTTGTTGAATTGATTCATCTAATTCTTTTAATTGGTCGGGATCAAACTCCGCCAATTGATGTGGACTCTCTGGCACCTTTATCTGAATATGCCGCCTATTGGTAAGTGTAATTAATCTTGTGTTTAGGGATTTTATTACCCTTAAACATTTATTATTGTGCTCAGTTGTGAATCTTTTTCCATAACTGTTTACTAAGGTAACTATATTATTGTATTCCCTTACTAATATTCTATATGGCTTTTTAGTGTTTCCTTTTTTATAACTGCGTCTTTATTGATGCATTTGTAAGATTTATCAAATTTGTAACGAAATGCGTCTATATTTTTTGCAATTTCGTTCCATTCCATTATTTTTAATGCGACATGAATTCTTTAAAATTGTTAATTTTATTTTTTATTTGATCCTAATTTTTTTTTTAAATTTTGTCTAAATCTGTACCCTTGCTAATTGATGTGTATTTTTTCTTTATGCTTTTGGTATGTGAGTTGTAAACTCGAAGGGCTAAATTCAGTAGCATGAGTGCTACTATAATGCCTACTAAAACTAGCATGTACTGCAAATCGGGTGAAGATACGTCTACTTTGTTAATAACATTAGCTGTCGAATCGACAGTCTTGACGTCGACTATACCCATTTTTGCGTACGTTAGTTTATAAAAATTTTCGTATTTATTTGCTGATTGCATATGATAAATTGTTTTAATATTTCTAATTTGGCCACCTCATTATTATTTAATTTTTTATATTTATATATATATATTTATTTTTTTTTTTTATTTTTTTATTTTTTATTTATATATTTTAAATTATGTTATAATTTTTGTTTTTCCTATTTTGATCTTTTCAGTGATCACCTGGCTGCATTTTGCATGGCTTTACAGGCCATGCTCTAATCGGGCAGATTTTATTCCGCTCAATTTTACAATATTAATTTTTAAAATAAAATTTTATGCATCGCAGTGCATTAAAAAAATTTTGCAACGCAGTGCTAGTTAAAAAAAATGCGCCCTTGGAAACGCTGTCGGTTCACTTTTCCAGAGTCTGGCTTGGTACGCCAGACGGTGCCGGTGCTGGCTGCACAGGCTGTTGATTCTCTGATGGGGCACCGGTGCTGGCTGCACAGGTGTATTCGCAAGAAGGTGCGTACAGTGGTCCTTTACAGTCTCCCGGGCAGGTTTTCTGTAGTTTGGGGATGTCGATCTTTGCTGGTGGTTGTAATTTTTTATTAATTTTGGCAATATTTGTAATTGTAGAGTAGGTGGATGTATGTGTGGTTGTGGTTTGGTCTTTTCTTTCTTTTAGTAAATTTTTTATATGTTCAACTTCGGCATGTAATTTTACCGAAGTGTTCCAATTTAACGTGTTGCCACTGTTTAGCAGCTTTAATAATTCAGCCTTTCTGGCTTTTAATCTTTTCACCACACCACTTCTTTTTGCACACATCACACTCTACTCACTGCGTTTTCATGTAATTAAGTCCATCGATGGGGTACACCGCCTTTTGCTTCTTCTTCTTCTTTTGCTGTTTCTGTTGTCGTTGTTGTTTGTTGTTGGGAGATCCTGCTGCTGCTTAGCGAGTTTAATTTTTCATTGCATTACACTTGTGCGTCATTGACGTCCTTTGTTTTTGTTGGCCAATTAGACACTATGTTTTGATTTGTACATGTATTAATTTATCATGTATATGTTGAACACTGTGTATGTGGGCGAGGCCAGTTTCCTATCCACATATTGCTCCTGTGATATTTGAAAATTTTGCACTTTGAGTGCAGTACCGCGAACTCGACGCGTTATTATTTGATTAACAGAGCAGATTCATGCTCACGGTCGCCATATAATATAATGATTTACTTCAATATATTTATTTTATTATTTGAGATCGGAGCGACTGTTAATATCGCTCCGAATGCTTTATTCAGAATGATTCTAACAATGTCGGCTTAAACATATCGTAAGCTACAAAAAGGCTGTACGCTGCTTATGGTGGCAGCGCAGCCGTTTGTATATAAGCATTATATATATATAAGCGACGGATACGTCGCTGCGGGCAGAGTATGTTATGCACATGTATACTTAAGTGGTCAATGCATGGGCACATGCTGACGCTGTCTTATTCTTGTAGGATCATATTTCGGTGCACTTGAAATGTACTTAAAATTGTATGTTTGAATGTGTTTATGCAACGACAAAGTGTTGTTGCCGTTTTGTGTTATGTTTATACAGCAACAAAGTGTTACTGATTTGGGTACATTAAATACAGTGTACCATCGATATATGTGCATACTACAGTAAACATAAACATTTATTTGAGAAAGGATATACCCCAAACTGGACAACGGAAATTTTCCAAATTAAAAAAATACAACATACAAATCCTACTTCCTACATATTGAGAGACTATCAGGGTACCGAAGTAAAAGGCGGATTTTACAAAGAGGAACTACAAAAAACAAAATTTCCACATGTTTTTCTCGTTGAAAAAATAATAGAACGAGAAGAAACAGTCGAGTGCTAGTTAAATGGCTAGGGTTCTCGAATGAACAAAACTCTTGGATAGATAAAAAGGATGTACTATAAACACATATGTGACACATATCCTTTTTTCGGTTTTGTTTTAAGGAATAAGTAGGATAGTTCGCTGCGGGTGGTGTGTTCTTATGGATATATAAAGCAGTCCAGAACAGAGCTCATTCAGTCAAACTTGTCTCCTTTGAGAAAACATACGGGAAATAAAAAATAAAATGAACAAGGCAACATCAAGAAAAAATAAATTGATGGCCAGCAATAATGTTCAGAGGAACACCCTAATAGGCTGGGTTATCCCGAAGCCGGTAGTACAGCTCGTTGGTGCGCCGGAGAGGATGCCGGAACCAATAGACGTTTATGATCCGGTTAACCAGGGAATAACCTGGAGACGCCGTCGTCGTCGATTTCCTGGAATAGCCCGGTGGGTAATAAAACTAACGTCACCTCCCACACTGGAGAGGAATGAATTGTTTCATTCAGTCGATTCGCTGGAGGGTATGCTCAACGAGATGAGCCGCGAATCATTTTGTAATAATTTATAAAAATAAAATTTTATTTTTCTTGTAAAATTTTTATTTAAAAATTAAAAAAAACAATTTTTAAAAAAATATCGCTTGATTTTTTTTATTTATATATAGCTTAGGCGGAAGCTAGGCGCAGGGGGTCGATGGCCAGTCGTCGGCTTCCTTCGGCTCTGCTGTTGCGTCTCCCTCTCCCTGACCATTTCATAATGCGTGGCCAACTGTGTCAGTTGGCTCAGGCAGGTCACTTCGTGTCTTCGGATGTATAGTTGGTATTCGGTTAGTAGGTTTTCGTAGAGCCGGTCCAGCTCTCGCTCGCCAGAATACCCTGCCCGTTGCATCATGAGTCGCAGTTGCACCATGAAGCGTTTAAATGGTTCACCGTCACGCTGCAGGTGGTTCCGTATTTCGTCCTCCAACCGCTCAAAATATCTGGGGGGCAAGTAGAATTCCAAGAATTCTTTCCGGAACCGCGTCCAGGTCTCAGCGTGCATCCGGTTAACTCTGTACCAGCTCTCGGCCTCTCCGGTCAAAAGCTCCGAGATCAGCAGGGGTAGGCTGAATGCGTCGATCTGATGGACCGCGGCTCGCTCCTCTACCGTTTCGATGAAGCTAAATGGGTCGTTAGTCCCATCGAAGGTTAGGCCCCAGCGTTGCATCTTTTCGGCCAACATGCCGTGTGAGAACTCCGGTCGGGTTGGCCTATGAGGTGAAAGGCGGCGTAGGCGTGGTGGGGATCTGCTGGCTAGTCGGGTCGGGTCGGGTCCAGGTACGGCTCCATCGGTATTGGTCACCGTGATGATCGGTCTGGGTGCTGGAGAGGTGCTCATCTCTTGCGGAGTGGGGCTTGGCGACCGGGACCTTGCCTTGGTGTCGGATGGTGGCGGATCCTGGTATCTGGCCGCCAACTCTTCGAAGCGGGCTATCAGCGTTTCTGGGTGCTCGCTTCGGCTTATGAAGCCTGCCACCCTGCTCCGTAGCTCAGTCACGGTTCCTTCTACGTCGAGCCCGAATTCGCTTGCCAGGGATACCTGCTCGTCCTTTTTGCGGTAGTAGATCCAGCTTACTGCTACCATGGTTGCCTTATGGTGGATGGTTCTATGAGGCTGAAATGAATTATTGTTATCCTTCGAGGAGGATCTTTGGATTTGTTATTATTATCCTTCGAGGAGGATTGTTGAATTATTATTATCCTTCGAAGAGGATTGTAGGTTTATTATTAATTATCCTTCGAGGAGGATTGCAGTTTTATTATAAATATCCTTCGAGGAGGATTGTTGGTTTGTTATGAATATCCTTCGAGGAGGATTGTTGGTTAATTATTATTATCCTTCAAGGAGGATCTTTGGATTTATTATTATTATCCTTCGAGGAGGATTTGCAGTTTTTATTATTAATATCCTTCGAGGGGATCGTTGCGTCGCACTGTGATGTGTTCCCTTCGGTGACCGGGTCTTGATTACTGTGGTGTCAGCTCGGAGGCTGGAGTATGACTGACTTTCTGGTGCTAGCAGCCGGCCTTATATACACAAGTGGCCACTCTGCCAGCACCAGCAGCGGCGCTCTGTCGTCGTCGGCAGCGAAGATCCCGTCGGCAGCGCGGCGACGCAGCCTTCTGCCGCCGGCTGCCGCGACGCTCTCAAATCCATGACGTTGCGGGGGAAGAAGGGGGTGACAAGGCTTTTGTTTTGGTAATAACGAAGAAACAACACAAAAAACAAACGCAAGGACATACAAAGGACAAAAACAGTCGAAACCCTACACAATGGTGTTGATCCCGGACCGCCCCTTTCCGTACCACCGTTGTACAAGTGGTTCTTTAGGCCACAAAAAAGGGGAGGGGCTCCTTTTCAACAAAATCTTTCAGAGTCTCTGCTCGGGCGCCATCTGTAAGGACGTTTTTCTAGGCCGAGGTCGGCGTCTCAATCGCGTCCAGGGTGTTTCTACAGATTATTTGTAACAAATGCTGGGACCCTGGAGTGAGCCGCACCGAGGTCGAACACCAATGCGCTACAGAGAGTGGTGAGGGGGGGGGGGGGGGGGGGGGGGGGGTACGGTCGCTCAGATCGACATCGTCGGAGTGGGCTAAGGGGAGGAGTAGGGAGTCCAGGGTGATCACCCGGAAGACCCTTCCACCCCTCTCCTCAGACCACTCCTCAGTACCGACCAGGCGTAGAACCTTTGACTTCGGGGACGCGAAGAGGATCGGGAGCAGGCATTCACCTGGCTCGGCTAAGGGTAAGACCCGGAAGCCTTACCAAGTGATCACCTAATCCCGTTCGACCCGCTTTTACTCACCGGCCGCGCTTCTGGGAGCGCGTGTGACGGACCCAGACAGGGATCTGGGGCGCACAGAGTCAGACTCGGAATGCGTCCCAGACTCCCCTACCTGAGCCCACCACAACCTGCAACGCACGGGTATTACCCAGTTGTCGCTACACACGGAACAGGCCAAGAAGCAGACGTCGCAGAATCTAGAGTAAAACTCGGAAGATTCGCTAGTCTGGCCCCTCATGCCGATCCCATGTGGGCCGTGTGGTGAGGTGACCCGAAGCCAGAGGCTTCGACTATCCGCTGAAAAGGGAAGAGAGTAATACAAGAAAACACTAACGTGGATACATTTAAATCATTTATTGTTTCACATTTAAGGGAGTAGGGAACAGGTATTGGTTTGCAACGCTACATTCTTGGCCATTGGCCAACTTACCCCGCTCTACCAGGCTCATATTCGGATGGGGGGGTGTATACGAATAGGTGTGTATGCCTGTTGTGTGTGTTGTGTGTGTGTGCCGTGTGTGTGGTGTGTGTGAGCGCTGGTGTCAATGCCTTGAGTGTGTGGGGGGGTGTACGTGTGCCTGTGTGTGTGCTGGTCTCAATGCCGTGTGTGTGTCAACTTGTGTACGTATGCCTGTGTGAGTGCTGGGTGTCGATACCGTGTGTGCGTAGAGTGTGTGCGTATGCGCGTGTGTGTGCTGGTGTCAATGCCGTGTGTGTGTGCGTATGCCAGGGTGTGTGCTGGTGACAATACTAGGGGTGTGTGTGGTGGGTGTTTTTTTTTTAAATTCATTTATTGCTATATAAATTGTAATATATATGTACACATTGATTAGGGTAAGGTATACGTAAGCGGAACTTTGCAGTAGCGGTACGGCCGTGAGGTATTGCGTCGCTACTGCCGAGTTCCACCTATTCTACTTGTCCTCTACGCTCTCGCTCAGCCTTCCGCAGATCCGTCATGACTGCCGCCGCAAACGCGCTGAACGCCAGCTAGTTGGCGTCGCTGTCCAGCATCAGTGACACGAGGCTGCCCACCCTCGATGCTACAGCCTAAAACCCTCTCCAGATCGCTGCGAAGCCCGGAGAAGCGTCCGCAGTGAAGTAGGACGTGTTCGGCATTCTCGACAAAACTGTCGCCACAGGATGTGCAGAACGGGGCGTCCTCATGCCCAAATCGGTGCAGGTATTCCCTGAAGCAGCCATGACCACTTAATAGTTGGGTAGTGTAAAAGTTTAGCTGCCCATGCCGCCTGTTTATCCACGCTGAGATGCTCGGAATGAGGCGATGTGTCCAGCGCCCCTTGCAAGACGCATCCCATTGCCTCTGCCAGTTCTCCTGGGTGCGCGTTTTGGCTGTAGTGCGCACTGCCTTCTTTTGGGGAGCGGAAAATGCCTCGCCATGCGTTCCCTCGAAGATCTCGGCGGCTTCTCTAGCCAGCTCGGCTATGGGTGCTACTCCAGCCAGAACCAGGCAGGCGTCGTCCGAGATGGTTCTGAAGCCGCTGCAGACTCTGATAGCTCCAAGGCGGTGTGTGGCTCTCAGTCCGCGGGTGTAACTAACAAAGCGGCATCCTGGTTGCCATATCGGCGCCGCGTATAGCATTGTCGCTCTTGTGACGCTGGATAAGAGGAGCCTCTTGAACTGCTTTGGGCCTCGCGTATTAGGCATGATTCGCGAGATTGCACGATTTGTTAGGGCGGTCTTTTTACTAGCGTACTCCAAGTGCTCTTTAAAACATAGTCTGGTATCCAGCATCACGCCCAGGTATTTAATTGCCCTCTTAGAGGTGACCACAGTGTTGGCCACCATTATGGTAGCTGTCTCCACAGCTTTCCGGCTGCTAATGAGCACTGCCTCCGTTTATTGGGGTGCTATCTGCAGCCCTACTGAAGATAGCCACTGCAAGACTTCCGCGATGGCTAAGTTGCACTTCCCCTCCACTGTCTTAAGTTCCTTGGCGACGACCACTATTGCCACGTCGTCAGCAAAGCCCACTAGGTGAACATCATCGGGCATCAGTAAACGAAAAACGCCGTCATACATGACGTTCCATAATAGAGGTCCCAGAACCGACCCTTGTGGCACGCCTCCAGAAACTTCATGCTCCTCTATCGCCTCGCTGGTGTCATACTTCAGGATTCTATCCTTGAAATAGCTTCTTGTGATCCTAAGGAGGTACTCCGGGACGTTGAGCGCCTCGAGGGCATCCAGGATGCAGCCCCATTTAGCCGTGTTGAAGGCATTTTTGACATCCAACGTTGTCACTAGGCAGTACTTCTTAGCGCCGCCTTTCCATCTGCATCCGGCTATCGCTCCCGAGGCTAGCTCGACTACCTTGCCGATCGCATCCAGCGTAGATCTCGCTTTGCGGAAGCCATACTGCTGCGGTGAAACTCCACCAGCAGCTGCAATAGCGCCGTCAAGCCGGGTGCAAATCAGGTGCTCCAGTAGGTTACCGACCGTATCGATCAGGCAGATAGGGCGATATGCAGCTGGATCATCGAGCTGCTTGCCAGGCTTCGGTAGTAGGACCAGGCGCTGAATTTTCCAGCGGTTTGGAAACACTCTGCTTCTTAGGCAGCTGTTGAACATACTCGAGAAAACCTCAGGGCGGAGTGCGATTGCCAATTTTAGTGCTTGGTTAGGGATCCCATCTGGGCCAGGCGACTTGCTCGGCTTCAACATCGATGCAGCGTGGCGAATCTCCTCGAGTGTGATGAGCTCAGCTGCTGGAGGAATGGCTGGCACGGGCGGGAGCTCACCGATATCCTCAGCCATACTGGGAAAGAGATGCCTAATAATCTCTTTCAACGATGCTGGGTCCTTGGGGTGGCTGCGGGAAGAGGCGTTAAAGCGTTTAACTACCAACTTGTAGGCGTTGCCCCAGGGGTCATTCTCCGCAGTGTCGCAGAGGTCCAAGAAGCATCTGCGTTTGCTATCTTTGACAAGCTTTTGGAAGCGTCTCCTGCTGGCGAGAAACTCAGCCTGCCGTTCCTGAAACACCCTGGTGGGTGTGTATGCCTGTATGTGTGCTGGTATCGATGCCGTATGTGTGAGTAGCGGGTGCGTATGCCTGCGTGAGCGCTGGGTGTCGATACCGTATGTGTGTATGTTGTGCGCGTATGCCTTAGTGCGCGCTGGGGTCGATTTCGTGTGTGTGTATGGTGTGTGCGTATGCCGTGTGTGTGTGCTAGGGTCGATTCCGTGTGTGTGTATGCCGTGTGTGTGTGCTGGGGTCGATGCCGTAGGTGTGTGTCGTGTGCGTATGCCTTAATGCGTGCTGGGGTCACTGCCGTGTGTATATATGTTGTGTGCGTATGCCTGTGTGAACGCTGGGTGTCGATGCCGGGTATATGTTGTGCGCGTATGCCTTAGTGCGGGCTGGGGTCGATTCCGTGTGTGTGTGTGGGGGTGTGCGTATGCCGTGTGTGTGTGCTGGGGTCGATGCCGTAGGTGTGTGTCGTGTGCGTATGCCTTAATGCGTGCTGGGGTCACTGCCGTGTGTATATATGTTGTGTGCGTATGCCTGTGTGAACGCTGGGTGTTGATGACGGGTAAATGTTGTGCGCGTATGCCTTAATGTGGGCTGGGGTCGATTCCTTGTGTGTGTATGGTGTGTGCGTGTGCCGTGTATGCTCTGGGTTTCGATGCCGTAGGTGTCTGTATGGTGTGTGCGTGTGCCTGTGTTAGCTCTGGGTGTCGATGCCGTAGGTGTGTGTCGTATGCGTTTTTTTTATCTCCCGTTTCGCTTGAAATCTCCCCGAAAACTGATTTGCCATGCCAAATATGCCAAATCATTTTTCGGGTGGCCATCGCTGTGTTAGAACAACGTGAAGCTGCCGCTTTTTGGGTGGCCATGGCTTGTGCCAAGGCGTGGCGCTGCCATTTTCGGGTGACCACGGCTTTGTCACGATCGCGCGTTGCCATTTTTGGGTGACCATGGCTATCGCGCGTTGCATCTGGCAGCCCTTTTGTGCGGTAGCACTTTGTCAGCAAAATGCTACCTCACAATAGGGTATAAAGGTTTTTTTTTTTTTTACAGGTTTTCTTATTAGTATTTACAGGATTTTCAGGTTTTATAAGGAATAAAGGTCTTTTTTTCATAGTTTTTACAAGTCTTTTATTTTTTACAGCTTTTCTTATTATTATTTATAGATTATATATTTATTTTATTTTATTTTTATACTCGATACCGAAGGTAAAGAGTATATTGGGTTTGTGCAATGTCCGTCATGGTGTCCGTCCGTCTGTCCGTCTGTATGTTCGCAACTTTTTTCCACACCCTTCAAGCTAGACACTTGAAACTTTCCAATTCTCTTTATCTATGGGATAGTAAATTAAAGTGTCAAGATGGGGGTTCTACGATAACTGGGGGCTGGCAAATCGATAAATTCGATAACTCAAAACCGATAAATCCTCATATTTCGCACATCCTTACAGCTAGAACTACCAAATTTGGTGGGCAGATAGCTACTAGCAACCCCCCAAAAACTGCATCAAAATTTTGGAGCCACGCCCACCCATTCCGCCCCCAGCCCCCCCCGCAATTTAAAATCAAAAAAGCGTATATCTCCCACAGTTTTTGAGCTAGAGCCACCAAATTTTGTGCCAAGATAGGTGATGATGACCCCCCAAAAACTGCATCAAAAGTTTGGATGCCACGCCCACCGATACTGCTCTAGCCGCCCCCATCCACCACAACGCTTCGTCAAAAACGGGAATGCGTGTATCTATCAGAGTTGTGGAGCTAGAGCCTCCAAATTTGGTAGAAAGCTAGCTGGTAACGACCCCCAAAAAACTGCATCAACATTTTGGAGCCACGCCCACCCATTCCGCCCCCAGCCCCCCCGCATTTTGATATCAGAAATGGCTATATCTCCCACAGTTTTTGAGCTAGAGCCACCAAATTTGGTGCCAAGATAGGTGATGATGACCCCCCAAAAACTGCATCAAAAGTTTGGATGCCACGCCCACCAATACCACCCTAGCCGCCCCCATCCACCCCAACGCTTCGTCAAAAACGGGAATGCGTGTATCTTCCAGAGTTGTGGAGCTAGAGCCACCAAATTTGGCAAGAAGATAGCTTGCAGCGACCCCCGAAAAACTGCATCAAAGTTTTGGAGCCACGCGCACCCCTTCCACCACCCTTTCCCCACCTTTTACAAACTTTGAGCTAGAGTCACCAAATTTTGTATGAAGATAGCAATTGACATTCCACATAGATCTGCATCAAAAATTTGTATGCCACGCCCACCCATACCGCCCCCAGCCCCCCTTTCCCCACTTTATACAAACTTCGAGCTAGAGTCACCAAATTTGGTATGAAGATAGCAATTGACATCCCACATGGATCGGCAGCAAAAATTTGAATGCCACTTCCACCCATACCGCCCCAAGCCCCATAGCCCCCCTTTCAGCACCTTTTACATGCTTCGAGCTAGAGTCACCAAATTTAGTATGAAGGTAGCATTTGACATTCCACAAGGATCTGCAGCAAAAATTTGAATGCCACGCCCAACCATACCGCCCCCAGCCCCCCTTTCCCCACTTTTACAAACTTTGAGCTAGAGTCACCAAATTTGTTATGAAGATAGCAATTGACATTCCACAAAGATCTGAATCAAAAATTTGGATGCAATTCCACCCATACCGCCCCCAGCCCCCCTTTCCCCACTTTATACAAACTTTGAGCTAGAGTCACCAAATTTGGTATGAAGGTAGCATTTGACATTCCACAAGGATCTGCAGCAAAAATTTGAATGCCACGCCCAACCATACCGCCCCCAGCCCCATAGCCCCCCTCTCCCCACCTTATACAAACTTTGAGCTAGAGTCACCAAATTTGGTATGAAGGTAGCATTTGACATTCCACAAGGATCTGCAGCAAAAATTTGAATGCCACGCCCAACCATACCGCCCCCAGCCCCCCTTTCCCCACTTTTACAAACTTTGAGCTAGAGTCACCAAATTTGTTATGAAGATAGCAATTGACATTCCACAAAGATCTGAATCAAAATTTGGATGCAATTCCACCCATACCGCCCCCAGCCCCCCTTTCCCCACTTTATACAAACTTTGAGCTAGAGTCACCAAATTTGGTATGAAGGTAGCATTTGACATTCCACAAGGATCTGCAGCAAAAATTTGAATGCCACGCCCAACCATACCGCCCCCAGCCCCTCTTTCCCCACTTTTACAAACTTTGAGCTAGAGTCACCAAATTTGTTATGAAGATAGCAATTGACATTCCACAAAGATCTGCATCAAAAATTTGGATGCAATTCCACCCATACCGCCCCCAGCCCCCCTTTCCCCACTTTATACAAACTTCGAGCTAGAGTCACCAAATTTGGTATGAAGAAAGCAATTAACATCCCACATGGATGGGCATCAAAATTTTTAATACTGGTATCGAGTATACCGCAGTCGGTTGCGTCCGACTGCAACGTTTCCACTTTTTTTTAATTAAGATTGTATGTACAATGTATTTTATCACATGTTTTTTATTTTTCTTTTGTGTGTGAGTGTGTGTGTGTGTGAGTGTGTGTGTGTGTGTGTGTGTGTGTGTGTGTGTGTGTGTGTGTGTGTGTGTGTGTGGTGTGTGTGTGGTGTGTGTGTGTGTGTGTTAGCTAGATATAGATAATGTTATTTTTTTTTTTTTTTTTTTTATATTCATAATACAGGTACATTCAAGCTGTTTGGGGTTAATTTTATAATGACCCCAGGCATAGGTATTTATACCGTCAGACCTTATTTTTCTTTTGTCATCATTAGAGCTTAAAGTATTTTTTTTATCTTATGTGTATACAAGTTGTGGATCTTAGATCTAAACAACATCATTTCATCATTAAATATTTAATTATTAAAAAGGCATTCTTTATAGCTATTTATAGTAAGCTTATCTAATGCAGACTTCTTTACACCCTTTGATTTTTAATGCATCCACCCCCCTCAAGAGACAGTGAATACATTTTCGCTCTGAGACCAACAAACTCTAACATTCGTTTGCCACAGTTCTCATCCTTCATCATACCCAAGACCTTTTTATTACACCTTTTTATCCCGTATAACTTTGCTAACTCCTCAGGGTATTCAGACGTGTCAAACTTCATTTCTACATCTTCAGCAATATCTGCATATATCATAAACATTATGGAGCCGCTGCATTTGAATTGCATACATGTCTTCAGCAAATTGCGCAGAGCTGTGAAAACTAGCCTTTGCAATAAGCGAACGTGCACCTAAACGATTGCATGACGTGGTTTCCCACGAAGTAACAATTTTACATCTTTACGTTTTTCAACGTTCTCCATTATTTTCCCATAGACTGCGTTATTTAACAGTTTAAAAAAGTCCTTTACAAAATTATTTTTCGCTAAAGTTCTATGGGAAGTGTTTAGATCAATATACTTTTTAGCCAAGGAGCCTGTTTAAATTTTAAAACTCTATGTACTTTTGATAATATTAGCCCATTATGTAAACATTGCTGAAGGTTTTTGTAATGTATCGGGTATTTAGTTTTTGACCTAAGGTCAGCAACAAGTTTACATACCTTTGCTTCTGGTGTGGGTTTTTGGTTAAGCGGACAAAAGGGTAGATCATTATGATAGTCATGTAAGGTATCAGGATATATAAGGTCTACTTCTAAAATGTAACCATACTCAGAATTTCCTTCTATTTGAGTTACATCTAATGATGCAATCTCAACGTCACTCATCCACTGAAAACCGGTGTATGGTAGACTTTGAGACATTGCCCAACCATATAAATTATTTGCATCCAAATACATCAAATATTCGGATGGTTTGCTTCCGAAATACGCATCCATATACATATGATTGGCTTTAGAGTACCGTTTACAGCACTGAACCAAACCACCCCTTATTCCACTTTGAATAAACCTATACATGTCAATATCAGTAAGCAGATCTAACTCTATTTCAGTTGTTTTGAGCATAGCAACCCATGAGAGACCGGGTGTGGTGTAATCATGTGCAGGATCTAGAGAATAAATTTTCTTACATATTGCTCGAAAATTTTGAAAAACGTCTGTTAATAAAAGAACATCTGTTTTGAGATAAAGCTCCATGTATTCTTTTAATGTCTGACAGTTGAAAACTCTTCATACATGCTGTGCATGTACATAGTCCTCAAGCGAACATTCCTTATTAGTTAAACTATTAAAGAAGTTCTCCCTTGGAGGCAGACAGGTTTCGGACAGTCGGCTTTCCGAATCTAAAAACTCGTATGGAAAAACTCCCTTTCTACGTAATAAGTTAAACTTCTCCTCAGAGGGATAAAAACGTTTAACGCTCTCAAAACATTTAGTACTCAGATTACTACTTAAGGCATCTAGGCTGGTTGCCATAAAGCGAAACGTATCCAAAAATCTAATTTCTAAATTTTTTTCATGGGACGCTATGTATGTTAATTTGGAGAGTGATATGTACAGCTCCTTATTTAGTGGGAGTACTTTACTATCACTCTCCACTTTATAAAGTTCCCTAACGAAAAGATGGGAGTCATACCGCGAAAAATTATGAAAGAATACGGGGACAAAAGGTGCAATTTGAAAATTAATGTTACAAACATTATTGGCTGGACCCCTATAATGATTAAATGACAATGATCACGTACTCGGTCGCCCCCCAGAATTTTCTTACAGATATGGCAATTAACTGCATATCGAAAACTGGTTTCCTCCGCTTCGCTCATTGTCATAGGTTTAATATTAGAGAGGTAGGTCGTGTAAATTTCACTTACATCTCTAATGAGAGATGTTACAAATTTGACACCTGCATCTTTACCAGTCTCTAAAACAAACTTGTCTTAGGACGGGTCAAAGGAGCACTTAATGTAGTACGAGAATGCTATAGGCACATGCAATGATGTAGCTGTAACATTTTCGCTCACTTTCGAGTTGAGGGGGGTTAGTATGCACTCGAAGTCTGCATACACTACAAATGGTACATCTAAACTACGATTAAAATTCTTAAATTTAAGACTTGCTTTTTCAATGGATGGTAGCGTAGAAACCATCTTGCCACAATTCATCCCGTGCTGCAAAGATATCTTCTCGTTGTGGGAGAAGTTGAGGCAGGTGTTGCAAAAGAAAAGGTTGTGATCGTGTCCGGTTACCTGTGAGCGAACCAGTCTGTAAATTTCGAAACAAAATAAATGTATTAGTAAGTACTAAGTATATAGAAAATTGTAATTTTTACATACCTTGATAAACTTTTTACCCACACAAAATGTGCCCGTCCATCGCTCTCCAAAAGCAATAAACTTATATGCCGTTCCCTTCCGACCTCCGTTAAATATAGCGGACCAACCACTATTCCTTTTTCTTCGTCGAACCCAAACACGTTGATACTAACAATAGAGTTCCGTCTTTCGAACACTTTTATTTTTGAAAGTGGAAGCGGAAACTCCAACTCCTCAAAATCTAATGTAAGTGTATCACTTACATAGATTTTTGAGTTGTGAATATTCACATTGTAGCTCGAACATCTATTAGGATTGGTGGTGCTGAGTGGGGCTTTCAGGGCTGATATTAAAGCCCATTTAAAACAATATACATCTTGGTTTTGCACATTCACAATCGCCTTTTTAGTCCTCAGCACCTTTGGAGTTTCAATATAATTTGAAACTTTAAGTGGAGTGTATTTGTTAAGATTGCACTCCAGTCTTAATATTTGGGACATAGTCCATCCGCTGTCCCTTTCCTGGAACTCATCCATTTTTTGTCGGATGAGTTCAGCATGCTGATTATAAACTTCTTCTATATTTCTTCCAGCAGTTAGAACAGACATTGGTGTTTGATGCGACTTGACTTGCATCACCATCTTGTCTTGCTGGAATTTTATGTATTCCGCAAATAACTCAAAGTTTATCTTACACGATGTGTGTAAAGATAAAACATTGATAATTAATGGAATAAACTCCGATGAGGCATCAGTGAGGAATTCCTGGGGATCAAGAATTTCCTCACGCCTGTTCTCAAACGATAATGTGAGAATGCGGTTTTTGAATCCTCCTGAAATCTGGATAACAGCACTATTCAGAGGTATAAAAACACTCATTTTGTGGGTACTGGACCTTAAATGACCATTTCACTTTGAAAAAAGTACATTAACCTTACATGAGTCACACCACTTTCTCGTCGCATTGGGGGTGGCGGCAATGATGTTGGTGGTGGCGTAGGGTGTATTATTGTAGGTGACGGCGTAGGGTGTATTGTTGTAGATAGCGGCGTAGGTTGTCTTGTTGTAGGTGGTACCGTAGGCTGTGTTGTTGTATGTGGTGGCGAATGGTGTATTGTTGTTGTAGGTGGCGGCGTAGCATGTATTGTTGTAGGGTGTGGTGAAGGGTTCGTTGTTGTAGGTGGCGGTGTAGTATGTGTTGTTGTAGGTGTTGGCGAAGGGTTCGTTGTTGTAGGTAGCGACGTAGGGTGTATTGATTTAGGGTGTGGCGAAGGGTTCGTTGTTGTAGGTAGCGACGTAGGGTGTATTGATGTAGGGTGTGGCGAAGGGTTCGTTGTTGTAGGTGTTGGCGAAGGGTTCATTGTTGACATCGCTCCAATTAACTTTCTTGAGGGGGTTTGTATCAGCCCCGCATATCTCTGTTAAGAGGTTCGCTACCTTGGTGGTGTACACAAATTTTTTATTCGCGTTTGACGACATATTAATATTATCAAACTTTTTTTTTTTTTTTTTTTTTGGTTTGCTTTAAAATCGAACACAAAAACGTTTGAAAAACACGGAGGTCAAGTTTAAAAAAGTTACACTTGAAAACTTCGAGAGCAACTGATCTTTTATTAAACCAAAAGTGTCTCTTTTATGATTTTGAAGTTAGTGCAGGATATAAGGTTTTTCTAGCACTTGACTAATATTCCAAACAGATATATATATATAAAAACAAAGGTTAGAAAGGGATGGCGCTAAACATTTAAATGTCAAGCATATATTATTGGAGGATAGTATTCAACTTAAGGATGAAGGGGATCAATGAATTAGCATTCTCATCTGCTTTTCATAGACACTTGTCTCCTCTATCCTTTTCCCCCTCTAACACCTTCACACTCTAACACCCTCTCCCTCTAACACCACATAACCCACATGAATGTTGTTATTGTTACTGCTCTTAAAAAAAAAATGTATGTAGTGACTTTCTTACAGATAACGTACATGTCACATGAATGCATCCTTGACATCAAATCCTATTATCATATAACCCACTTGAATGTTGTTTTTGTTACTGCTCTTACAAAAAACAATGCTTGCTGTGGCTTAGCCTGTATTTGACTCTGATAATAAATGGTTAAATAGCTAAAACTGATTTTCGCAATAACTATGCTCAATGTTTATGGATTGTTCCAGATTCCTTGCTTACAAATTCCATATGAACACCAGATCCTATGATCATATAACCCACTTAAATGTTGTTATGTTGCTGCTTTTGACAAAAAACAATGCATACTGTTGCCTGCTTGTATGTGTGCAAGGCAATGCACTTAAAACAGGAATACACTTGAGACTAGATTCTATGATCACTGATTCTCAAGTGGATAATAAAAGTGTAAAAAAGTGATCGATGATTCTCAAGTGGGGTAATAAAACTGTCAAAAAAAAGGTCATAAATTGTCACAGAACCGCCAGTTCCTTACTACTTATGTTTTATTTCTATTTTCCTGGCTTCGAATTTATTTTTATCTTGCAATTCAATTTGTTGTTGTTTTTTTATTATAAATTTCATCTTTTTGGAAAAAAGTTTCAAAAGTATTATTTTACTAAAATTTAACATTTTTAATGGGGACTTAACGGGTTAAGAAGAGTATTGTAGCCACAATAAAATAACAGAGAGAAGACCAAAGAAGTAGAAATATAACTGTAAATGGTACTCACTGCAAGAAGCATGCACAGCTGAGCGAATACATGCTGCAACACAAAAAGCGGCTTGAAGCTTGATCGCAAGGCGTCCATGGCACCATACGCCAAAATATTGTTGAACATGTTGTAACCAACTGACAAACTATTGCTTGCTTCAGCGTAAACTTAATTGGAGAGTGTTATAGCTCTTCTGAACAATATGAGTGCGATATGTCAAATTCAAATACTTATGGTACTGCATGTGAGCTTCAAGCAGCAGCAGAAATTTATGTTGCAAATTTTCAAGTTTTTCAGAATGGAAATATATTATTATTATTATTATTATTACATTATACATATAAATATATAATTATTATTATTCGAAAATAATATGCATCCTGTTAAAAGATTGTGTTTTACCGGTCCGTTAATTAATGGACATTTTGATGTTTATATTCCTTTAGAGGAAGTATTAACTCAAGATTCTGATACTTCAAGGGAATGTAAAACTGAAAATGTTAAAAATCCCATTAAAAGACGTAGTCGGTTCGCCGACATAGCAGACAAAAGGTACTTAAACATTCGTTTGGAAAATATCGAGATATCAACAGGGGTAAGCGCTAGAAGCATCAAAAAGATTTCAGGTTAATAATTTTGAAACTCATGAGCTTCAGTGAGAAGACATCAGGCTAATAATCCTGATGCACGTGAAGAAAGGACTGTTAAAGCCATGTCTGGCTTAAACTATGATTTGGAAATAGCTTACAATTCAGATAAAGTTACTCAACTTGTTATTAAAAATTATATATGGAAACATTGTAATGTTTTATAATAGTAAAGAGTCTCTTGATATCTGTTACAAGGCAGGAAAAGTTAAGCTTTCCAAAAATGAAAATTTGCCTGATCCACTTAAAAGCTTAATAATTGGTGGACATCCCAAGCATGATCATTTCATTGATCGTATAAGAAAGTATAACAGCTGCTTTCAAATGACTTCTTTTGGTAGTACAAAAATTATAAATGAAAGTTGGTCAACCTTTAAAGTCCAAGGACAAGTGTATAACTTAATTGGTAGTGTCCGACCTTTGACAAATGAAGAAATGCAGTTTCTTCAAATTTAATTTGTTGGTAATGATGAAAAGGAAGCTCAACTACGTTGCAAAAAATATTTCAAATGTTGATTGTAGCGTAGTAAAGGATCTTCAATGTATGTTTCATCAGCATAATCGTTATGTTAAAGATCTAAAAATGGCTCTCAATAAAATACCAACAAGTACTAAAGACTATAAATTGATTATACATGCTGATCGAACACCCGCAGGTGCTCACAAAGGGCTTTACAATGCACCTCGATCAAGCGAAGTAGCTTTAGTTATTGTTGGTCAGCAATTTGAAAAGTGCGATATTATTATTTAATGCCATAATTATAAATGACATCGTATAAATGAGGTGCATCGATCATACGATGCCTTACAGTACCCTTTGCTATTACCTTATTGCTAAGATGGCTATTTAGTGGATATACCACAATGGAATCCATTATTAAAAAAGGAGGAGCCAAAAAAAGATATGTGCGTTAAGCTTTACGGCTATAGAATAATGATTCGTCAATCTGAGATAAATCATTTAATTTATTGACGTGCCCTCTTTAGTCAGTTTTTGGTTGATATGTATGCTGAAATTGATACAGAAAGGTTAAATTATATTCGCTACAATCAAGCGATACTCAGAGCAGATAGCTTTATAATCTACAAGATGCAGTAGGCCAGCAAGATGTTGTCACAGCTCAACTTGGTCAGATGGTAATTTTACCATCTTCTTTTACAAGCTCTGCACGGTACATGCATGAAAAGACTCAAGATGCTATGACATATGTTCGCCATTATGGGCGAATAGATCTTTTCATGCAATCCACAATGGTATGGCATACAAAGTGTTTTATTACCGGGTCAAAAGTGGGGCTTACCACATAAACATATTCTACTTTGGTTAGAAAATAAAATAAGACCAGATAAAATCGACAAAGCTATCTGTGCCGAAATAACAACGCATATGAGGATCCTTTGTTATTTAACATTGTTAAGTCAAATATGATTCATAGTCCTTGCGGTGCATTTAATAATAAATCGCTTTTCATGAAAAATGGAGAATGTACCAAAAGGTTTCCTCGACAATTACTTAAAGAAACTGTGACTGGAAAAGATAGTTACCCTCTATATCGTAGAAGAGCGATATAAGATGGTTGTAATGCAATTAATATATATGGTAATTGCATAGATAATCGTTGGGTTGTGCCTTACAACTGTGTACTATTGAGAATATGTGAAGCTCACATAAATGCTGAGTATTGTAGTTCTGTAAAGTCTATTCAATACATTTGTAAATATTTTAACAAGGGCAGTGATCAAGCATAATTTACTCTTGAAGACCAACGTAATTAAATTAGTATGTACGAGAGTGGCCGTATATAAGTAGCTCAGAAGCGGTATGGAGAACCTTTACATTTCCCATATATGAACGTTTTCCGGCTATTACACACTTAGCTGTTCACTTAGAAAATGGTCAACGGATATATTTAACCCAATAATCCGCAATAGTTACTTGACAGATTAAGCATTACACCCAAAACCACTTTGCTAGCCTTCTTTGAGCTATGCACACGTGATGAGTTTGCAAGAACGTTTCTATATTGTGAAATTCCATCGTATTTTACATGGAACAATAAAGAATTTCAAAGAAGAAAACGAGGGCATGATGTGCCAAATTTTCCTGGAGTTAAAAGAGATTCAGCTTTGGGAAGAGTTTACACTATTCATCCCATTAATACAGAATGTTTTTATTTAAGACTTTTACTACATTTTGTAAGAGGGCCAACTCATTTTCAAATTTAAAAACCGTTAATGGTATAGCATACGCATCATTTCAATTGACGTGTAAAACTCTAGGATTACTGGAAGAGGATTCAACTATAGCCGAAGCTGTCATATGTCAAAATCCTACAAAACTGAGAGTTTTTTTTTGCAATAATGTTAGTATTTGTCAAATTTTAGATGCTCTTAAACTTTGGAATACTTATAAAGAGAGTTTTCGAAGATATTTTAAGAGCCTTTCATTTTGCACAGCACCGAAATATTGATGAAAGTATTGTGAATAATGTATTAAATAAATGTCTATATACATTGAAGATATTGTACTGTCTATTGGTGGTCAAAACTTGACTTATTATGGACTTCCACTAATAATTACATCCGAGGAAATTGTTCCAAATATTGAACTTCATAGAGAAACAAATTATGAAAATTGCGATAATTTTGTTGTTAATAATGAGCTACTCCTTACTGCTGAGAAAAAATCGTAAAAAAACGTATCTTTTAAATTTATTAATGGCGAAGGTACGGCAAAGTAAAAAAAATTGCATTGTTCGTTGCTTCTTGCGGTATAGGAGACACTTTACTTAATAGAGGTCGGACAGCATTTCTACACTTAAGATTCCATTTAATACGTCCCATTCAGAAACACCACATTGCTCAATTTCAAAGCAATCTAATATTGCTGCTGTGCTCAAAGATTGCAAGCTTATTGTTTGGGAAGAGTGTACTATGGGCCATAAAGGAGCTTTGCAGCTGTAGATCGATCTTTGAAAGACATTCGAGATAGTGAATACTTAATGGGTGGCATAACTGTTCTCTAAGCTGGTGATTTTCGACAAACTCTTCCAGTGATCCCCAGAGGAACAAGAGCAGAGGAAATAAATGCGTGCTTAAAGTCTTCACATATGACAGTTTCGGCTATAGTTGAATCCCAGTGCTTATCATCTTCCAGTAATCCTAGAGCTTTACACGCCAATTGATATGATGCGCATGCTATACCATTAACGGTTTTCAAATTTAGTTTTAAATAAAAACATTCTGTATTATTGGGATGAATAGTGTAAACTCTTCCCAAAGGTGAATCTCTTTTAACTCCAGGAAAATTTGGCACATCATGCCCTCGTTTTCTTCTTCGAAATTCTTTATTGTTACATGTTAAATACGATGGAACTTCACAATATAGAAGCGTTCTTGCAAACTCATCACGTGTGCATAGCTCAAAGAAGGCTAGCAAAGTGGTTTTTGGTGTAGTGCTTAATCTGTCAAGTAACTATTGCAGATTATTGGGGTTAAAATATATCCGTTGACCATTTGCTAAATGAACTGCTAAGTGTGTAATAGCCGGAAAACGTTCATATATGGGAAATGCAAAGGTTCGCCATACCGCTTCTGAGCTACTTATATAACGGCCACTTTCGTTCATACTAATTTCATTACGTTGGTCTTCAAGAGTAAATGATGCTTGATCACTGCCCTTGTTAACATATTTACAAATGTATTGAATAGACTTTACAGAACTACAATACTCAGCATTTATGTGAGCTTCACATATTCTCAATAGTACACAGTTGTAAGGCACAACCCAACGATTATCTATGCAATTACCATATATATTAATTGCATTACAACCATCTTCTATCGCTCTTCTACGATATAGAGGGTAACTATCTTTTCCAGTCACAGTTTCTTTAAGTAATTGTCGAGGAAACCTTTTGGAACATTTTCCATTTTTCATGAATGGCGAATTATTATTAAATGCACCGCAAGAACCATGAAATATCATGATATATAATATTTGACTTAACAATGTTAAATAATTTCGGCACAGATAATGTTGAGCAGTAAGTACTCGTGGTGTTGTACTTTTTATACTGATTTTTATTTTCATGAGCCAGGCTTCTTATACCCAACTCATGCATATTCATCCCTTAATTCTAACTTATCTATTGCTGAGTTTGTTAGACTCAGCGTTGGTTTATTAATATTATTATCCTATCGCTGTGTTTGTCAGGTACAGCGTGCATATGGCTTTTTAAGATAACAAACATGTGTCCCTATTTTTACTGCTCTCTCAGTTCGTCTACCTGTTGGACCTTGAGAGCGCACCAGGCATGTTTGTTATCTTATCTTGATATTATGTAAGTATGTTCATGCTTGAACATTCTGCGGGGGGCCAGCAAATGTAACAGCTAGCAACTGTTGCCTCTGGTTTTGCTTTTTCTTTACATAAATGAAATTACAACTATTATTATTATTGTTAATGCTATGGAAATATGACCATTCATGGTGTGAAATGCCAGATCCTCAATGTGCACTTTTTGCCTGTGTAGATCCTTTATGTTTTGCTCTAGTCGCTGTAGTTCCACTGAGTTATTTACTACAATGTGGTGGAGTGGTGTCGGCACCCATGTGCTGTTGTGGTTGAGTACTTTTAGGAAGAGTGGAGAGTACCTTGCTGTATCTGTTGATGTGACTTCCTGCGGTGTTATGATGGTGATTTTACCTATCCTGGCTGTACATCCAGCGTATAGCTCTATTATGCCTTGGTTAGAAATAGGGTCATCTCCTGGTAGTTTCCGCATATTATGTGAGCTGACGTCTTTTCGAATATTTTAAACAACCACAGATTTTTTCCATTCAGCTTTTCTAAGAAGGTATCCTCCTCGTACTCGACCATGTTGCATGGCTGCTTGTTGCTTGGCTTGATGGGTGATATTTCACAGCTCTGATCGTCGGCATCTTTCCAGGCCCAACTTCCCTCGCATAGCCAAGTGTTCTCATCTTCATGGCGACAACGATTTACTTCAGCTTCGTTCATTGGGTGGTATGCATTTATCTCGTTATTGAAGATAAGAAAATCCGTTTTAATTTTAGGAATTACCCTTCTTCCATTGAGTTCCAGCGGTATTGGAATTGTTTTGAAGAGGCTGGCATGTTGATTTATGTATATGGGCATCCTTGCATCGATGATTAGCATGTTGTCCTTAAATATGGTTTGTGCCTTCATTAGTTTGTATACTAATTGTAATCGATGTGGGGAATTGCCGCCGGGAAGAAGTTGATTTCTTTGCAACCTTTTATGAATTTCATTGAGCTCGGCTAACATTTTATTTGGTTCAACAAGCGAGGGATGAACTCTTCCTGGTTAACATTCGTTACAAGCGCAATGACCGCTGATTGAAGATCTTCGGTTTCATCAATCCAGTTACGTACTTGAGTAATTAACATGAAGAATTTTATGGATTCCTTGTAGACGAAAAAGTTGTCTTTTATCGTGTTTGCCATCTTGTTCATTTCCTTTGATACTTCTTCAAAGCTTTTATTTATATCTTCTGTAGTTGAGCGTACCAAGTTTGAAGTTGCGTTGATAATCGAAGTCTGGTTGCTGACCGCAACAGTGTTGTCTTCCGAGTCGCTGGAGTCGCTTTCACTGTTGCACTGATCAATTTATTGCTGGACGATCTAGCTATGTTGCCGGAAACTATCCATCCAAGTTCGGTTTTTTGACCCAGAGTTTCATTGATTTTCTTTACTTGTCCTAACATAATTATAGGAAGTAAGTCAACGCCGATTATGACATCAATTCGGCTGGGCTCATTGAAGTGTGGGTCTGCTAGCTCGCAGCCCATCCAATCTTTACAGACATTCATGTCAATTTTCTTGCTTGGTAGAGCTCTTTGTAGTTTTGGCATCACAAGCGCCTGTGTTTTTGTAATAAACTGGCTTTTAAACCTGGGTTTAATCATTAGGCAAACGCTGTTTTTTAATATTTCCACGTTTTGTGAAACTCCTTGAACTTCAACATTTCTTTTTGTTCGTCGAAGTATCAGTTGTTGTGCGGCTTCTTCCGAGATGAGCGTTTTTTGCGAGCCTTTTTCGATCAGGGCTCTTAGCTGCTCATAGTTTCCAGACTTATTTTTTATCCGGATGAGCGCAGTTGCCAGCAACGTGTCTTGCCCTTTACTTTCTTTAAGGCAATTGCTGCTGACGGTCTCTTTATTATGTGCATCCTCATGAAGCAAATTGTTGTGAGCTTTCGAGCATCGATTGCATTTCCAATCCTTTTTGCAATCTTTGATGCTATGTGTGCCCAAGCATTTGAAGCATAGCGAGCTTTTGGTCACAAGTTCCTTGCGCTTTTTGACTGGCTCGGTTCTAAACTTCTGGCATCTCGTTATTTCATGACCATCCAGTTGGCAATAACGGCATCTTTTGTTGTTCGTTTTCTTGGCTTCTGACTGAATGGCATGTTTTTGTACTGAGTCTATTGAGTTATATAGTTGCTCAATAAACTCTAGTACATCGGACAAGGACTGAATTTCCCTAGCCTTCTTTACCTGTTGCTCGTAAAGTTGTAGGACTTCTGTGGAAAATCTTCGCAGCAGAATTTGAGCGAATAAAACATCAGCATCACTAGAAATTTGACCTTTTTCTTTAATGATGTAGATGCACTCAGTAGCTGTGTCCAAGAACTTGCGGATACTGCCTTCATCATTGTTCTTCACCAGTTCCAAGTCCAGCAGCTGGTTTACGCAGTTAGCAAATATTTTGCGCGTATTTTCGTAGCGCTTGCATATAAGCTCCCACGCTGCATTGTAGCTAGCTGCTGATCCTATTAATAAATGGCCGACGACCATTTTAGCTTCTCCTTGAGGCAAGATTTTAGATAGTTCAGCTTCCTTGTATCGCTGATGTCTTTCCTGTTGTGAATTACCTCGGAGAACAGCTCGAAGAATGTTGGCCACTCTTTGGGACTTCCATTGAAGAGAGGAAGATCCACTTTGGTAGCTCTGGAACTTCTTCTTTAATTCGGTGCATGTCACTTATTCTTTGTTACATTTTTTTAAAAGAACGTCTACACTGCACTCTAGATCATCGATCTCGTCGATGTCAAATGCAAATTTTTCATAGCGTTCCTCTAATTCTGTAAGTGTTGACTGCACCTTGTTCCAAAGGAAGTTAAGTTTGTTCCTAAGATAATTTATATCTTCCTGGTTGCTGATTTCTAGGCAGGCATTCACTGTATTAATGTGCTGCCTTACTTTCTGTGCTCTTTTGTCCACAAGATCTACCAATACGTCCATTGGGCTTGGGCTCCGTTGAGAAGACATTTCAAATTTCTCTTGAATGTGCTTTCCTTTGGACGTCCCAGGTAGCATTTCCACGTCATTTTGTTGGTCGCTTATCTTGGCTTGGTCGGCAGCTTCGACCTTCATCAGGGACTCTTTATAGGTCCTGATATTTGCCATTGTGACATCATATATTTTTCCAGTAAAATATTGATGATCGACGACTCCAATTTTCATCAGCATGTCATGATTGGCAGTGAATTCGGCTGCCAAATTATCAACAACTAATACTGCTCCCTTTTTTTCTATTGCCCGCCGGACTTCTTCAAATATCTCCGATTGCTTTTTCAACAGTTGCAGAGTTTGTGCTGACAGCATTTTGTATGTTTTTATTTTTTTTTTGGCTAAACGCGTTGGAGGTGTTTTTGTTTGATCGCCTGGTTGATCGTGCTGTGCCTCGACTCACAGCTTGTTATGGTTAGCCAAAAAAAAAATTTTTCACTATACACACACACTATTAACACTTCTGTTGTTGAATGCCACAGAAACGCTTTATTATTTTGCAGAGTAAAGTAGCACAGTACTCGAAGGACCAAAATGTTGAGCAGTAAGTACTCGTGGTGTTGTACTTTTTATACTGATTTTTATTTTCATGAGCCAGGCTTCTTATACCCAACTCATGCATATTTCATCCCTTAATTCTAACTTATCTATTGCTGAGTTTGTTAGACTCAGCGTTGGTCTATTAATATTATTATCCTATCGCTGTGTTTGTCAGGTACAGCGTGCATATGGCTTTTTAAGATAACAAACATGTGTCCCTATTTTTACTGCTCTCTCAGTTCGTCTACCTGTTGGACCTTGAGAGCGCACCAGGCATGTTTGTTATCTTATCTTGATATTATGTATGTTCAAGCTTGAACAGATAATTTTATCGATTTTATCTGGTCTTATTTTACTTTCTAACCAAAGTAGAATATGTATGTGTGGTAAGCGCCGATTTTGCCAGTCCACAGAGTACATGAAACATTGCACGCTTCCAAACAAAGAACCTTTTGTCAATAGTTACATTAAAGCTTTAACTTTTAAATGAAAATCTCGAGCTATAAAATCGTGACGATCATGCGGTTTTTGACCCGGTAATAAAACACTTTTGATGTCATTCCATTGTGGATTGCATGTGAATGTTATGAAAAGATCTGGTCGCCCATAATGGCGAATATATGTCATAGCATCTTGAGTCTTTGCATGCATATACCGTGCAGAGCTTGTAAAAGAAGATGGTAAAATTACCATCTGACCAAGTTGAGCTGTGACAACATCTTGTTGGCCATTGCATCTTGTAGATGTATATAGCTATCTGCCCTAAGTTTCTCTTGATTGTAGCGAATATAATTTAGCCCTTCTGTATCAATTTTAGCATACATATCAACCAAAAACTGACTTAAAAGGGAACGGCAATAAATTAAATGATTTATCTCAGATTGACGAATCATTATTTTATAGCTGTAAAAGTGTAACGCAGATGTCTTTTTTGTTTTTGTTCTTCCTTTTTTAATAATGGATTCCATTGTGGTATATCCACATAATAGCCATCTTCGCCATAAGGAAATAGCAAAGGGTACTGTAAGGCATCGTATGATCGATGTACCTCATTTATACGATGTAATTTATTATTATGGCATTAAATAATAATATCGCGCTTTTCAAATTGCTGACCAACAATAACTAAAACTACTTCGCTTGATTGAGGTGCATTGTAAAGCCCTTTGAGAGCACCAGCGGGTGTTCGATCAGCATGTATAATCAATTTATAGTCTTAAGTACTTGTTGGTATTTTATTGAGAGCCATTTTTAGATCTTTAACATAACGATTATGCTGATGAAACATACATTGAAGATCCTTTACTACGCTACAATCAACATTTGAAATATTTTTTGCAACGTAGTTGAGCTTCCTTTTCATCATTACCAACAAATTACATTTGAAGAAACTGCATTTCTTCATTTGTCAAAGGTCGGACACTACCAATTAAGTTATACACTTGTCCTTGGACTTTAAAGGTTGACCAACTTTCATTTATAAACTTTGTACTACCAAAAGAAGTCATTTGAAAGCAGCTGTTATACTTTCTTCGATCAATGAAATGATCATGCTTGGGATGTCCAGCAATTATTAAGCTTTTAAGTGGATCAGGCAAACTTTCATTTTATGAAAGCTTTATTTTTCCTGCCTTGCAGTAGATACCCAGGGGCTCATTTTTCCATTTTAAACATCACAATGTTTGCATATGAAATTCATACCACCAAGTTGAGTAATTTTATCTGACTTGTAAGCTATTTCCAAATCATAGTTTAAGCCAGACATGGCTTTAACAGTCCATGCACGCAAACGCCTTTCTTGACGTGCATCAGATTTTGCTCTTGCTTTGCATCGCAGCGGACGTGTTTTTTTTTATGCGCTTCGCTTTTTTGACTATTGTGCGTCTTATTTCTGCTATTAATTTCGCGAACTTGTGTAAACTAATAGTTTTATGACTTTGTGTTTTGTCGGTTTGCCTAAACCCAAAGTGGACATTAAATTAACGATTTAATTTGCATTTGTTTTAAAATTTGCTCAACTTGCTGCCTCCTGCTTTTGTTTTGTTTTTGTGCTTTTACGCTCTCTCTCTCACTCTCTCTCTCTCTTTTTCAAGCTTTGCATTAAGCCGTTTCTTCAGAATGGGCGATGCCCGCAGCTCCAGCACGTCCTGCGATGCCTCCCGCTGCGGTCCGACACGCGCATAGGGCTGTCCTGCCAAACGCCCTCGATGAGCCACGTTTCTACGCCCACTGGCGCTGGCACCCATGGCCGCCGCGTCGACCACGCGCACATCTCCCGCTGGAGTGTGAGAGTGCACACGTGGGTCACGGCCCGACATATGGGCTGCCCTCCTTCCCTCGCTGTTTTGGCTGCCGTTGTCAAATTTTCTGGTGAGTACTTTATTATATTGTCAATTTTCGCAAAGTGACCGACTGCATGGAAGTCGGCACCTTTTATACCCTTACTCCGTACGCATGTGCAACAGAGTAGGTGCGCATGTTACGGTATCCTTCCCGCATGCGACTGCATTGTTCTGTCAGCGCTCTCTTTGCGATATCGCTTACCTTTTTCAGTAACTGTTTTCTGGCAGAGTTTGTTATATTAGCGTCGCTAATACCTTACATATTTATTTCTAATATCTCTATATATAAAAAAGAGTATGTTCTGATGATAATGAAAGAGCCACAGCCTAAACGAAAAGAGGTAGAAGGCTACAATTTTCACACAATTTTCCATGCAGGTAGGAGGTGAGCACTAAGAAGGGAATTTTTATTTGGACAACTGCTTCAAGTACCTCCCATACGATTTGGAGCACTTATTACCCATTTTAAAAAACAAATTTCAATTACAACAAGTACCCATTCCAGTACTGTCGCCTGATTGTTGCACAATCTGAGAGTTTGATCGCGAGCGAGAATACAAAAACAAAACAAATGCGCAGTGACGCCTTCGCGCCGCACAAGCAAAGTCAAAAACAAGTAAGACGGCTCTAGTCGGGAGAGCCCGACTAGAAGATACCCTGAACCCAGTTGCAATAAATATATATTTAATTTATTTACGACTTTGGTATACTGACTTAGTTTCGATCGATAAAATTCAATATCTCCGGTGTTTCTTAACCGATTTGGCAAAATTTTCAGTAAAGTTCTATCATTATCCATTACTTCAACCCTAATTTTAAATATTCCAAATTCGATATTTTTTGTTATCGATATTATGTGTATATCGGAAACCAGAATAGTTATCGATAATTTGAAGCAAACTTGTTCTGCTCATGGTATAGGAGAACTTAAATACAAAATCAGAAGTCTCTAGCTTTTGTAGTCTCTGAGATCCACGCGTTCATACAGACGGACAGAAGGACAGACAGACGGACAGACGGACATGGCTAAATCGACTCGGCTATTGATGCTGATCAAGAATATATAGACTTTATAGGGTCGGAGATGCTTCCTTCTGCCTGTTACATACTTTTGCACAAAACCATTATACCCTTATTTACCCATTTTATGGGTTATATTGGACGTAGATGTACTAACGAACAGTACAGTCAAGTTGCCCAACGATACCAAGCACCGGCTTGTTAACGCGCGGACCCACGCACAAAGCGACCCACCTCCCGCCCATCCGACCGAGGGGCGCTCCGCTTATCGTGCGGTTACGATGATCGCGAACATGTAGACAAATGACACAAAACTAACTTTTTAAAAGAGCAAGTAGGAGTGGCACTGTGTATTAAGTGGGAAAGATCGTTATAAATAGAACACAGAATACGAAAAGGATTATGAAGAGCATAATTAGAATTACAAGTTTGAAGAGCTATAGGTACAAAATTTCTAGTATTTCTAATAGGAACAGCAAAGTTAATTTGGTTAATTAATTCAGAAGAATCAATTTCACCATTAATTAATTTGTGAAAAAAGGAAAATGAAAGCATTATTCTACGATCACTCAGAGAAGGAAGATCTATTGGTAAAAGTCTACTACGATAAGACGGCAAATTATTGTTAGTGTCCCAGTTAAGACCTCTAAGTGCGAAGAGCAGAAATTGTTTTTGTACCGATTCTATTTATTCTGATGAATTTCGTGTTTCGGAAACCATATACAAGACCCATATTCCAGAATCGGTCGTACAAGAGAAGTATACAGAGTTTTTGTTAAGTAGGGATCGTTAAACTCCTTCGACCAGCGCTTAATGAACCCCAAGACACCAGATGCTCGATTGGAAATTGAAGAAATATGCTTGTCAAACTTAAGCTTTGGGTCCATAAGGATGCCCAAATCGTCAACCCATTCAATTCTATCTAGTGGTTTGTTGTCAAGAAAATAAATATTAAAAAAGGGCAAACATCTAAAAATGACATTACTTTACATATACTGTAATTAAGATTTAAAAAATTTACTTTACACCACATTTGAAAGTTGTCTAAATCTCTTTGAAGCTGTTGAGCAGCTAGGGGAGTTGCAGCTGACGTGCATAACTTTACATCATCAGCGTACATCAAAACCCGAGAGAACTTTATAACCGATGGAAGATCGTTTATAAACAAAATAAATAATAAAGGACCAAGATGACTACCCTGAGGAACGCCTGAAGTGACCTGAACCGTCTTGGAAACGGACCCTTTGAATAAAACCCTCTGAGTTCTAAGAGTTATGTAGTCTTTAATCCAAAGAACTAGAATATTTGAAAAGCCCAAGAGTTCTAGTTTATGTATTAGGAGATGATGATCTACAGAGTCGAAAGCCTTACTAAAATCAGTATAAATAACATCAGTCTGCAATTTGTCCTGAAAACCCTTGATAACAAACGAAGTAAATTCTAACAAGTTAGTGGTAGTAGATCTTTGTTTCATAAATCCGTGCTGGCACGGTGAAATAATAGATTTACAAAGGTGTTGAAGATGGGAGGTTATTAATTTTTCAAAAATCTTAGGAATAGCAGACAACTTGGAAATACCCCTATAATTTTGAACATTAGATTTGTTTCCTTTTTATGGAGAGGAATTATAAATGACTCTTTCCAAATTTTTGGAAAGGAGCCTAACTCCAGGGACAAGTTAAACACTTTAAGCAACGGCTTTAAAAGACCATGAGCGCAGTGTCTAAGCACACAGCTTGGCACTCCGTCAGGTCCTGGGGAAAATATAGGTTTCAAAACATGAAGATTATTTAAAACTGAGTTTTCAGTGAATTTCAGTCCAAAGATGCGATTCGAGCCATTAACTCGATAAGGGTAAGGCAAACCGACTTGAGATTGACATGAGCTATAAGTCGTTTGAAAAAATTGGGCAAATATATTTGCAATCTCCTGATCAGAATTGGCCTTCGTTTCTTCAAAGAATACCTCCGTTGGGAGTGTCGATGACCTACGCTTCGCATTAACAAAATCAAAAAATCGCTTTGGATCCTGCTGAAACTGTAATCTACACCGAGTCAGGTAATTCTTATAACATTGGTTGTTTAAGATAGCAAAACTGGCACGAGCAATCAAGTAATCAGAATAGGCTACCGATGAGCCGCTTTTTTTAAATCTCTTGTAGAGTCTAGATTTTCGATTTTTGAGAATTGTCAACTCTCGGGTAAACCAAACAGGTTTATTAGACCTGTTTAGCTTACCAGCCGGGACACATAAATCAAATAAAGAATATAAGGTATTGTAAAAAATACTGATTGCCACGTCCAAGTCGTCAGACTCGTAGAGGGGAGACCAGTCAGTACGGGATAAAAGCAGGGCGAGACCCTCAAAATCAGTTTTCCGAAATTGACGAACTCGACTCAAAGGCATTTTGACATTGCAACGCGTCCGGGAAGGTAAATTAATCAACAGCTCCAACGCAGGATGGTATAAGTCTTCGGGATAAGATAAAGGCTGGGAACGGGAAACGGATGAAGATGATGAATCCAAACAAAAATCAGATCAAGCATTATATTAAGAGAATTTGGGATAGCATTAATTTGACTCAATGACATCCCAAGTAAGTCGATTAAAAATTCATTCGGGGCAGTGGGAGTCAGGGGACCAGAGTCAGGACAAGAAATCCAAGTAGCTTCAGCAATGTTGAAATCACCAAGAACTACAAGAAAATCACGATCAGAAAGCAAGGCAGAGACAGAATGAATAGCAGATAGATGTGTCTCATAGATAGAGAGATCAGAAGAAGGAGGTATATACGAACAAGTGATAGAAATGTTAATACCGCAAATGTTTAGCTTTACAGCAATAATTCTATATCAAAAGAACTATCTAATACGACTGTATCAGAAGGAAAGTCTACATTCACAGCAATAAGCACTCCACCACCACGCCGAAGAGTACGGTCCTTTCTGTAAATAGAATATGTACTACATAGAATTTCGGAATTGAGAATGTCTTGCCTTAACCACGTTTCAGTAAAGGCAATGACATGGAAGGGGAAAGAAAGACTATTAAGGTATAAACTAGTGAGTTTACTACAAAGACCTCTTACATTCTGATAGCCAAGTAAGAAGGAGGATGTTAGTTTTTGAACTATCAGTTATTGGGAGAGTTACCTTAGAACCAACCACCGGAAGGGTAGATACAATCGGGGGCCGATTTTTTTTCCTTGCAGTATACTCTTTCACAATTATGTGTTCTGGCCAAAATTCTTTGCAGCATATAGTGCAAAAATCTTGATTCGGAACACTGATTTTAAAAGACGAAATGTTCCGATCATAAGCAAATTTGAATTTCTCCACCGTGAAATTGGCATTCGATTTGGCTTGATATAGACCTTGACATCATCTGATGTTAAATCAGGGGGAAGCCTTGAAACAAATATTTGTTTTTTAGGTGGAACAGCAACAAATTTTTAATTATATCCTCCACTGAGGCTGGTTTGGAAGACTCAGTCTCGGATAACGGAATATTGGCTCTTTAAGTTTGATAGAGTTTTTTTGTTGATTAACATCAACACTACTAACCACCAAAGAAACCGAAGGATCGGGATCAGATAACACAATATCCATGGGAGTTATTGGTATATCATCTAAGTTCTCGATAATTTTAGTTGGAGGGACATGAAGATTTTTATTTACTTTATTTACTTTACCCTGCGGTTATCGGAGCGTTTGGAGTATTTTCCGACATCACAGAGCCCGATAACTGCCCAACGTTGGCCTTTTTACGCTTTGGAGAATCCATTACGAGATTTTTCTCGTTAAGGTTTCTTTGAACCGATGAGAACTTTTCACACAGTTTATTCAACTGGTAGAAAATGCCCTCTAAGCCAAGTTAAGTATTTATAAAGCTTACAATGTCTTTTTTTTTCTCCAAACATGAATAACACGGCCACTCTAAATTAGTATCCTTCATGAGGTCTGAGACACGGCCAGTAATGCCGGCACATTGCTCATGAGCAACATTTGTGCACATCCAGCAGCAGACAAAACCATTTTTGAGTTTGCGCGGACTTGACAATTCGCATAGCAGCAGACAGACATTTTTATTTAATTTATTAAAAGGGAAGAAAAGTACAAATAAAAAATAAAATAAAAAAATATCGCTGCAGAAAATTGTTATGATTAAATACAGGTCCACCCTAAAGTGCAAATAGTAAAGCTACAAACAAAACTTACTTCACAGCTTCACAAACAAAAACGGCGCGAGCGCGACCACCGAAAGCAACAAGCAACGGAGAAGAGTTTGACCGCGACCAACACCAACACAAAAGAGCGCGTTAAAGTAAACGATCAAGAAACGGTTTAATCCACTGGGAGCGAAGCGCTTGAAAAAAGAGAGAGAGAGAGAGTGAGCGTAAAAACACAAAAACAAAACAAAAGCAGGCGGCAGCTAGTTGAGCAAATTTTTCAGTATGCTGGACTGCAGTTTGTTGTTGTGTTTGGAATCACTTTAAAACGAATGCAAATTAAATTGTTAATTTACTGTCCACTTTGGGTTAAGGGTATAAAAAGGTTCTTACACTTGCAAAAAAGAAACGGATTTCCGCTTCTTAATCAATGGCTGCGTTCAGGGAACTAAGCGGTTATCAAGCTGCTTACTAAGCGCTTAGTGCAAATCGCTGAAAACTTGTGAACGCACTGCATAAGTAATATTAGTAATCGCATGGTGTTTATCGACAGCTTTTTCAACACAAGTAAAAATGGCTCAAAATGGTACGTTCAATTGGTTTTGTTTATTTAGATTTTATTATTAAAATCTAACAATTGGTTTATTTTATACGACTATTTACAGAAGAAGAAAGTACTAAAAACGTTTGGGAATCATCCAAAACCAAACTTCTACTAAATGCGTACTTGGAACGGTTGTCGAAATTCCGTGATCCTAAAATAAAAAAAAAAAATGGTTTGGCGTGAAATAAAAGAAGAGTTGGAAAACCATGGGTACACAGATGTAAATCCAGAAGCCTTGGATCGCAAATGCGAAATTTAAAACAAACATATTAGACGATCAAAGACAACAACAAGAAAACAGGTAGAGGCAGTTTTACTTGGCCATACTACACCAACGATATCAAGTTTTGAAGTTGCCGAATGTATGACTACACCGCATATGCAACTATCATCATGCATGCCCCCATCTCCACAAATGCCACCATCCCCGCAAATGCCACCATCCCCGCAAATGCCACCATCCCCGCAAATGCCGCCATCCCCGCAAATGCCGCCATCCCCGCAAATGCCACCATCACCCGACGAAGCACATTTAACGAACACAGCGCCTAAAAATCCAGTTTGCTTCTCTTATCGCCAACGCAAAGAAATGATTGAAATAGACAAAAAGAGAGTCGCTGCCCTTGAGCGAATTGAAGTTCAATTGGAGGAGTCCGTACGAGTTCAGAAAGAACGCAACGAAATTTTAAAAAACATATTTGAAAAAATGTAAATTATCTTATTATTACTAGTTTATTTTGTTTTTCATTCATTTCGTATTGTTATTTTTATTGAAATAAATTCATAAAATACATGTCGTATTAAAATAAACTGTTCATCAAATCGATTCTTTTTTGTTGTGCAATAACAATGGAACTATTTTCGAGTGTTATACTCTGTGAAGACTGGTCATTCATCGCATCCATTTCCTCATCAAAATCAACTTCTTCTCCATTTTGTAATATGACGTTATGTAGAATGCAGGCTGCAGCTAAAATGCGCTGCCCAAACTCTATGTCAGATATGCACAAATATTTTAAACGAAGAAATTTGCCTTTTAGTCTTCCAAATGCACGTTCAATAATAGATCGAATTCTGCTGAATCTCACAATATAAAGTGTTTCCCTTGCATCCAAGTGTCCATTATCGCGGAATGGTGTCATTAAATTTACCATTAATGGATACGCAGAGTCCCCAATTATATGTTGTTGTTGTGGTATTAGTGGATTCTGTATATTGGTCATCTTGGTATATAACGGACTATTTTAAACACTCGCGCATCGTGCATCCTACCTGGCATTCCAATGAATACATCAATAAAATTTCCGGTTGAATCACAAACTCCTTGAAGAATTATTGAATGAAATTGTTTTCTGTTATAGTAGTCTTGTGAATTTCCAACCGGTTGTTGGATGGGTATGTGACATCCATCAATTGCACCAATAGCTCCATTTAATCCTGAACGACTTTTAAATAAAGACGAACTTTTCGCATTTTGTATTCCATTGGGCCATTTAATAAATTTTGACATCAGCTTCGTTATTTCTTCAATCATATATTTAAAAACGCCATGACCTGAACTTTTTGCAATGTTGAATCTATCACCCACGGCCAAAAATGATTCCTGTTTACCAATAAGCCATAAACAAAATAGCAATTTTTTTCCATTGGAATATCAGGGAAAAGTTGCACATGATTTTGCACATTAGTTTGGATATCATTTAACAGACTCTGCAATGTTGACACATATGTATAAGATTATAAAAATTCGAAATGATATATGTATATTTTTACCTCGAATGTGGTTCTATTCATCCGAAAGTGTTCAATAAATTGTACATCAGTATATCGAGGAATTGTTTCTTCATAAAACTGTTTATTTCTTTCTTTCAACATTTGCCTCTGGATTTTATTTTCTTCGCAAGAAATCGATGGGTGAAACTCATCTTTCAACCCCATGACAACCTCACTTACATCAGTATCATCGCAACAAAATTGCAATAACATTAATTTTATTCTTTGTCTATCCATTTGCACAAAACAATTAACAGCTGTTCAATCACTAAGCGCAAAAGCAAACAAAATTTAAGCTTACAAAGATGGCGGGCGCTGACTAAACATTTTTAGAAAGCGCTTACTAAGCAGAACGTTCAGCGAACGATTACTAAACATGTATTGTAAGCGCTTAGTTCCCTGAACGCAGCCATTAAGTGCATACACAATTAAGTGAACAATGCGCTTGAAATAATTTCATAATTTTATGTACATGTATCACTTCGCACATTGCAAATTTTTTTATTCAAATTTGTGTGCCTTTTACAATTGTTTTACGACCCAAGTAGCGTTTGTTGTTGTTGCAAATGTTGTTTTTGGGCCCGCACTGCTACTTTTTGTTTTAAAATAACAACAACAACATAACAAAAGCCTATATCTCCTACAATTTTTGAGCTATAGCCACCAAATTTGGTGCCAAGATAGGTGATGATGACCCCCCAAAAACTGCATCAAAAGTTTGGATGCCACGCCCACCAATACCGCCCTAGCCGCCCCCAGCTGCCCCAACGCTTCGTCAAAAACGGGAATGCGTGTATCTTCCAGAGTTGTGGAGCTAGAGCCACCAAATTTGGCGGGAAGATAGCTTGCAACGACCCCCAAAAAACTGCATCAAAGTTTTGGAGCCACGCGCACCCCTTCCACCCCCTTTCCCCACCATTTACAATCTTTGAGCTAGAGTCGCCAAATTTTGTATGAAGGTAGCAATTGACATTCCACATAGATCTGCAGCAAAAATGTGGATGCCACGCCCACCCATACCGCCCCCAGCCCCCCTTTCCCCACTTTTTACAAACTTGAGCTAGAGTCACAAAATATGGTATGAAGATAGCAATTGACATTCCACACAGATCTGCATCAAAACTTTGGACGCCACGCCCACCCATACCGCCCCCAGCCCCCTTCGCCACTTTTAACAATTTTCGAGCTAGAGTCACCAAATTTGGTATAAAGATAGCAATTGACATTCCACACATATATGCATCAAAAATTTGGATGCCACGCCCAGCCATACTGCCCCCAGCCCCCCTTTCCCCACTCTTTACAAACTTCGAACTGGAGTCACCAAGTTTGGTATGAAGATAGCAATTGACATTTCACAAAGATCTGCAGTAAAAACTTGGATGCCACACCCACCCATACCGCCCCCAGCCCCCCTTTCAACAGCTCTTACAAACTTTCAGCTAGAGTCACCAAATTTGGAAGGAAGATAGTTGGTGGCATCCCCATCGGCATCGGAGGATCTTTAAGGCAGCCTACACCCCTGCCCCATCCGTACCCCTTTGCAATCAGGCCTCTTATTACCTGTTTTAATACTGGTATCGAGTATGCCGCAGTCGGTTGCGTCCGACTGCAACGTTTCCACTTGTTACTTTTAAATTTTCAGAATGTGGGTTTTCCTAAAGACATAGATGCTATTATCTTTTGTTGGAACGACAATCACCTTTTCGATACTGTATGTACAGTATTTTTTGTTCAAATGTTCTAAGATTTTTAGCGTTTGCAACTCATATTGCAGATTTTGCAACTCTTCTTTGCATTCCTTTTTATACCCTTCACAGGGTATATTGACTTTGTCATGAATCTGTAACGCCTTAATGGAATGATGGGAGACCCCATAAGCTATATATCAAAATGATCAGGACGAGCTCAGGAATTGATTTCCATCTGCCCGTCCGTCCGTCCGTCTGTCCGTCTGTCTGTTTCAACACGATTTCCGGCCAGACTGCTGAACCAATCTTGATGAAACTTTCACAGATTGTTTAGATCATGTCGGGTTTGTTCACTATGAAATTTCATCCCGATCGGAGAATTCTACGACATAGCCACCATACAAATTACCATATCGTACTATCAATCGTTGTCTCTGTCGTGCACTTTCAAGTACCTACATGTCAATATTTTGTTTTTGTCGCACAAAAACAAGTAAATGACGCTAGTAGTAGGTGAATGGTGGTTCTACCCCAAAGGGATGCCGACAATTTATGACCCATTAAATTTTATGATCCTTTTATCGCCCCCTTGTTTTTTTTTTACCCTTTTGTTGACCCCTAAAATTTGATAATTTATGACCCTTTTTCCCATGATCGTGTCCCTCCTTTGATAAGACTAGGGTGGAGAGCAAAGTATTAACATTCCTAGGCCACCACTTTACCAGCAACATCTGTGAGATTCAGTGATCATAGGATTTGGAGTCAAGTGTGCACCTGTTAAACCTGCGTTGCATTATACACCTGCAAGCAGGTGATCAGAGGAACAGATTTGGCTATTTACCTAACTAGTGTTAGAGTCTATTGTGCGCCTCTTTGACGTGCGTGGCATTGTAAACCTGTTTATGGTCATGAGGTGCAGTGTGCACAGGAAGAAAGGATAGATAAGAGAGAGTCAAGTGCGCACCTGTTTGACGTGCGCTGCATTGTTAACCTGAAAGCAAGCAATCATGAATGAATGTTTATGTTCATGAGTAGTAGTGATCAAAGGATCTGGAATCGAGAGGGCGCCTCTTTGACGTGAGTGGCATTGTAAACCTGTTTATGGCCATGAGTAGCAGTGTGCAAAGGAAGGAAGGATAGAAAATAGAGAAAAGCGAACGCTTGTTTGATGTACGTTGCATTATTATGGTCAACAGCAACAACAACAACAACAAGAACATACAGATTCGTGGGGTTCTGTGAACAAGGGATGCAAATTTTGCTACGCAGCAGCAGCAGCAGCGGCAAGATCAATGCGTTGATCTTTATGACTGTGTGAATGAGAGGATCAGTTTAGCTATTTAACCATTTAGTGCTAGAGTCAAGTGTGCTTCAGTTTTAAATACGTTGCTCTGCACACGTGCATTGTAATTGTCAACAACATCAACTACAACCTTCGTGGGGGCGTTATGTGTGCAAGGATGGGAATTTTCTTTTGCAGCGGCAGCAGCAGCAAGATCAACACATTGTTTTAAACAAGAGTATTGATACTTGTTCATATAGATTATAAAGAGTTAGAGGGAGAAGGTGTATGAGGGGGAGTGTTAGAGGGAGAAGGTGTCAGAGGGGGAAAGGATAGAGGGAGAAAGTGTTAGAGGGAGAAGGTGTTAGAGGAGGAAAGTTAGAGGGGGATAGTGTTAGAAGGATACTGTGTGCAAGAAAGTGTTAGAGGGAGGAAGACTTAGAGCCAAGTTTGTGCATGCTTGATTGTGCTTTTTTGAAGTACGCTAGTCAAAGGGCAGTACATTCGTAGGCCGCATTGTTATGATCAAAAGCAACACCAACAGCAACAACATCTACAACCTTCGTGGGGCTCTTTGAACAAGGGATGGAACTTTTCTTACGCAGCAGCAGCAATGTCAATACGTTGAGCTTTATGATTGTGATAATGACAGGATCAGTTTTTGCTATTTAACCAATTAGTGTAAGAGTCAAGTATGCTACTGTTTTAAATACAATGCTCTGCACACGTACATTGTTATTGTCAAAAGCAACAACAACATCCTTCGTGGGGGGTTATGGGTGCAAGGATGGGAATTTTCTTTCGCAGCAGCAGCAGCAGCAAGATCAACACATTGTTTTTAAGCAAGAGTATTGATACTTGTACATATAGATTATAAAGAGTTAGAGGGAGAAGGTGTAAGAGGTGGAGTGTTAGAGGGAGAAGGTGTAAGAGGGGGAAAGGATAGAGTGGGAAAATGTTAGAGGGAAAAGGTGTTAGATACGAATAAGTAGATAAGAGAGAGTCAAGAGGGCGGCTGTTTTACGTGCGTTGCCTTGCACACCTGCAGGCAAAACATAAACAATGAATTTTTGTGAAAACCTGTGATCAAAGAATAAAAGGATTGAGACAAGATTGTGCTTGTTTGAAGTACGCTAGTCAAAGGGCAGTACATTCGTAGGCCGCATTGTTATGATCAAAAGCAACACCAACAACAACAAGAACAACAACATTCGTGAGTGTTATGTAAGCAAGGGATGGGAATTTTTTCGCAGCAGCAGCAGCAAGATTAACACAAGAGTATTGAGACTTGCAGATTTAGTTTGAAATATTATAGGGGGAAAATGTAAGAGGAGGAAAGTGTTAGAGGGAGAAAGAGAGAGTTATTATTAGAGAGAGGGGGAAAGTGTTATAGGGGAAAGTGATCCTGCTTGTATTATTATATTAAAACACGCTCCCTTATGCGATTCTATACACGAGCGTCTATGAAATGCAGGTGGTATGGTAATAGATTGTCCCTCCTTCTAACGCACACCCAACTTATTCGCTACTTACGTTTCTAACCTTTATTTGGATGTATCTGTTTTGATTATTGCACTGACTTCTGTTACTTTTATAGAGCTAATTAGTATAACTTTTTAATAAACCAATGAACATTTTTTAAGTTGGTGTACTTTGTTAAGAAACTATCAAATTATGTTTTTCTTATGGGTTCGTTTTAATTTTATTTCATATATATATATTTTTTTTATAGATTTTTGTAGTATGTTAAATTAAGATTTATATTAAGCTTGTTCCGTTGAGGGATTTACAGAAAACAAACACCGAACATCAAGATTAATGACAAGCCGGTGGAACACACAAGTCATACTCCATGATTTTGTTTCGGCTTTATTAAAAGCTTTTTTAAGTCAATATTATAAGCCTTAGTTCTAGTACTCACTTGAAAGCTTAACGAAGTTCGTGTAGCTGGTATAATAAATCATGTTTTAACAAAGTAATTTTGATCTTAATATTTATACTTCATCGTTTATTGAGATTATTGTTATTATTATTTTTTTAATCCCCATATATTGGATTTCGTTCTATCTCAGTAATAATTTATTTTGCTTATACATTCTTTAAATTCCTTAATGTAATCTTTTAGGCTTATCAAATAATCATTTCCTTAACTTTCCCTCTGCTCGCTTTAAGATTTTCATCAAATGTCACTTTTCATATTTAAGATATCCGTCAAACTATTTCTTATACTCAACTAAAATTATTTCATCAAACACATATCAAATCAATTTCTAAAATAAAGAAAATTTAAACAGTAAGATTTTCTTAGCAGCTTGATTTTTTTATAAAGGGGCTTGCCAACTCATTCTCAGTATGCTTCCTACGATAAAAATGTATAAAGAATGTGTTTTGTACTCATTTACTGACTTCAAAAATTCTTCTATTGACGTTGTATGATACCCTATCTTAATTTGTGTTATATTTAATCGTTTTCTTCAACTTAGTATTCTACAGATTTTTAAACATTTTATGTTATGTAGTTAGCTATTTTGACTAGGCTTTACGCTTAAAACGAGATAGATATACAATCAATTGTCCGTAACAAGTTAACTTAATTTTAACAGGGAAATCGATCGGACATTGATTTTTCACTTAATAATTGATTGCTTTAATATATTTAACTGTCAACCTATGTACATATATACTTTTTTAGTGATTATGTTAGATTTTTATATTTCCAAACTCATTGCTTGAACTTACAAAATTTCGTTACTTATTTCTTATAATTGATGGATGGTAATATTTTATTCCATTTTTCTTGCATTTAATAAGGAAGTGCATTGAACTAGCTTATCAGTTCGAGATATGAGTCTTACACTGTTTCGAAAAGTATGAATACGTTAAGTGTTTTAAATTAAGGGTTAAGTATCTATTAGATGCCATGTAATTAGGGCGTATTTATTCATATTATTATTATAACTATTTCTTAAGGAGACTTATTTTCTTTAGTGCTCAAAACTTATTGTCGCTAAAGGATTTATTTTTTCATGATCTGAGTTATTTATTTAATTCGTGAAACCATTGTATTGTGTTTTATTATTCTTGAACCTTTGCATTAACCCTCTTGAATTTGGATGGCAAATACGGTTGTGATGTACTAAAGCTCGAAATGACTTGAGAGTCGGTATTTTGCTAAACGGGAGGTAGAGTAGTTAAAATTTTTAATTGTAGTGTGTTTTTAAATAATTTACTTTAACTATCACCAGATTGGTTTATACCCACTAAATGTTGGTATTTTCGGTTTTTTCTTCCTTTGTATTAGTCGTTTTATACACCCTAGCTCTTGATCCTGTTTTTGATTTTATATAAGGGTTTGATTTTATTGTATACTGTTTGTTGAGGAGGCTCCAAATAATAAGATTTGGTTTAATAATTGTATGGTAAGATTTATTTTTCTTTTTATGTTGGTAAAGCACTAGTTGTGTGTAAGTTAAACTATTAATAAGAGCGCAAACAAGTCATTTACAATAATTTTCACTAACTTAGGATTCATGGTCTTAAGACCGTTTAGACTTCATCGTAAGTAGTTTTGCTAGACTATATTCTATTATTATTCTTGTGGGTTATAATTCGTACATTGAAAGAGCGAGATAAAGCTGTTCTTGTTTAGGTCCACAATCTACTTTCTTGGTCCATTTTCCTTTACATATAATACGGCAGGGAGTAAGATTTAAAAGTAGTATGTCATTCCATTCTAGTAAGATTTGTATATTGTTTTTATTATTTTGTTATTTAATTTTTAATTTAATTCTTTTATGTTATTTGACCGAGTCATAGTATTTTTTTTCTGTGCTGCATAAACGAAAGCATGCTTGATCCAGATGTGTTTATTCTTAATCAATATTTAGATCAACACCGTAGGCTTCCTAGATCTATATGTCTGTTTCTATATTTATCAGCTTTTAGGTATTGAGATTAAATTTTGCTCAGCATCTAATCGCTGACTTAAACACATGAGTGTTACAACTTTCACACTTAAGGAGCATACGGTCTTTTCGTTAAAAGTGTTTACTATTTGACGCTTTTAAGAACAATTTGCTTGCCTGAGCTAGGTAGGTTATACAGTTAATACAATTAGTGGTAAGACGGAACTTTCTTATAGAATTTCTTCAACATTATAAGTTGGTTCTTTCCGTTTCGCATTTATCACGCACTTTGAGATTATTATATTACTTAATGGAATGTGCTCTATGTTCCTAATTGTTTGCTGATTATGTGTGTTAATTATTATTTTGTTTATTTATTTCTTTTGCATCTTATATAGTATTTTTCCCTTATGTTTCTTTTTATTGAGCTCCACTTCTATACTTACTTTAATAATTTTCGATATTGCCTACAATTTATATTCAATCGCCCTTTATTTGACAAAAACTGGGCTGTTAAAAACGGAAGCCAATAATCTATCAAACTGATGGAAGGGAATAGTTGTGATTATTTTTCATTTAAAAATAAAAATAGGCTGTTATACGGGTACACAAAATATTTACTTATGTTAAATTAAAAGTACTGTCACTGTTTACGGCAGCCTGGCATCCTAAAGAGACTCAATCGCTCACCATCATCACTTGACACCCTACCCACCCATACGACGAAGCGATCCTCACCTGGACCATCACTCGTACACACATAATTAACTTTTACCTAGATAATGTACGGGTTGCATGTAGGCGCCTTATTTGAATAGTATTTCATTGTTCTACTTGTACCGATTTTGGATCCCCTGATTTATATTATTTCCAGCTACATTCCAAGGCTCACACCTTTAACTTTTAACACACCAGCCCACAAAACATATTATTTGGATATAAAAACATTAGACAACGACTATCAAGCACCAAGAGCTATTAAACAAATTTATAAAGTATTCGGAGGAAATTTGATCGAACAATGTAAGATCCAAAATATTTATTATGGTTTGCATTAAATCGTGAAGTCATAGTCGAGTCTACTACGTACTTCACATTTTTCCATGAGTTGTTCCCTTCTAAAACCCCTATCAATTTATCCGTTTTTTCTTATTATTATTTTTTCAACCAAGTGCGTACCTGTTTTTTCAATTTTATCTCTCTAGAAAATGTCTGTAAGTTCGGTAGCCTCACAGTCAGTCAATATGTTTGTTATAGGGATTTTGTATTGTATTTCTATTATTGTACGTTTTAAGTTTTCCGGTTTGGTGAGTAGCTCTTCTCAATTAAGTATTATGTTGCTTATACACACATAATCATTTACTTCGATTTTTATCTGACTAATAAAAATGTCTTAAAATCTTTTAAAAATTAAGGGATTTACTTTTATGTATGGAATTTTAGCTGTCCTATTATATCGCTGATTGCTCTAACTAAACAATTGATTGAACACTACCTCCATAAACGTATCTTTGATTGAGTTTTCGATAATAACTTCTTATTAATTTTTTTAGATCGTACCCGAGTCACGCAAATATTGCAGGGTACGTAAAAATTAGCACGCAAACAAGATTGAGGGCAGAGACACCCCTTAAAGGCTTTGAGCCGAAGTGTGACGTAGAAAATGTACAATAAGGTAGGAGCTAACGAACAGCGAGAGTCTTTAGATGGAAGCGAGCTGAACGAAGACATCTGATCTCAGACATGACAAATGTTTATCGGGAGAAAGAATCCTCCTTTCACATTATAGCAGCATGCGTAGCCTTAGCAAGAAAAAAATTTTACTGTCTTAGAACAACATATCAACCGTATTAAAGGCTAAGAAACCCTCAACTCATCATAAAAACTTGATCTCGTACAGTTCCATGTCCGGTGGAAGAGTCATAGAACTAGAAGGGGGGCACAACAGACCTCTCAGTTACCAAATCATTCATCGACGATTAAGGTTTATACAGGCAGGCAGACATATTATTCTATTATTGATTCCCCTTTTTGTTTAATTTCTTTTATTAAAAGTTGTTACTATTCTACTGACTTTTATTGATTTTTTATTATCTTGTCGGAAATTTAATTTCTGTTTGTTTTCTTCACAAAGTAGTTTACATCTGTCAGCAATGTCAATTCGTGATTTTTATTCAAAACATTTTTTGAGATTCGAATTTTTTTTTAAGAGTGCTTTCAATTTTTTTCACTTAAAGCCAACAAAAGTACTGACGCAATACTACTGCGTTTGTACTATAACTTTAATTCAACATTTAAATGAAAGAACAAGTCCACAATCGTGTCGATAAAAACCGGGACTTAAAAGTACGCTGTAAAGTAATCCTTGCAAAGTGAGGCAGCGGTGGCCATCTGACGTTTCCAGGCAAATATTTTGTCTTTCAACTCCAATTCTAGAACTCATACAATAACCTTGAAAAGAGGTAAGCCCAAAATATATGGAAGTTGTGGCAGTTTTGCTGTTAATAACAAGTTTTTTTTCGGTTTTAGAAACCGGTTGTTGTTTAACTGTTTAAAACAGGGAGCTGCTATTTTTTACGGTTTGAAAAACCGGGTGCTGTTATGATGTTATTTTTATGTTTTTCAGAAACAGCTTCTTGTTTTGCTGTTATTTTGATGTTTTTAAGAAACAGGTTGTTATTTAGCTGTTTAAAACAGAGAGCGGTTATTTTACCGGTAAAAAAAAAAAAACCGTTTGCAGTTTAGCTGTTAAAAACAGGTTTATTTCGGTTTAAGAAACCGGTTGTTGTTTAACTGTTTAAAATAGAGAGCTCAAATTGGTCAGATGGTAATTCTACCATCTTCTTTTACAAAGTCTGCACGATATATGTATGAAAGGACTCAAGGTGCTATGACATATGATCGCCATTATGGGCGACTAGATCTTTTCATAACAATCACGTGCAATCCACAATGGTATGACATAAAAAGTGTTTTATTACCGGGTCAAAAACAGCATGATCGTCACGATATTATAGCTCGAGATTTTCATTTAAAAGTTAAAGCTTTGATGTAACTATTGACCAAAGGTTCTTTGTTTGGAAGCGTGCAATGTTTCATGTACTCTGTGGACTAGCAAAATCGGGGCTTACCACATATAAATATTCTACTTCGGTTAGAAAGTAAAATAAGACAAGATAAAATCGATCAAATTATCTGTGCCGAAATTATTTAACATAGTTAATTCATGGTCCTTGCGGTGCATTTAATAATAATTCGCCATTCATGAAAAATGGAAAATGTTCCAAAAGGTTTCCTCGACAATTACTTAAAGAAACTGTGACTGGAAAAGATAGTTACCCTCTATATCGTAGAAGAGCGATAGACGAAGGTGGTAACGCATTGAATATAATGGTAATTGCATAGATAATCGTTGGGTTGTGCCTTACAACTGTGTACTATTGAGAATATGTGAAGCTCACATAAATGCTGAGTATTGTAGTTCTGTAAAGTCTATTCAATACATTGTAAATATGTTAACAAGGGCAGTGATCAAGCATCATTTACTCTTGAAGACCAACGTAATTAAATTAGTATGTACGAAAGTGGCCGTTATATAAGAAGCTCAGAAGCGGTATGGAGAACCTTTGCATTTCCCATATATGAACGTTTTCCGGCTATTACACACTTAGCTGTTCATTTAGAAAATGGTCAACGAATATATTTTAACCCCAATAATCCGCAACAATTACTTGACAGATTAAGCATTACACCCAAAACCACTTTGCTAGCCTTCTTTGAGCTATGCACACGTGATGAGTTTGCAAGAACGCTTCTATATTGTGAAGTTCCATCGTATTTTACATGGAACAATTATAATTTCAAAGAAGAAAACGAGGGCATGATGTGCCAAATTTTCCTGGAGTTAAAAGAGATTCACCTTTGGGAAGAGTTTACACTATTCATCCCAATAATACAGAATGTTTTATTTAAGACTTTTACTACATTTTGTAAGAGGGCCAACTTCATTTTCAAATTTAAAAACCGTTAATGGTATAGCATACGCATCATTTCAATTGGCGTGTAAAACTCTAGGATTACTGGAAGATGATAAAAACTGGGATTCAACTATAGCCGAAGCTGTCATATGTCAAAATCCTACAAAACTGAGAGAACTTTTTGCAACAATGTTAGTATTTTGTCAAATTTTAGATGCTCTTAAACTTTGGAATACTTATAAAGAGAGTTTTCGAAGATATTTTAAGAGCCTTTCATTTTGCACAACACCGAAATATTGATGAAAGTATTGTGAATAATGTATTAAATAAATGTCTTATATACATTGAAGATATTGTACTGTCTATTGGTGGTCAAAACTTGACTTATTATGGACTTCCACTATTAATTAGATCCAAGGAAATTGTTCCAAATATTGAACATCATAGAGAAACAAATTATGAAAATTGCGATAATTTTGTTGTTAATAATGAGCTACTCCTTACTGCTGAGCAAAAATCGTAAAAAACGTATCTTTTAAATTTATTAATGGCGAAGGTACGTCAAAGTAAAAAAATTGCTGATATATGTTTAAACGGAGGGCTGTTATATGTGCAATATGCAGATATAACAGTCCACCAGTTTAACATCTATCAACAACCTGTTTTAAAAACAGCTTGCTGTTAGCTGTTATTTTATATAACATTCAAACATCAACCTGTTTTAAACCTGAAAAATCCCTGTTTTTAGCAGCAAAATTTACACCCCCCCAACATGTATTTTGGGCTTACCTCTCTTCAAGGTTATTGTGTGAGTTCTAGAATTGGAGTTGAAAGACAAAATATTTGCCTGGAAACGTCAGATGGCCACCGCTGCCTCACTTTGCAAGGAGTACTTTACTCTGTTCAACAGCGTACTTTTAAGTCCCGGTTTTTAATCGCCACGGTTGTGGACTTGTTCTTTCATTTAAATGTTGAATTAAAGTTATAGTACAAAACGCAGTAGTATTGCGTCAGTACTTTTGTTGGCTTTAAGTAAAAAAATTGAAAGCACTCTGAAAAAAATAGATTCGAATCTCAAAAAATTTTTAGAAAAAAAATCACGAATTGACATTGCTGACAGATGTAAACTACTTTGTGAAGAAAAACAAACGGAAATTAAATTTCCGACAAGATAATAAAAAATTAATAAAAAATCAATAAAAGTCAGAAAAATAGTAACAACTTTTTAATAAAAGAAATTAAACATAAAGGGAATCAATTATAGAATAATATGTCTGCCTGCCTGTATAAACCTTAATCGTCGATGAATGATTTGGTAACTGAGAGGTCTGTTGTGCCCACCTTCTAGTTCTATGACTCTTCCACCGGACATGGAAACTGTACGAGATCAAGTTTTTATGATGAGTTGAGGGTTTCTTAGCCTTTAATACGGTTGATATGTTGTTCTAAGACAGTAAAATTTTTTTCTTGCTAAGGCTACGCATGCTGCTATAATGTGAAAGGAGGATTCTTCTCCCGATAAACATTTGTCATGTCTGAGATCAGATGTCTTCGTTCAGCTCGCTTCCATCTAAAGACTCTCGCTGTTCGTTAGCTCCTACCTTATTGTACCTTTTTCTACGTCACACTTCGGCTCAAAGTCAAATTTTTACGTATCCTGCAATATTTGCGTGACTCGGGTACGATCTAAAAAAATTAATAAGAAGTTATTATCGAAAACTCAATCAAAGATACGTTTATGGAGGTAGTGTTCAATCAATTGTTTAGTTAGAACAATCAGCGATATAATAGGACAGCTAAAATTCCATACATAAAAGTAAATCCCTAAATTTTTAAAAGATTTTAAGACATTTTTATTAGTCAGATAAAAATCGAAGTAAATGATTATGTGTGTATAAGCAAACATAATACTTAATTGAGAAGAGCTACTCACCAAACCGGAAAACTTAAAATGTACAATAATAGAAATACAATACAAAATCCCTATAACAAACATATTGACTGACTGTGAGGCTACCGAACTTACACACATTTTCTAGAGAGATAAAATTGAAAAACAGGTACGCACTTGGTTGAAAAAATATAACAAGAAAAAACGGATAAATTGATAGGGGTTTTAGATGGGAACAACTCATGGAAAAATGTGAAGTACGTAGTAGACTCGACTATGACTTCACGATTTAATGTAAACCATAATAAATATTTTGGGTGTTACATTTTTCGATCAAATTTCCTCCGAATACTTTATAAATTTGTTTAATAGCTCTTGGTGCTTGATAGTCGTTGTCTAATGTTTTTATATCCAAATTATATGTTTTGTGGGCTGGTGTGTTAAAAGTTAAAGGTGTGAGCCTTGGAATGTAGCTGGAAATAATATAAATCAGGGGATCCAAAATCGGTACAAAGTAGAACAATGAAATACTATTCAAATAAGGCGCCTACATGCAACCCGTACATTATCTAGGTAAAAGTTAATTATGTGTGTACGAGTGATGGTCCAGGTGAGGATCGCTTCGTCGTATGGGTGGGTAGGGTGTCAAGTGATGATGGTGAGCGATTGAGTCTCTTTAGGATGCCAGGCTGCCGTAAACAGTGACAGTACTTTTAATTTAACATAAGTAAATATTTTGTGTACCCGTATAACAGCCTATTTTATTTTTAAATGAAAATAATCACAACTATTCCCTTCCATCAGTTTGATAGATTAATTGGCTTCCGTTTTTAACAGCCCAGTTTTTGTCAAATAAAGGGCGATTGAATATAAATTGTAGGCAATATCGAAAATTATTAAAGTAAGTATAGAAGTGGATCTCAATAAAAAAGAAACATAAGGGAAAAATACTATATAAGATGCAAAAGAAATAAATAAACAAAATAATAATTAACAACAATAATCAGCAAACAATTAGGAACATAGAGCACATTACATTAAGTAATATAATAATCTCAAAGTGCGTGATAAAATGCGAAACGGAAAGAACCAACTTATAATGTTGAAGAAATTCTATAAGAAAGTTCCGTCTTTCCACTAATTGTATTAACTGTATAACCTACCTAGCTCAGGCAAGCAAATTGTTCTTAAAAGCGTCAAATAGTAAACACTTTGAAACGAAAAGACCGTATGCTCCTTAAGTGTGAAAGTTGTAACACTCATGTGTTTAAGTCAGCGATTAGATGCTGAGCAAAATTTAATCTCAATACCTAAAAGCTGATAAAATATAGAAACAGACATATAGTACTTGAAAGCCTACGGTGTTGATCTAAATATTGATTAAGAATAAACACATCTGGGATCAAGCATGCTTTCGTTTATGCAGCACAGAAAAAAATACTATGACTCGGTTCAAAAATTGAGAGGCAAGACCCTTAAATTTAAAGGTAATATATAAAGACAAATACATAAAAGAATTAAATTAAAAATTAAATAACAAAATAATAAAAACAATATACAAATATTACTAGAATGGAATGACATACTACTTTTAAATCTTACTCCCTGCCGTATCATATGTAAAGGAAAATGGACCAAGAAAATAGATTGTGGACCTAAACAAGAACAGCTTTATCTCGCTCTTTCAATGTACGAATTATAACCCACAAGAATAATAATAGAATATAGTCTAGCAAAACTACTTACGATGAAGTCTAAACGGTATTAAGACCATGAGTCCTAAGTTAGTGAAAATTATTGTAAATGACTTGCTTGCGCTCTTTTTATTAGTTTAACATACACACAACTAGTGCTTTACTAACATAAAAAAGAAAAATAAATCTTACCATACAATTATTAAACCAAATCTTATTATTTGGAGCCTCCTCAACAAACAGTATACAATAAAATCAAACCCTTATATAAAATCAAAAACAGGATCAAGAGCTAGGGTGTATAAAACGACTAATACAAAGGAAGAAAAAACCGAAAATACCAATATTTAGTGGGTATAAACCAATCCGGTGATAGTTAAAGTAAATTATTTAAAAAAAACACACTACAATTAAAAATTTTAACTACTCTACCTCCCGTTTAGCAAAATACCGACTCTCAAGTCATCTCGAGCTTTAGTACATCACAACCGTATTTTGCCATCCAAATTCAAGATTAATGCAAAGGTTCAAGAGTATAAAACACAATACAATGGTTTCACGAATTAAATAAATAACTCAGATCATGAAAAATAAATCCTTTAGCGACAATAAGTTTTGAGCACTAAAGAAAATAAGTCTCCTTAAGAAATAGTTATAATAATAATATGAATAAATACGCCCTAATAACATGGCATCTAATAGATACTTAACCCTTAATTTAAAACACTTAACGTATTCATACTTTTCGAAACAGTGTAAGACTCATATCTCGAACTGATAAGCTAGTTCAATGCACTTCCTTATTAAATGCAAGAAAAATGGAATAAAATATTACCATCCATCAATTATAAGAAATAAGTAACGAAATTTTGTAAGTTCAAGCAATGAGTTTGGAAATATAAAAATCTAACATAATCACTAAAAAAGTATAAATGTACATAGGTTGACAGTTAAAATATATTAAAGCAATCAATTATTAAGTGAAAAATCAAAGTCCGATCGATTTCCCTGTTAAAATTAAGTTAACTTGTTAAGGACAATAATACTATCTATCTCCTTTTAAGCGTAAAGCCTAGTCAAAATAGCTAACTACATAACATAAAATGTTTAAAAATCTGTAGAATACTAAGTTGAAGAAAACGATTAAATATAACACAAATTAAGATAGGGTATCATACAACGTCAATAGAAGAATTTTTGAAGTCAGTAATGAGTACAAAACACATTCTTTATACATTTTTATCGTAGGTAGCATACTGAGAAAGAGTTGGTAAGCCCCTTTATAAAAAAAAATCAAGCTGCTAAGAAAATCTTACTGTTTTCATTTTCTTTATTTTAGAAATTGATTTGATATGTGTTTGATGAAATAATTTTAGTTGAGTATAAGAAATAGTTTGACGGATATCTTAAATATGAAAAGTGACATTTGATGAAAATCTTAAAGCGAGCAGAGGGAAAGTTAAGGAAATGATTATTTGATAAGCCTAAAAGATTACATTAAGGAATTTAAAGAATGTATAAGCAAAATAAATTATTACTGAGATAGAACGGATTCCAATACAGGGGATTAAAAAAATAATAATAACAATAATCTCAATAAACGATGAAGTATAAATATTAAGATCAAAATTAGTTTGTTAAAACATGATTTATTATACCAGCTACACGAACTTCGTTAAGCTTTCAAGTGAGTAATAGAACTAAGGCTTATAATATTGACTTAAAAAAGCTTTAATAAAGCCGAAACACAATCATGGAGTATGACTAGTGTGCTCTACCAGCTTGTCATTAATCTTAATGTTCTGGTGTTTATGTTTGGTAAATCCCTCAACGGAACAAGCTTAATATAAATCTTAAATTTAACATACTACAAAAATCTATAAAAACAAAATATATATATATATATATGAAATAAAATTAAAACGAACCCATAAGAAAAACATAATCTGATAGTTTCTTAACAAAGTACACCAATTTAAAAATGTTCATTGGTTTATTAAAAAGTTATACTAATTAGCTCTATAAAAGTAACAGAAGTCAGTGCAATAATCAAAACAGATATATGCAAATAAGGGTAAGAAACGTAAGTAGCGAATAAATTTGCGTTAGAAGGAGGGACAATAAATTAACATACCACCTGCATTTCATAGACGCTCGTGTATAGAATCGCATAAGGGAGCGTGTTTTAATATAATAATACAAGCAGGATTACTTTCCCCTTTAACACTTTCCCCCTCTAACACCTACTCTCTCTAATACTAACTCTCTCTTTCTCCCTCTAACACTTTCCTCCTTTTACAACTTCCCCTATAATATTCCAAACTAAATCTGCAAGTCTCAATACTCTTGTGTTAATCTTGCTGCTGCTGCTGCGAAAAAATTCCCATCCCTTGCTTACATAACACTCACGAATGTTGTTGTTCTTGTTGTTGTTGGTGTTGCTTTTGGTCATAACAATGCGGCCTACGAATGTACTGCCCTTTGACTAGCGTACTTCAAACAAGCACAATCTTGTCTCAATCCTTTTATTCTTTGATCACAGGTTTTCACAAAAATTCATTGTTTATGTTTTGCCTGCAGGTGTGCAAGGCAACGCACGTAAAACAGCCGCCCTCTCGACTCTCTCTTATCTACTTATTCGTATCTAACACCTTCTCCCTCTAACATTTTCCCACTCTATCCTTTCCCCCTCTTACACCTTCTCCCTCTAACACTCCACCTCTTACACCTTCTCCCTCTAACTCTTTATAATCTATATGTACAAGTATCAATACTCATGTTTAAAAACAATGTGTTGATCTTGCTGCTGCTGCTGCTGCGAAAGAAAATTCCCATCCTTGCACACATAACCCCCCACGAAGGATGTTGTTGTTGCTGTTGACAATAACAATGTGCGTGTGCAGAGCATTGTATTTTAAACAGTAGCATACTTGACTCTTACACTAATTGGTTAAATAGCAAAAACTGATCCTGTCATTATCACAATCATAAAGCTCAACGTATTGACATTGCTGCTGCTGCTGCTGCGTAAGAAAAGTTCCATCCCTGTTCAAAGAGCCCCACGAAGGTTGTAGATGTTGTTGCTGTTGGTGTTGCTTTTGATCATAACAATGCGGCCTACGAATGTACTGCCCTTTGACTAGCGTACTTCAAAAACGCACAATCAAGCATGCACAAACTTGTCTCTAAGTCTTCCTCCCTCTAACACTTTCTTGCACACAGTATCCTTCTAACACTATCCCCCTCTAACTTTCCTCCTCTAACACCTTCTCCCTCTAACACTTTCTCCCTCTATCCTTTCCCCCTCTGACACCTTCTCCCTCTAACACTCCCCCTCATACACCTTCTCCCTCTAACTCTTTATAATCTATAGGTACAAGTATCAATACTCTTGTTTAAAAAAAATGTGTTGATCTTGCTGCTGCTGCCGCTGCAAAAGAAAATTCCCATCCTTGCACACATAACGCCCCCACGAAGGTTGTAGTTGATGTTGTTGACAATTACAATGCACGTGTGCAGAGCAACGTATTTAAAACTGAAGCACACTTGACTCTAGCACTAAATGGTTAAATAGCTAAAACTGATCCTCTCATTCACACAGTCATAAAGATCAACGTATTGATCCTGCCGCTGCTGCTGATGCTGCGTAGCAAAATTTGCATCCCTTGTTCACAGAACCCCACGAATCTGTACGTTTTTGTTGTTGTTGTTGTTGCTGTTGACCATAATAATGCAACGTACATCGAACAAGCGTTCGCTTTTCTCTATTTTCTATCCTTCCTTCCTTTGCACACTGCTACTCATGAACATAAACAGGTTTACAATGCCACGCACGTCAAAGAGGCGCACAATTGACTCTAACACTAGTTAGGTAAATAGCCAAATCTGTTCCTCTGATTACCTGCTTGCAGGTGTATAGGAAGTGGTGGCCTAGGAATGTTAATACTTTGTTCTCCACCCTAGTCTTATCAAAGGAGAGACACGATCATTGGAAAAAAAGGGTCATAATTTATCATATTGTAGGGGTCAACATAAGGGTAAAAAAACAAGGGGGCGATAAAAGGATCATAAAATTTAATGGGGTCATAAATTGTCGGCATCCCTTTGGGATAGAACCACCTACTACTAGCGTCATTTACTTGTTTTTGTGCGACAAAAACAAAATATTGACATGTAGGTACTTGAAAATGCACGACAGAGACAAAAATTGATAGTACGATATGGTAAATTTGTATGGTGGCTATGTCGTAGAATTCTCCGATCGAAATGAAATTCATAGTGAACAAACCCGACATGATCTAAATAATCTGTGAAAGTTTCATCAAGATTGGTTCAGCAGTTTGGCCGGAAATCGTGTTGATATGGTAAATTTGTATGGTGGCTATGTCGTATAATTCTCCGATCGGGATGAAATTTCATAGTGAACAAATCCGACATGATCTAAGCAATCTGTGAAAGTTTCATCAAGATCGGTTCCGCAGTTTGGCCGGATATCGTGTTGATATGGTAAATTTATATGGTGGCTATATCGTAGAATGCTCCGATCGGGATGAAATTTCATAGTGAACAAACCCGACATGATCTAAACAATCTGTGAAAGTTTCATCAAGATGGGTTCAGCAGTTTGGCCGGAAATCGTGTTGATATGGTAAATTTATATGGTGGATATATCGTAGAGTGCTTCGATCGGGATGAAATTTCATAGTGATTAAACCCGACATGATCTAAGCAATCTGTGAAAGTTTCATCAAGATTGGTTCAGCAGTCTGGCCGGAAATCGTGTTGAAACAGACAGACGGACAGTCGGACGGACGGACGGACAGATGGAAATCAATTCCTGAGCTCGTCCTGATCATTTTGATATATAGCTTATGGGGTCTCCCATCATTCCATTAAGGCGTTACAGATTCATGACAAAGTCAATATACCCTGTGAAGGGTATAAAAAGGAATGCAAAGAAGAGTTGCAAAATCTGCAATATGAGTTGCAAACGCTAAAAATCTTAGAACATTTGAACAAAAAAATACTGTACATACAGTATCGAAAAGGTAATTGTCGTTCCAACAAAAGATAATAGCATCTATGTCTTTAAGAAAACCCACATTCTGAAAATTTAAAAGTTACAAGTGGAAACGTTGCAGTCGGACGCAACCGACTGCGGCATACTAGATACCAGTATTAAAACAGGTATAAAGAGGCCTGATTGCAAAGGGGTACGGATGGGGCAGAGGTGTAGGCTACCTTAAAGATTCTCCGATGCAGATGGGGATGCCACCAACTATCTTCCTTCCAAATTTGGTGACTCTAGCTGAAAGTTTGTAAGAGCTGTTGAAAGGGGGCTGGGGGCGGTATGGGTGGGCGTGGCATCCAAGGTTTTACTGCAGATCTTTGTGAAATGTCAATTGCTATCTTCATACCAAATTTGGTGACTCTAGCTCGAAAATTGTTAAAAGTGGGGAAAGGGGGGCTGGGTGCGGTAAGGGTGGGCGTGGCATCCAAATTTTTGCTGCAGATCTATGTGGAATGTCAATTGCTACCTTCATACAAAATTTGGCGACTCTAGCTCATAGATTGTAAAAGGTGCGGAAAGGTGGTGGAAGGGGTGCGCGTGGCATCCAAACTTTTGATGCAGTGTTTTGGGGTTCATTACCAGCTATCTTCCTACCAAATTTGGTGGCTCTAGCTCCACAAATCTGGAAGATACACGCATTCTCGTTTTTGACGAAGCGTTGGGGCAGCTGGGAGCGGCTAGGGCGGTATTGGTGGGCGTGGCATCCAAACTTTTGATGCAGTTTTTGGGGGGTCATCATCACCTATCTTGGCACTAAATTTGGTGGCTAAAGCTCAAAAATTGTAGGAGATATAGGCTTTCGTTATGTTGTTGTTGTTTTTTTAAAACAAAAAGTAGCAGTGCTGGCCCAACAACAACATTTGCAACAACAACAAACGCTACTTGGGTCGTAAATCAATTGTCAAAGGCTCACAAATTTGAAAAAAAAAAAGAATATGGACTGTGCGAAGTGATACATGTACATAAAACTATGAAAATTATTTTCAAGCGCATTGTTCACTTAATTGTGTATGCACTTATTGATTAAGAAGCGGAAATCCGTTTCTTTTTGCAAGTGTAAGAACCTTTTTATGACTTTGCTTGTGCGACGCTAAGGAGCGGGTCATCGCAGACGTCAACCCCCAGATGCAATTTTTACTCAATTCAGTCCACATACCCTGGCCATCAAAATTCATTTTTTACAATATATTATTTTTATCAGTGTGTATACTGTTAAGCGCACAAAGTCAACAAAAGGTTCCCGCCAATTTCACTGAAGTTCATTGTTAATTCTTAAGGTCATACATCCTATACTTCCTGGCAGTTTATGGGGTGGTTCTTGATTCATTTAATACTTACATGTTAAACTCAAGAACGCTCAACTCCTCTGGAATACTCTCAAAATCGGACTGATTTTCTGAGCTATTTCCAAACAATTCTACGTCTTCCCTTTGTTTTGCTTTACGCAGTTCCCAACGAAGCAGGCATTCAAGTTTTTTTTATCATTTGCAAAACATCTTCATGCAATTCTGTTAAATCTTCTACATATTTATATTTTGGTCCCATTGCCTGTAAAGCCAATGGATTTTCTCGCGGTTGCCTTTCCTGTTCTTTTCGTGATTTTGCGTCAAGTTTATCTGCTTCTTGAAGCTTAGATTGTTCTTGACCGTGAAAAATTCGCTTTTGGCGCTCATATTCTCCTTGACTTGTAAAATGGAACCAAGTGATCGCATTACCAGGGTCTAATTCTTCAGATTCGCATATCATATTCCTTTCAAAATCTTTTTGCTCGACTCCTGCCCAGTTCTTGAATTTTTCGGGAATCTCAGATCTTTACTTTCAGATTCAGTTTGTTTGCCAATAGTATTGAATGTTCAGCTTTTTTGTCTCCAGAATTGAATATTGTAGGAATCTCTGATCTTCGCTGTATTTCACGAATGAGCTCATCAATTTTTTAAACTTAACCTTTTTAATCTAAAATTAATATAAAAAACAACGCAACCGACTGCGGCATACTCGATACCAGTATCAAAACCTGTAAAAGAGGCCTGGTTGCAAAGGGGTACGGATGCGGCAGGGGTGTACGCTGCCTTGAAGATTCTCCGATGCAGATGGGGATTCCACCAGCTGTCTTCCTTCAAAATTTGGGGACTCTAGCACAAAGTTTGTAAAAGCTGTGGAAAGGGGGGCTGGTGCAGTATTGGTGGCCGTGGCATCTAAATTGTTGATGCAGATCTTTGTGAAATGTCAATTGCAATCTTCATACCAAATTTGGTGACACTAGCTCAAAGTTTGTAAAAGGTAGGGAAATGGGAGGGCTAGGCGCGGTATGGGTGGGTGTGGCATCCAAATTTTTGATGCAGCTCTATGTGAAATGTGAATTGCCATCTTCCTACTAAATTTGGTGATTCTAGCTAGAAGTTTGTAAAAGGTTGGGAAAGGGGGGCTGGTGGCGGTATGGGTGGGCGTGCCATCCAAAGTTTTAATGCAGATCTATGTGGAATGTCAATTTCTATCTTCATACCAAATTTGGTGGCTCCAGCTAAAAGTTTGTTTAAGGTGGAGAAAAGGGGGCGAAATGGGCGGGCGTGACTCATAAACTTTGATGCAGTTTTTTGGGGTCGTTGCCAGCTATCTTCTTAGCAAATTTGTTGGCTCTAGCTTCACAACTCTGGAAGATACTCGCATTCCCGTTTTGGACGAAGCGGTAGGGGGTATGAGGCGGCTAAAAAACTGTGGGAGGTATATGCAATTATGATTTCAAATGCAGGGGGCTGGTGGCGGTATGGGTGAGCATGGCATCCAAATTTTTTATGCAGATCTTTGTAAAATATCAATTTCTATCTTCATACCAAATTGGGTTGCTCTAGTTAAAATTTTGTAAATTGTGGGGAAAGGGGGGCGAAATTGATGGGCGTGGCTCTACAATTTTGATGCAGTTCTCCTACCAAATTAAGATTCTCTAGCTCCACAACTCTGGAAGATACACGCATTCCAGTTTTTGACGAAGCGTTGGGGTGGATGGGGGCGGTTAGGGCAGAATCGGTAGGCTTGGCATCCAATCTTTTGATGCAGTTTTTGGGGGGTCATCATCATTTATCAAAATCAAAATGGCATAAAATTTGGTGGTAATAGCTCAAAAACTGTGGGAGATAAAGGCTTTTTTGACTTCACAATGCGGAAGGGCTGGGGGCGGAATAGGTGGGCCTAGCTACAAAATTTTTGATCCAGTTTTTTGGGGTTGCTAGTAGCTATTTGCTCACCAAATTTGGTGTAAGGATGTGCGAAATATGTGGATTTATCGGTTTTGAGTTATCGAATGTGATCGTAGAGCCCCAATCTTGGCACTTTAATTTACTATGCCATAGATAAAGATAATTGGAAAGTTTCAAGTCTCTAGCTTGAAGGGTGTGGAAAAAACTTCGGTATCGAGTATAAAAATAGAGCTTAAAAGGTTTTTGAAAATAATTAATTTCACTTGTGTGTGTGTCATAAATATATTTAACGTCAGTGTTTAGTATACGTAACCCTCAATTACTCCGCAATATTAGCCATTGTCAAAAAATAACAGATTCTGAATAAAGAATGTTTAGCCAAAAAAAAAAAAAATTGTGTGTGTGTTCTACGTCAGCTGTTTTATATTGAGTGCTTAAACTTCTGAACGAGCTGTCAGACGGACCAATTTTTTCGTTTAAAGCTTAGTACGCTGGAACTAGAAATATTTCTAGGAGTGCCAAACTCCATATAAAAAGAACGCTAGAAATAATTTCTGGACATAATTTCTAGAGATATTTCTAATGAGTATATGAAGCAGCTAGAAAAGTATACTCAAAAAATGTTGAGAGTTGCCACATCGATTACATGAAGTGGATCGAGTGGATTGCATTGAACAGCTGCATTTCTGCTAGAAAAACTGAGCAGCACATTATTCTAGGCGTCAATTGTGAAAAGTCGTGTAAAACAATTTTAACATGACGACAAGATAAAGTTAATCAACGCAGTGGGAGAAAATAATTGCATTTGGGACCTAACAACAATAAATTGAGGCGGGAAGGAAGATGAGTTACAATTTCTATTAAAAAATAATGAAAACAACAGCAAAATAAACAGCAAAATTAAAAACAAACCCGACATGATCTAAGCCATCTGTGAAAGTTTCATCAAGATCGGTTAGCAGTTTGGCCGGAAATCGTGTTGAAACAGACAGACGGACAGACGGACGGACAGACGGAAATCAATTTCTGAGCTCGTCCTGATCATTTTGATATATAGTTTATGGAGTCTCCCATCATTCCATTAAGGTGTTATAGATTTATGACAAAGTCAATATACCCTGTGAAGGGTATAAAAATAAATGCAATTAAAATGCAGACAATTAAATGTAAACACAAGTGTGCCCGTATTACTCTTTTACCTTTTCGTTTTGCCATTTTTTGGCGTTTCTGGGATTTTTCCTATATTTTTGAGGGGCACTCAGGGGCTTAGGATACACATTAGAAATAATGTGTAAATATCTATCAGAAATAATTCTAGTTCCTGCGTACTAACCTTTAGCAATGATTTTATGAAAAACTGCTCCCATTGACAGTACCTTAAGCAACGAATACACCAGACAAATTTTTGCTTCTATGTATTTGTGGAATGTGGATGCAAGCGTCACACAAACGCATTTACGCAAATGGAGCACGAAATCAAAATCGTTTTGATTTTTTGGGTTCTTTGCCCAATGTTTTGTGCGTATTTTTGTGTGGTAGGTGTGCGCTGCGCACAAATTTTGCTTGGTTCGCATTGGCGCGTTCTTCCACATTACGCGACGAGCGCTTGCTTGCAGCAAAAGTTTGCACAACTGTAAGCGCTTAATGCGTGTGAATTTGAGCCAAAAATGTATATGGTGTGTTCGGCGCTTTTAAGTTAAATAGAAAAATGCTAGATCTACGCCTTTATAGGACCAACCAAACGATGCTTGCTTGCGTAAAGCATCGAAGTTGGCAAAGTTTTAACATATGCTACGTCGTGTATCTGCCCAAACGATGCTTACGCACGGTTTCGTTGAGATTTGTTTTTTTAACGAATGCTTAAGCGCCTAAGCATAAGTTCAATCATTGAAAACATGCTTCGATGCTTTGTGCTCTAGAGCTGTCGCTGTTTTTTTTTTTATGGAAAATATTTAATATAATTGTTAGATCTTCATTTTATTGCTTAGAAACATATGATATAATATACTATTTCTATAAACCTTGTGTTATCTTTATTTTTAACATAATATTACATAACATGTTACCATTTATTTTTAATGGAAAGCATTGAAATATGTTATGCATAACTGATGAATAATGTTATGAAAATATTTAAAGCAATTAAGTAGGCATTACGAATGAAATGTAAGTTAAATGAATATGTTAAAAAGAAACAAGTTAGAAGGCTCTAGTCGGGAGAGCCTGACTAGAAGATACCCTGAACCCAGTTTCAATAAATATATTAAATTTATATAAGTCTTTGGTATACTGACTTAACTTCAATCGATAAAATGAGATATCTCCGGTGTTTCTTAACCGATTTGGACGAAATTTTCAGAAAAGTTCTATCGTTACACATTATTTTAACCCTCATTTTTGCATTTTCCAAATTCAATATTTTATTATTGTTATCGATATTATGTGTATATCGGAAACCAGAATAGTTATCGATAATTTGAAGCAAACTTGTTCTGCTCATGGTATAGGAGAACTTAAATACAAAATCTGAAGTCTCTAGCTCTTGTAGTCTCTGAGATCGACGCGTTCATACAGACGGTCAGACGGACGGACAGACGGACATGGCTATATCGTCTCGGCTGTTGATGCTGATCAAGAATATATATACTTATGGGGTCGGAGATGCTTCCTTCTGCCTGTTACATACTTTTGCACAAAACCATTATACCCTTATTTACCCATTTTATGGGTTAAGGGTATAAAAATAAAACATTTCTCATTAGCAATAAAGAAAAGTAGAGATAATACAAATTTCATTAGAAATTATATTACAAAAAATTAATTAACACATAAACCAATTTAAATAAGTATTACATTTATTTGAAGTCAACATGAGACAAAAGCAATAAAATTTATAATGCATGAAGTCAAGATAGCAACCATTTTTGCAACCTTATTGCAATAGTTTCCGATAAACAACAGGAGCATCTCTCTTGTATCGCGCCATTGTCTGGCGTGGTGACGCCTACAAGATCAGCAGTTGGTCAACCGCCATTTGTTTAAAATTAAATTTCTTTAATTTTTGTTGTGACAGACTGTGTAAGTATACTCTCGTGCGTGTTACCCATTAGACAATGTAAATCTGATCGATATGATCTATTTTATTCAGTTTGTAGTTGTGTTAAGGATCAAGCAAATATCAAATTGATGCTATTTTGTCAGACATAACCTCGAAAGCGGCACAAAGCAGAAGATGTCTAAGCCGATACCAATTGGCGCCGTGCAGCAACAACATTAGCAGTACCCGCAAGAGCAACAGTTAGTTCAACGAACGTATGACGTTGGCAGAGGCTCCACGTGCCGCTGTTTTTATTGGCTACTTTCCGCTTCCGAATGCGGACATGAAGACGGACGAGATTCTGAAACTCGTCGAAGGTCAGAATAGCGGGCTGCGAGTGGGAGACTGGCGCGTCTTTCACCGGGAGATGAGGCAGCACATGGCTATTATCACCTTAGCACTGGACCCTGTTTCGGCCAACCGGCTGAAATCGCTAGGATTCCAGCTGAACTTCGCGTGGGGCAAGGCTACCCTTAAGCCTAAGGCCAGCGCGCAGTCGAAAGAACAGGCAGTGGCTCATGCTCTCGTAGCTGAGAAGCCCACCTGCTCCAAGACTGCCATACCGGACGCGGCTGCAACTACACCACAGGGTGTTGCTGAGGAGACTCATGCGACCCCTGGGCTGCCTGCAGCTAACAGCACAGTCCGGACCCCCAGCGGTGGTGAGGCATGTGGCACCGTAGCTGCCCAGGAGCCCGCAGCACCGAAAAAGATCCTGCGCCCTCCCCTTTACGGGCGCATCACGCGCGGAACCGGGCGCGTGAATAAGGGTGCGAGGCGCACTTTAGAAGAAGAGGCCCTTCTAAGCACAAACCGAGGCCGGAAGATGGCGGCCAGAGGCCGCAAGAGGGCGGACTAATGTCCTGTCCCCCTCCCCCCACCCTTCCCAACACCCGGAGACACCTAAGATGTCTCCAAGCAAACCTCCACCACGCAAAGGCCGCTTCTGACGTCCTCTGTGAGAGGTTTGCTACCATGGACATAGCATTTATCCAGGAGCCGTGGATAAATGCCGGACGTGTCCTGGGGCTAAGCACCACATCCGGTAAATTGCTATATGCAAACAACCTACCTCGCCCTAGAGCGGCTTTGTTAATTAACAAAAATCTAACATATGTTCCCCTTTCACAGTTCATCACTGAGGACCTGGTGGCAGTCTGGGTTAAAATACCCACTGCCCATGGCGAGCAGGAGGCAGTGCTGGCCTCCGCCTATCAGCCCGGTGACTCAGATGTTGTGCCTACGGCGGCTACCTGTGCCCTGGTAGAGCATTGCCAGAGAATCCGGCTCCGATGGTTAATCGCCTGTGATGCTAATGCGCATCACACGGTCTGGGGGAGCAGTGACATCAACAAAAGAGGTGAGTACCTTCTTGAGTACATTATTAGTAACAACATAAGCTTACTAAATCGAGGCAATGAGCCCACATTTATTAATGCAATCAGAGAGGAAGTCCTCGACCTAACTCTCTGTAGTCTTAACATGTTGTCCGTTGTCTCAAACTGGCACGTTGCGAGTGAGATCACTATGTCAGATCACCAGCACATTAGATTTGATATAGGATGTGCCTTGCAATGTAGCCTAGTTACTAGAAATCCCAAAAACACCAACTGGGATCTTTTCTGTTTTGAGCTTGAGCAATCCAGAGACTGCTCCACCCGTCCGATATTGTCCATTGACGAGCTAGAGCGTGAAGCTACTGTGCTTCATACGAACATTAAATCGGCTTATCACGCTAGCTGCGAACAAAAAGTTCGTAAGACCAGAAGGGCTGTTCCCTGGTGGAACAAGAGCCTTGACGATCTCAAAAAGGCTGCGCGAAAGCTCTTCAATAAAGCAAAGAGTGGGAAAACCACATGGGATTCCTACAAATCTGCTTTAACGCTCTATAATAAAGAGCTGAGAAGGTCCAAACGGGCTACATGGCGCCAACACTGCGGGCAGATTTCAAACCTCCCGGAAGCTGTCAGGCTACAAAAAGCCCTTTCCAAGGACCACTCAAATGGCATCTGTACGTTGAAAAAGCCAGATGGAACACACACAAACGACCCAAGGGAAACGAGCAGCCTTCTTTTGACTACTCATTTTCCCGGGTGCGTGGCTGTGGAGCAGCACAGCTCAGAGGGTGAGGCACCAACCTACCTCTCTGGGACTGGAGAGTGCCCACACCTGCGAGTGGCTATGGTGGCAGACTCCAATAGGGCTGTGGGAAGGGAACCCCTCTATCCCTCAGAACGTTTTGGAAACTTACCCTATAGACTGTTTCATCAAAATAGCGTACAATGGGCTATACAGAGCTTCAGTCCATACAAATCCCCTGGGCCAGATGGAATATATCCATGCTTGCTGCAGCGGGGACTGCACCAACTCGCAATCCCCCTGGTCCGTTTATTCCGAGCTAGTCTCTTGTTTGGACACATACCAAGCAAATGGGCTAAAGTGAAAGTTGTGTTTATTCCTAAGGTAGGGAAGAAAGATTCCCAATTGCCTAAGTCCTATAGACCAATTAGTCTTAGCTCCTTCTTCCTTAAAACTATGGAGAAGATAATTGACCAGCACATCAGGGAGACGAATCTCAAGCAGCTTCCCTTGCATAAGTACCAATATGCGTACCAAGCTGGTAAGTCAACTGAGACTGCCATTCATTGCCTTACAACAACCATTGAAAAGGCCATTGGCGCTCAACAAATAGCACTATGTGCCTTTTTAGACATATCAGGAGCTTTTGACAACACGTCATATCAGGCTATCCGTGCCTCTCTTGTACATAAAAATGTACCCACACCCATTATTAGGTGGATTCTGGAAATGCTTAAATCCAGAATAATAACTGTAGACCTTGGAGGAACCATGACCTCAATCACAGCCACAAGGGGGTGCCCTCAAGGGGGAGTACTCTCTCCTCTCTTGTGGACTCTGGTCATCGACGAGCTACTCTATAAGCTCAACGACTTAGGGTTCGCCACTCAAGGCTACGCTGATGACCTAGTCATCTATATAGTGGGCTGGCATGAGCAAACCATCTCGGACCGCATGCAGCAAGCTCTCAACATAGCCAACAGATGGTGTCAGGACAAAGGATTGTCCATAAACCCGTCTAAAACTGTTTTAGTTCCTTTTACCAGGAAAAGGTCTCTGTCTCTAACAAGACCATCATTAAATGAATCTACCATTGACTTTTCGGTTGAAGCCAACTACTTAGGAGTTACACTTGACTCCAAGCTCAACTGGAATGCACACCTTGAAAAGACCATAAATAAAGCCACTCGAGCACACTTCGCTTGTAACAGGCTTTTCGGTAGAACATGGGGTCTAAGTCCCAAAATGATCTACTGGTCTTTTAACACTGTGGTAAAACCGATCCTAACCTATGCATCTCTTGCTTGGTGGACGAAATCTACCCAGAAGACAGCTGCGGCTGCACTTACCAAACTACAACGACTAGTCTGCATAGGCATCACTGGAGCCATCCGAACATGTCCCACTGCAGCACTTGGAGTTATAACTGGCATACCCCCTCTACCCATCACCTTGAAAAAGGAGGCCTGCCTGGGGGCACTTCGCCTTCAAAACATCACTAACATAAAAAGTGGTGATCTTACCGGGCATCTTCGGGTTCTTGAACCCCTAATAAATGAGCCCATTCTGCGCGTAACTGACGAACAGAAACCAAAACTTGTTTTCCACAGAAACTTCTCTGTAGTCTTGCACACCAGACATGATTGGAAAACAAAATCAATATCTCTACCCAGTGGATCACAAACGTGGTACACTGACGGGTCAAAACTGGAAAACGGCGACACCGGGGCTGGTATTTTTGGACCAAGGTTCAACAAGTCCATAGCCATGGGAAAGTCTCCAACCATTTTCCAAGCAGAGATATACGCTATAGAAATCTGTGCTCGTGAATGCCTTCGCAGGAAAATGCAAGGTGCACGGATTTACATCTTCTCTGACAGTCAGGCGGCGCTCATAGCGCTAAGATCCTTCACGATCTCCTCCAGACTTGTAGAGAACTGTTTCCAGCAGCTGAACGCCCTTGCCTCAAAAAACATCTTAACGATGGGCTGGGTGCCGGGGCATGAAGGCCACATAGGAAACGAGGTAGCAGACTCCCTAGCAAAACGCGGGGCGATGTCACCACTAATCGGCCCTGAACCGTTCTGTGGACTCTCGAAAGGACACAAAAGAGAACTGGTCAGGAAATGGGAGGAAAAGGAAATAAGTCGCCACTGGACCGACAGTGCAGGGCTGAGACAAGCCAAACAATTTCTCTTCCCCCAGATGACGCGATCAAAACGCATCATCAATCTAAAGAAGAACGAAATACGTATTCTAACAGGCTACCTAACGGGTCATTGCAACCTAAGGTATCACCTTAAGAAATTAAAACTTTCAGAAATCGACACATGCAGATTCTGTGAGATGGAGCCTGAAACATCAGAACATATTCTATGTGAATGCCCCTCGCTAAGCAGACGTCGACTTCTACAACTAGGAGGTGAACTCATTCCCCCCTACAGGATATGGGAACATATAGACCCTACCAAAGTGCTCTCTTTTATTAGAAGCCTTGGTATAGAGGCTCTACCCTAATTCCTACAGGCCGGCACAAAAGACCTAACATCTGGTCGCAGTGCAGCAAGGCCCTGGTAATAATAATAATAATAATGACGTTGATTTGTCAGCCTGCCTGTCTTATGAAGATTTTCTCGGCGTGAGGACTGCTCTGGAAAGGAAGAGAATCAGGATATTGTTATGAGTCCAACAATTCCTTTTAAACACTTTGATCACATTTACGCCAAGGAGTATGTCGATCAAGTGGAGCAGCCTTTACTCGAAAAATAAAGTATATGGTCAGCTACAAACGTCAAAAGAAAAAGATTCGGCGTCAGCGAAACGTTGGCACGCGACTTAAGAATACCCATCCCGGTGAACGAAATCATCAAACTGTCCAATGAGGCGATGCGTGTTCGACTCACAATGTATTAACTTAGCCGCAGACAATTGAAGATTATTTGGATCATAAGAATGCGTGCCCAGAAAAGAAAATCAATACTGAATTACATATGTGAGATCATGAAATGGCCGAACTAATGTTTAAGCACTCAAAACTCAAAATGAAACAAAATATACACTTATACAATTTTTTTGAATTATTCATGTAACGATTTTAAAATTCAGCTGCTCACTTAACTAATTGAAAGTCGGCAGTTCAAACTTGCAAACCAGGCAACTTGAGCAATTAACCATTTTGTTGTATCACTAAGCTATAATACCATATATTATAACTCAGGACAATTATTCTAATTACCATATAGAAGCTTTGTGGTTTCATACTTTATAATGCTGCTTCTAACTTCGGACGCTAATTAGAACCAGTTTATAAGAGTCTTGTGTGATCAACGGATCTTGTAAGAGTATGAGACCGGGCTTGGACTCTGAAAATCGTACCGCTGGAAATAAAACTGTACAATTCGAAGCTAATTTTCAAAAAAAAATAAATCTGCGCCAATCATGGGAAGATTCTTCAGTAGCATCAAACTTTTTGCAAATTATGTCAATGACTCCAATTTTTGTTTATTTTTCTTTTTGGTCGCGCTGCCATTACCGCATTTGAGTTGAGACCCGAAAGCTTTTGCACAGTGTCAGTAAAAAGTGGCAGGCAGATGAAACACAACAAAGCAATTATTTATTGTCTGCTTAACAGATTCTTTTAAGTGAACTCATAATTTCATAGCGAAATCACCTGCACCTGTTCGGAAGCAGCGTCATGGTGGATGCAACGTAGGGGAATCGGCGCATTAATAGGACATTTTGTGTGCAGGGCTTGAGCTTTTTTTTGTAGGGTAATATTCACTTAGCTATTTAAGGCAAATAAGTTTATTTTATTTCGCCTGATTACCTTGTTTTGACATTGTGATAATAGCTCGGGGCAAGTATGAAGAAACTCTTTGTGATAATGTTCAACTGGAACTTAGGATTACGCATGTTTGGTGTAGGGAGGTTGTTCTCAACTTAAACCCTTCTAAAACAATCATCGTTCCGTTCACAAGAAGATACAAGCTACAAAGGATGAGGGATATTAGGCTCGCGGGGAGTCCAACAAGCAAGGAAGTTAAGTACCTTGGGGTCAATTTCAACAGTAAATTAAACTTTGGCACCCATGTTCAGAATACGATCGCAAAGTGCTGCAGAGCGCTGTATACGTGTCGTAGCATAGCCGGGAAGTCATGGGGAACATCAACAAAGATAACAAGATGGCTATACCTTTTGGTAGTAAGGCCCATGCTCACGTATGGAGTGATTGCATGGGGAGATAAGGCAAAGCAAATCACTGTGCAGAAGCAGCTTCAAAAGCTACAAAGAATGGCATGAGCGGGAGCGATGAGGACCTTTCCCACATCAGCGCTTGAGGTTCTATTGGAGATAACGCCACTCCATCACACAATTAGGCTGCAACAAAAGGCAACCCTCTTAAGAATGTCCGTTGAAGGAGTTGGGCGAGGACTCATTCTTAGTCGAGTAGAGGCAGATATGATATCGGGTGAACTTCCCCTACTGGCACAGCCAAGGGACGAAATGAAAGTCGAACACATGTTCGGCCAAAAGTTTCAAGTTCACCCCTGTAATAATCTCTGGAAGAGGTCCACAACATGAAGCCACACACCATAAAATGGTACACCGATGGATCCCTAACGCAACAAGGCTCCGGTCTTGGTGTGGTAGGCACTCGGCTAATGTACCACGAGCCCCTAGGTATGCACACCAGCATATTCCAAGCTGAGGTATGTGCAATCGGGAGGTGTGTGGACTTTAATCTAAAGCGTAACTATCGGAATAGGGATATAGCCATCTTATGCAATAGTCAAGCAGCAATAATGGCACTTAGTAAGACCGAAATCAGGTCAAAGGTAGTTCGTGAGGTACGAACCAAGCTAGACACTCTGGGATCACAAAATAGGCTTGCCCTAAGACGGCTCCCGGTACATGTCGAAAATGTCGGAATAGGCAGACAAGCAAGCAAGACTGGGGGCAGCGACACCCCTAATAGGACCCGAGCCGTACTGTGGTATAGGAAGAAGCACAATACGGCAAGAGCTTAGGAATGAAGAGAGACTTCTGCGAAAAACGAGCTGGGCAAGGACACCAGGACTCAGACAAGCAAAGATTCTCTTGGGTAGCTATAACCTTAAACGGTTTAAGCAAGTAATATCAATGGGTAAAAATAGACTCAGGATACTCACCGGTCTCTTGACAGGACATTGTAGACTACGAGGTCACCTGGCAAAGCTAGGTATAGTCAGCAGCGAGATTTGCAGATTCTGCGAAATGGAAGGAGAATCCTCCTTGCACATTATAGCAGAATGCGTAGCCTTAGTAAGGAAAAGAAGTAGTTTTCTAAGAAAACATATTGTGCAATTTAGCGATTTAGAAACCATCGACTCAACAAAAGTCCTTGCTTTTATGCAACACCTGGGCCTGATGGAAGAGCTATAACCCAAGAAGGGGGCACAATAGATCTATTTGGTCGCAGTGTATTTACCCCCAATATAATAATAAAATAATATCCTTGTTTAGGGACCTTTATCATTAGAATGCTGCTCCTGACTCTGAATCCTGAAGCTAAGAAAAGATGGATTTCCAAAAAAACAGAAAACACCCTTTGGGCACAGCAAAGATGTGGGCTTAAAAAACTAAATAAGACAATGTTATTTTTGTTATAGGCTTATGCATACATATATTATATTTGTTTGCTTTTCTTATATGACTGGCTTAAACCTTTTTACACATGTATATAGTAAAGTGCTGCAGAGTATGTATATATTAACACTATATGAATTAAACGCATAACAAACGTAAAAGCGATCTTTTCAGAGTTAGAGTTTTACACTTTCCATATATTTAAATACAAACATTTTCCGATTTTTTTTTCCTACTTGCCTTTAAAACTAAAAACAACAAGCATGCCATCTTTAAATTATATATAAACTCTACTAAGTGGCCCGCTTACTTCGCTGCGCGGATTGATTATATACATTTTAGCAGTAGCAGATAGTTACAAATTAAATATATTACAAAATATTTCACAAAATATTGAAGCAAAGTATTTAATATTCTCTTTTCCACGTTACCATTGAGGTAGAGAATCAGGCGCGTCATTTTTTATTGTGGTTTCCCCAGTAGGCCTTATCCTTTTATGGAATTAATTTGCAATTATTAACAATTGTTAAGAGCTCTTTATAAACGACATTGGTTGTTTTTCCGTCAAGTGCTATAACAAATAACTTTTTGGTGAACTGACTCTTGAGCAGGCTACATAAAATTGGCCATAAGAGAAACAATCGTGTCTTAAGTCTAGTCCGGCTAATTGTTTATTGTGGTTTATTAATTGTTAAGGCAAAGTAAACTTTTAAAGGAAATTGCAATCTTTTAAACTTAATTCTGCAATTCAGAATTATCGGTATAAAAACCATTTCCCCAATACCATTGCCAGTAGAGATAATTGCTTCGACAACATTCTTATGAAGGACTTTAACTTGCAATTTTTTACCATTGTTTCAAGTTGCGAATCAACATTACAGGTGAACCAACCTTTAAAGTTAATTTATGTTGAGGCAGGCCAGCCGGATTTAATGAATTAAGAAACTCGACGGGGTAATGCACTGCATCTCTGACTTCAATCACAGAATCAATACAGTTATATGTTATTTCTTCACTTTGAAATGATTTTAATAAAAACTCGTTTATTTCCAATGCATTGTCTTTTCTCGCAGACAAAATAGCGCGTTCTGAAAACCATTCGAGTGATTTTTGAGAGATATTTGTAATATCCGGAAATATTTTTAGAGTTAGCTCTTCAATACTTTTCAGAACATGACACAAAGTTGATGGTAAAGTTATTTTGTTGCATTGATTTAGCATTGCCAATATCTAATTGGATAGAAAATGTGAGATGGTTACGGATTGGTTAACTCGTATCCCTCCACTTCTACCCAATGAGTTGCAATTTCCCCTCACACCAAAAAAGACAGCTTCAATCGCAAAAAATGACAATTGCGACTTGCTTAGTTCGCCATTTAAGAGGAGAATAATATGCCGAAATATTGACTCGGATGATTATGAGGATGCGGAATCACCCGCATTTAAAAGCAAATTCGCTAAGGAGCTTTACCAACAAGCAAGACAACGGAGGATCGACGAAAATGATGACAACGCAACCACACAGCCTGATGTTGTTGATGTGAATTGTGCTGATGGTGGTGGCATGGATGTTGACACTGCTAGTAATAGCAATGTCAGCATCGGTGTCACAGCATCTCATACAAGCAGATTACATCAGCATCATCAGCAGCACCTACAGAAGTTGCAGCAGCTGCAGAGAACAACAACAACAGCAGACACAGCCACAACGGTTTCTTAACCCACCATTTCAACCACAAGGTACCACCACCAATACTACCACAAATAATGGTAATAATAATGGCAAAATACCCATCCTATTTTTGCCAATGGTGCCAGCAATTATGCCCATCATAGATATGCTCTCAAAAAACCCAGCCGTTGGTAAGTTTATACTAAAACCACCGCTAATAGCGGCCTTAGGGTACAAGCGACTAACATGGACACTTATAATGCTATAAAAGATGCGCTTATTAAAGATGACATTCCCCTACATACACACCAGGCTAAAAAGAACAAAGGCTTTAGATTTGTGATTAGAAATATACATCATTCAACACCTTGCTCAGATATCGCAGAAGAACTTAAAGTCCATGGTTTTAATGTTAGATTTATTCGAGCAATAAAACACAGATTTACAGCCAAGCCATTAAATCTATTTGAACTCTAAATAGAGCCAGCTCCGGATGGTGCCCACATGGAGATACTTAAGCTTAAGTATCTGGGTAACCAAACCATTAAGGTTGAACGACAAGCGAAACCAAGGGACCCTGCACAATGTCACCGTTGCCAGGCCTTTGCCCACACTAAGAACTACTGTCGGAGACCATTTAGATGTATGAAGTGTGCAGAAAACCATGCTACAACCTCATGCAAAAAACCCACAAATTGTAAAGGCAATCATGTTAGTTGTTATAAGGGCTGTCCCGCATTTAAAAAGGCACGCTCTGAGTTGCTGGCATTCAGGGGTATTGGTGGTGGTGCAAAACTGAGATCGCAGCAACAACATCAGCAGCAACAACAGTATCATCATCAATATTCGAATCAACCACAACGACAGTTTTATCCGCAACAACGCTAAAACAATGACAACAATGCCATAAGCTCATAGAGCTGGACAGTTTGCAATGGACACAATCTAACGTTGACAGCAACCATAAGGATACCGAGCAGCAGCAGCAACAACAACAGCAGTAGCAGCATCAGCAAAGATCAACATCAAACCCGGCTTGGACAACAAAGATATCAAGAGCAGCAGCAACAACATCAGCGTGCTCATAATACCCCAAAGCCAGCAAACAAGCTCAATCGTGCTCCTATTGCACTGGGCCCCGCAGGCAAGCACCTTGCAGAGCTTCAACAACTTTTAAAGGATAAGCAAGAAGAGCTGAAACAACAACAGCAAAATATAACACCAGTCAATACTCAAGAAGTCAACCTATTGGCAGCTGCACTTGAGCAGAATGCTCAGTTATTTGCTCGACTAGAGTCCAAGCTGGAAAAATTCTTTGAAGCTATAGTAAGTTTGGTTAGTGCGAGTTCAAGCACAAACACCCTGAAATCATTAAACAGCAACTCAACATCAACTGCAGTTGACAACGATGTCTGTTTATACTAATCCGTACAAAATTCTATAGTCTCAGCCATTACGCATTCTAAATATGTACAAAGAAACTGCAAACCACACAAATACTTTATTAACACTTTACAAAAATTACATAATTAATAAACTTCAATAATTACAATAGATAACACAATATAATTCAATGTAAGCCTGTTGCACACATCCTGCCGTTGCTTATTCCCATCTCCTTGCTAATCTCAATGGCATTCATCAATGGCGCATCTTTATGTGGTCGTCTATGTCGGTGGCAGCGACATAGTGTCGGCCAGTCAGCTATACAGCCACTACTCACCAGCAATGGCAACCAGACTCAACTACACGCTGCGAACACCTAAAACGAGAGAGAAAGTATTGTTATTTAAATGCTATTTGTTTACAATAAACAACTACATATAACTTACATGCAAATCCACACTCGGTCTACAAATGATGAAAATTAATAGCAGCGTGGCAGGCTGCTATCGATATACACACTCTAGGCATTTTGGATTGAATCCCCATCATCAAATTCTCTCTAAATGGAATACAATCGGGCGTAATGCTGGTCCCCTATGTCGGTGGCTGAGGCATAGTGTGGGCCAGTAAGTCATCCAGCTAATTATCCAGCAATGGCATCCAGAAGCAATTCCATCGGCGACAACCTGAAAAGAAATATAAATAAATATGAATAAAATACTTACCTTACACAACGCATCCAAACATTTCCAGCGCTGCCAGTACCTAAGAAGAGAGAGAAAATAGTGTTATTTATATGTTATTTGCTAACAATAAACAACTACATATAACTTACAAGCAAATTCACACCCGGTTTCCAAATGATGAAATTGATATCAGCGTGGCAGGATGCTATCGATAAACACACAACGTTCATCCCGGATTGAATCTCCAAAGTAATCTTGGATCCTCTCCTAATGGTTTGACGAGCATGCTGCTGGTTCCCTATGTCAGTGGCTGAGGCATAGTGTGGGCCAGTCAGCCATGCAGCCAATAATCCAGCAATGGCATCCAGAAGCAATTCCCATCGGCAACAACCTGAAAAGAAACATAAATAAATATGAATAAAAATACTTACCTTACACAATGCGTCCAAACATTCCAGCGCTGCCAGTACCTAAAAAGAGAGAGAAAATATTATAATTCAAATGCTATTTGTTTACAATAAACAGATTCACATAACTTACATGCAAATTCACACCAAGCTTCCAAATGATGAAAATTGATAGCAGCGTGGCAGGCTGATATCGATAAACACACACTAGGCATCCTGGATTGAACCCGCATAGCATCGTTGGATCCTCTCCTAATGGTATACAAAACGGGCATACTGCTGGTTCCCTATGTCAGTGGCTGAGGCATAGTGTGGGCCAGTCAGCCATGCAGCCAATAATCCAGCAATGGCATCCAGAAGCAATTTCCACCGGCGACTACCTGAAAAGAAAATATAAACAAGTGGAAACGTTGCAGTCGGACGCAACCGACTGCGGTATACTCGATACCAGTATTAAAAATTTGATGCCCATCCATGTGGGATGTCAATTGCTATCTTCATACCAAATTTGGTGACTCTAGCTCGAAGTTTGTATAAAGTGGGGAAAGGGGGGCTGGGGGCGGTATGGTTGGGCGTGGCATTCAAATTTTGCGCAGATCTATGTGGGATGTCAATTGCTATCTTCATACCGAATTTGTTGACTCTAGCTCGAAGTTTGTATAAAGTGGGGAAAGGGGGCTGGGGGCGGTATGGTTGGGCGTGGCATCCAAATTTTTGCTGCAGATCCTTGTGGAATGTCAAATGCTACCTTCATACCAAATTTGGTGACTCTAGCTCAAAGTTTGTATAAAGTGGGGAAAGGGGGGCTGGGGGCGGTATGGTTGGGCGTGGCGTCCAAATTTTTGCTGCAGATCCTTGTGGAATGTCAAATGCTACCTTCATACCAAATTTGGTGACTCTAGCTCAAAGTTTGTATAAAGTGGGGAAAGGGGGGCTGGGGGCGGTATGGTTGGGCGTGGCATCCAAATTTTTGCTGCAGATCCTTGTGGAATGTCAAATGCTACCTTCATACCAAATTTGGTGACTCTAGCTCAAAGTTTGTATAAAGTGGGGAAAGGGGGGCTGGGGGCGGTATGGTTGGGCGTGGCACCCAAATTTTTGCTGCAGATCCTTGTGGAATGTCAAATGCTACCTTCATACCAAATTTGGTGACTCTAGCTCAAAGTTTGTATAAAGTGGGGAAAGGGGGGCTGGGGGCGGTATGGTTGGGCGTGGCATCCAAACTTTTGCTGCAGATCCTTGTGGAATGTCAAATGCTACCTTCATACCAAATTTGGTGACTCTAACTCAAAGTTTGTATAAAGTGGGGAAAGGGGGGCTGGGGGCGGTATGGTTGGGCGTGGCATCCAAATTTTTGCTGCAGATCCTTATGGAATGTCAATTGCTATCTTCATACCAAATTTGGTGACTCTAGCTCAAAGTTTGTATAAAGTGGGGAAAGGGGGGCTGGGGGCGGTATGGTTGGGCGTGGCATCCAAATTTTTGCTGCAGATCCTTGTGGAATGTCAATTGCTATCTTCATACCAAATTTGGTGACTCTAGCTCGAAGTTTGTAATAAGTTAGAAAAGGGGTGGGGCGGGGGGCTGGGGGCGTTATGGGTAGGCATGGCATCCAAATTTTTGATGCAGATCTTTGTGGAATGTCAATTGCTATCTTCATACCAAATTTGGTGACGCTAGCTGAAAGTTTTTAAATGGTGGGGAAAGGGGGGCGGAATGGGTGGGCTTGGCTCCAAAACTTTGATGCAGATTTTTGAGGGTCACTGCCAGCTATCTTCCTACCAAAGTTGGTGGCTCTAGCTCCACAACTCTGGAAGATACACGCATTCCCGTCTTTGACGAAGCGTTGGGGTGGATGGGGGCGGCTAGGGTAGGATCGGTGGGCGTGGCATCCAAACTTTTGATGCAGTTTTTAGGGGGTCATCATCACCTATCTTGGCACCAAATTTGGTGGCTCTAGCTCAAAAACTTTGGGAGATATAGCCATTTCTGATTTCAAAATGCGGGGGGGCTGGGGGCGGAATGGGTGGGCGCGGCTCCAAAACTTTGATGCAGTTTTTTGGGGATCGCTACTAGCTATCTTCCCACCAAATTTGGAAGCTCTAGCTCCACAACTCTGGAAGATACACGCATTCCCGTTTTTGACGAAGCGTTGGGGTGGATGGGGGTAGCTAGGGCAGTGTCGGTGGGCGTGGCATCCAAACTTTTGATGCAGTTTTTAGGGGGTCATCATCACCTATCTTGGCACCAACTTTGGTGGCTATAGCTCAAAAACTGAGGGAGATATATGCTTTTTGACTTTAAAATTCGGGGGGGCTGGGGGCGGAATGGGGGGGCGTGGCTCCAAAATTATTGATGCAGTTTTTTGGGGGTTGCTAGTAGCTATCTTCTTACCAAATTTGGTAGTTCTAGCTGTAAGGATGTGCGAAATATGTGGATTTATCGGTTTTGAGCTATCGAATTTATCGATTTGCCAGCCCCCCAGTTATCGTAGAACCCCCATCTTGACACTTTAATTTACTATCCCATAGATAAAGAGAATTGGAAAGTTTCAAGTCTCTAGCTTGAAGGGTGTGGAAAAAACTTGCATACATACGGACGGACAGACGGACAGACGGACAGACACCATGACGGACATTGCACAAAACCAATATACTAGTTACCTTCGGTATCGAGTATAATAAAAATTCTTACCTTACACAATGCGTCCAAACATCTCCAGCGCTGCCAGTACCTAAAAAGAGAGAGAAATATTATAATTCAAATGCTATTTGTTTACAATAAACAGATTCAATAACTTACATGCAAATTCACACCCGGTTTCCAAATGATGACAACTGACAGCGGCGTGGCAAGCTGCTATCGATAAACACACACTAGGCATCCCGAATTGAATCCTCATAGCATCGTTGGATCCTCTACTAATGGTTTACAAACGGGCGTGCTGCTGGTCCCCTATGCCGGTGGCTGAGGCACAGTGTGGGCCAGTCAATCATGCAGCAATAATCCAGCAATGGCATCCAGATGCAATTTTCCAGCGGCGACTACCTGAAATAAATATTAACAAACATAAACAATAAAAATACGTACCTTACTCAATGCGTCCAAACATCTCCAGCGCTTCCAGTACCTAAAATGAGAGATAAAATATTATAATTAAAATAATAATTGCTTATAATATACAGATTCATATGACATACATGCAAATTCACACCCGTTTTCCAAATGATGAAAATTGATAGCAGCGTGGCAGGCTGCTATCGATAAACACACAACGTTCATCCCGGATTGAATCCTCATAGCATCGTTGGATCCTCTACTAATGGTTTACAAACGGGCGTGCTGCTGGTCCCCTATGCCGGTGGCTGAGGCATAGTGTGGGCCAGTCAGCCATGCAGCCAATAATCCAGCAATGGCATCCAGAAGCAGTTTCCAACGGCGACTACCTGAAAAGAAACATAATCAAAATAAATATAGTTTAAAAAAACTATGTTTAGAGGAAGAACTATATCCACCTTTGCACAATTTGCCCACAAAAATATTGTTTGTTCGTTTTAACTTAACTTTATTAATTAGTTGCACCGGCTGCTATTTATGCGTCTGCTTGCATGTGATAATCGAACGAGAGTGGTCTGAGCCGATTTTACAAGAGACGTACAAAAGGTGTGAAGCATACAATGGATTATTCTCACATTTCGTTTTGGTTAAGAGAGCGCATGAGCTTTTAAATGTGCTAACATACGAGCTTTAAGAGCATGAATTATGATAACATAGAATGTGATAAGAGCAAGCAAGCATTAGCGGAAGGCATTTACATTTAATACTATTTAAATAATAACAGCGTATAATTGAATGTCTGCTCCTGACATACTCCCCCCGTTGGAAGTGATCTACTTCTAACCGATGTGGTCAGAAAGGGGCAGAACGGCAAGCTTCTTCACAGCTCGTTTGGCCAAACCACTAGAAGTTCGAACGGTTGCCACTCTGGGTACGCCATCTTCTCCTGGTATTGTAGACTCAACTTTGCCAAGTCGCCACTTTAAGGAGGGTAGATTTTCGTCTTTAAGCAGCACCAGGGCGCCAGGCTGAAGAGCAGTTTGTGACGTCCTCCATTTGCTGCGTTCTTGTAGAATGAAAGGTAGTCGGTGCTCCATTTGCGCCAGAAGTTTTGACGCATTTGGCATACGCGTTGCCAGCGACCCAAACGACCTTCCTTTAAGTGAGTGATGTCAGGCTCGTCTATGGCGGTGAATGTTGATCCAATAAGAAAGTGCGCTGGGGTGAGAAAGTTTAAGTCATCAGGGCTTTCTGAAATAGCATACAAAGGGCGAGAATTAAGAATTGCGGAAATTTCATAAACTAAAGTTCGAAGTTCTTCAAGGCTTAGAAGTGCAGAACCAGCAGCTCGATAGAAGTGATATTTGGCAGATTTGACTGCCGCCTCCCATAATCCACCGAAGTGCGGAGACCGAGGCGGTATGAAGTTCCAATCAATTCCATTTGTGAGGCAGTACTCTGACACAGCGATGTTGTGCGGGTCGCTCAAGAAAAGCTCCTTCAATTCAGCCAATTCGTTTTTAGCACCGACAAAGTTTGTGCCATTGTCTGTCCAGATGACGCGTGGCTTGCCTCTTATGCTTATGAACCGCCGCAGAGCAGCAATGAACGATGCAGTTGACAGGTCCCGGACGACTTCGAGATGAGTGGCCTTTGTGCTGAAGCACACAAAAACGGCTATGTAGCATTTAATAGGCGCTTTGCTCCTGCCGTCAGGCTTATGGTGAAATGGACCGCAGTAATCGATTCCTGTTGTGTGGAACGCTGGGTTTGGACGAACGCGATCTGCAGGCAGCCTGCCCATGATATGCTCGGCATATTTTGGTTTTAGTCGAAAACATCGCAAGCACTTGTTGACGACGCTGGCCACCGTTTTGAGCCCTCCAATTGGCCAATATGCTTGTCTAATTGTTGCGAGAAGACTTCTAGGACCAGCATGCAGAAATTTTTGGTGGTAATGCACAATGATTGCACTCGTCACCGGATGTCCTTTGGGTAGGAGGATAGGATGCCTGGCGTCGTATTTCAACTCTGAATTTTGAAGCCTACCCCCAACTCTTATCAATCCATTTACGTCAATGAACGGATGGAGCGAAAGTAGCTTGCTTTTGGCTGGAAGTGACTTCTTTGTAGAGAGCATCGCATAGTCCGAAACGAAGGCGACTTCTTGAATGTTTCTAAGAAGAAGATATGTGCCCATGCGTAACTCCTCGACGGTCAGCTTGTTTGAGGGTTGAGTTTCCTTTCTCGATATAAGGAGCCAAAATCTGCGAACATAGGCAAAAATACGTTGTAGAGAGGCAAAAGAATTTTGGTATTTGCATGGGGTTGATAAATCATATTTTGACGTGGTGATGAACACCTGTCGACGTCGTTCTGGCAGGTTAACTGCAGGCAGCACGTTTGCAGGCCACTCTGAGCTAGACGTGCCAAGAAACCCAGGCCCATATTGCCACAGCTGATGACCTACAAGCTCCTTTGGCGTACATCCTCTTGATAATATGTCAGCTGGATTGCAGGATGTTGGTACATGATGCCAAGTCATTCCTTGAGTAAGCTCCTGTATTTTTGCCACACGATTAGAGACAAATACGTTGAATTCTGCTGGCGACTCGCGAATCCATGAGAGCGCTATGGTGGAATCGGACCAGCAGTGGTACTCACATTGAAAAGGTACAATCTGAGCAACGTTGGCGACTAGTTCCGCCAGAACTAATGCGGCAGATAATTCCAATTTTGGGATAGTGAGAGTCTTAAGAGGAGCCACTTTAGATTTGGCACATAGAAGATGAGATGAGATTGAATCTTGCGATTCCGAACGAATATAAATGCAAGCACCATATGCCAGGTTGCTTGCATCGCAAAATGCGTGAATTTGAAATGAAGCTGCACGAGCCATAGCGTAGCGAGGAAATTTGAACGAGCTGACGATAGAGAGTTGAGAGGAAAGCTGGCTCCATGCAAACTGTAGCTCTTCTGGCATTGCGTCATCCCAATTAAGCTTTTGTTTCCATAAAGTTTGTATAAATATCTTTGCCTTTGTGACGATAGGAGCAATTAAACCAAGCGGATCATAGGTTCTGGCAACTGTGGATAAACGATGCGTTTCGTAGCTGGTCCATCTGGCAGGATTTTCGAAAAGTTGAACAAAAAGTTGTCAGAGCTGAGATCCCATACCAGCCCCAAAGCCTTCGCAATTCCAGTTCCATCGTCAAATGCTAAGAGCTTCTCCTTGTCCACTTCAGCCTCACCATCTAGCACAGCCGGCTCGTTGGAGCACCATTTGCGTATTGGGAAGTGTCCACGGCTAAGCAGCAGTTTGACTTGGCGTTTAATTTCCACGACTTCTTCGATGCTGTCTCCACCAGACATAAGGTCGTCCACGTAGAAATGGTTTCTCACGATCCTCGAGCCAATAGGGAAATTTTCTTCCTCTTCTAGCGCTAGCTGATGCATGGTTCTTATTGCCAAGAACGCTGCAGATTTGGTTCCATACGTTAGTGTGTCCAATTTGTACGCCTTTATCTCATCAGCTGGACTGTCACGCCATAAGATTATTTGCAAATATTCATCCGGATGAGAAACTCTGACGCATCTATACATTTTACAAACATCTCCACACAGAGCTATTCTGAAAAAACGAAATCTGAGCAGTGTTGTAAATATCTTGTCTTGAATCGTGGGACCTGCAAGTAAAAGATCATTTAACGAGTATCCAGAAGTCGACTTTGCAGATCCGTCAAATACTACACGAAGTTTTGTTGTTGTGCTGTCAAGCTTTTGGACACAGTGGTGTGGCAAGTAAAATCTTGGTGCTGTGCAGTCCTCCGAAGCAAGAGACATGTGACCTAAACTGAGATATTCGTGAATAAATGCCGCATACTGAGTTTTGAGATTGATGTCCTTGGCAAGTTTTGCCTCTAAGCCTTTGAATCTGCGTAGAGCGCGTTGATACGAATTCCCAAGATTGCGAATATCAGATTTAAATGGAAGTTTTACCGAATACTGCCCATTTGGTAGACGGATATGATTTTTCTTGTAAAAATCCTCACAAAGCGAGTCCTCTTCTGAGGCCGAGATTGGCGAAGAATAAGAAGTTTCGATTTCCCAAAATCGTCTCACTATGTCTTCGAGCGAATCATCTTGAACGTGATGAGCTGGCGATTTGGCGAGAGAAACCAGTGCTGAGTGTTTGGTGTTGGTATGCGAGATACCTCCAGATACTGTCCAGCCGAGCTTCGTTTCTTGCATTATTAACTTGCTGTCCGCTAAACGTATTTGCCCAGAGCAAATTAAATCGAAAAATAGCCCTGCTCCGATAAGCAAGTCTATGCGTTGAGATTTGTGAAATTTCGGGTCAGCAAGAAGAATGTTAGTGGGTATCTGCAAAGTTTTTATGTTAAAATCATACTGGGGCTGGTAGTCAGTGATGGTTCGTGTCACGACGGCTCCAAATGAAGCTCCATAGCTTGCATTTTGCGACCTGACTACGATATCAACAGCCCTATCTGCATCGAGCGACGATTCTCCGATTCCAGATATTGCTGTATGCGAGCGACGAGTTTTGAGCTGCAGTTGATTTGCGAAGCGAGTTGTTATAAAATTGATTTGAGATGCAGAGTCTAAAATAGCACGACATTCGCTAAATTCTCCAAAACGATTTTGCACCAAGACTATGGCCGTGGCAAGCAGGACGTAGTCATCAGGCACAACTTTTGAGGCTAGGTGTGGAGGGCTTGAGCTTGTTCGAGATATGAGCGAGGACGAGGCTTGACTTGAACTTGGCAGGATCAGTGATTGCGAGGACCTAGGTGCAGCATTTGTCATATGCAGAAGCGTATGATGCTTTGCTTGGCAGTGTCTGCAATGACCTGACCTGCACTGTTGTACAGAGTGCCCCTTGCGCAAGCAATTTAAGCATAAATGCAATTTTTTAGCTTCTTTATAACGCAACTGTGGGGATATATTGAGAAACCGGGCACATTTCGAGACAAAGTGCTCTCCGGAATCACACAATACGCATGATGAATTTGCATTCGACGACGAATGTGCGTTTGAAGCAACAAGGGAATTTTTGTTAAGTTTATGTGATAATTTTCCAACCTGGTTGCTATGTTCTGACGTTACAATAGCATTATCCACATTTTCCATAGTCCTGCACCTCCTTTCCAGAAAGGTTGCCATTTTGTCCACGTTGGCAATTCGTTGGTTGAAAATGACTCCTCCCATCGCTCACGTGTGCGTTGATCCAGTTTCTGGGCCACGATGTGTATTAAGAATCCATCCAGGATTTCGCTTGGATTAGCCAACGAGTTTATAGCCCTCAGATGCGAGTTCATTTTGTCACTGAGCGCCCGCAAGCCAGTAGCTGAGCCATTCTCCACACCTTTAAGTCCGAAAATAGCCTTTACATGTGCCTGGAAATGAAGTAATTTGTTATCAAACCTATTACAAAGCAGTTTTATTGCTATATCAAATTCTTCTCTGTAGGCTCTAAGGAACGAATCGTTTCCAATGCGACTCCCTCCAAACTGGACAGTAGATGCTGAAGTTTTTCCACTTTTGTTAACTCAGCGTCATTTTCAACAACAGTGCTGAAAATAGAGTAGAAATTTGGCCAATCCATATAAGACCCGCTAAACTTTGGCAATTGTAGTTGAGGTAGCCTGGATGTTTTGATGGTGAGATTGCTGGATGTTGCTGTGTCTCCCAATAAATGGCGCACTGAGGTGGAGTTAGCATCGTTGCTCTTGCGTTGTATAGCCATAAGCTCGCGAGAAAGCCTTGCCATAACCTGAACAAACACTTCATCAAAAAGATTGCGCGCATCGGATGCCAGTTCCAAAAAATCAATTTTTTCCAAACTAGTCTGCGCCGTGTTGAAATCAGCCTTCATATTATTCACCATTTCAGCGCGCACCAAGAGATCAGCTTCATCGAAGGCGGCGACTGTCTCATCATCCAAAAACGAATTTAAAGCAGTTAATTGCCGTTTAACAGCCTCAGCCTTTGTTTTGTAAAAGTCACGATCACTGGCACCTGTCTCAGGCATATTTAAGCGTTTTGATGTGTCTTTAGTTCGCAAAATATATCGTTGGTGAATTATTAAAAATCACCTTGTTGCTACACAAAAGTAACTGTGTTGCTCAGCGAATGCACTTGTTGTAATGCACAGCAATTGTCCCGCACGAATCAACACAAAGCAAAGTTGAAAACGAATTGTCACTTATGTATGTATATTCTTTGTTACCGACATATGAATGTTTCAATAGCCACGAAAAAGAGTATATATTGTTACCGATTTGTAACAAATATCCACGAGAAAGCGTATTTAAACACCAAAATGTGTTTCAAAAGTTTCACAAGAACACCCTGTTTGTGCAGCGGTTAAAGTTTATTGCGGCGGTTTTGAGTTTATTGAACTTGTCAGCATCTGTTGCTACCCAAATGTGACAATTATGCTTAGCGCCTGTACCTTTTGCACTGTACAGTAATTATTCCGACGCACGAAAAAGCACACAGCACAGAGTGTAAAACGTATTGTCAAATGTATGTTTGTATGTATGTATTTGTTACCGAATTGTAACAGATAACCACGAAATGTTTGCAAATTTGCTACCGAATTGTAACAAATTAAACCACGAAGAAAGTTTATATATTTGTTACCGAATTGTAACAAATAAACACGAAAGAAAAAAAATGCAACTTTGATTTTAATAAGCAAGTAAAACTGAGAGAGATCACGTCGGGGTCACCAATGTTTAGAGGAAGAACTATATCCACCTTTGCACAATTTGCCCACAAAATATTGTTTGTTCGTTTTAACTTAACTTTATTAATTAGTTGCACCGGCTGCTATTTATGCGTCTGCTTGCATGTGATAATCGAACGAGAGTGGTCTGAGCCGATTTTACAAGAGACGTACAAAAGGTGTGAAGCATACAATGGATTATTCTCACATTTCGTTTTGGTTAAGAGAGCGCATGAGCTTTTAAATGTGCTAACATACGAGCTTTAAGAGCATGAATTATGATAACATAGAATGTGATAAGAGCAAGCAAGCATTAGCGGAAGGCATTTACATTTAATACTATTTAAATAATAACAGCGTATAATTGAATGTTCTGCTCCTGACAAACTAAAAAACACGCTTATATAATACATCGAAGTAAAAAGTGAAAAATAAATATAGTTTAAAAAAACTAAAAAACACGCTTTTAGAGCATATCAAACTAAAAGTTAAAAATAATTTTTCAAATAAGCTTAAAACAATAATAAATGATAAATAGTATTATTGTAAAAAAAAGCGTGGGGCGCTTTGTCCAAATTTCTCGTACATCGAGCGCCCAACGCATTTTTTACAATAATACTATTTATCATATATTATTGTTTTAAGCTTATTTGAAAAATAAGCTTTTTTTACAATAATACTATTTATCATTTATTATTGTTTTAAGCTTATTTGAAAAATTATTTTTAACTTTTTAGTTTGATATGCTCTAAAAACGTGTTTTTTAGTTTTTTTAAACTATATTTATTATATATAGAGATAATAGCAATAAATATGTAAGGTATTAGCCACGCTAATATAACAAACGCTGCCAGAAAACGGTTAATGAAAAAGGTAAGCGATATCGCAAAGAGAGCGCTGACAGAACATGGCGGTCGCATGCGGGAAGGATACCGTAACATGCGCACCTACACTGTTGCACATGCGTACGGAGTAAGGGTATAAAAGGTGCCGACTTCCATGCAGTCGGTCACTTTGCGAAAATTGACAATATAATAAAGTACTCACCAGAAAATTTGACAACGGCAGCCAAAACAGCGAGGGAAGGAGGGCAGCCCATATGTCGGGCCGTGACCGACGTGTGCACTCTCACACTCCGGCGGGAGATGTGCGCGTGGTCGACGCGGCGGCCATGGGTGCCAGCGCCAGAGGGCGTTGAGCAGGACAGCCCTATGCGCGTGTCGGACCGCAGCGGGAGGCGTCACAAGACGTGCTGGAGCTGCGGGCATCGCCCATTCTGGAATCTACTGAGGAGCGGGAAGCAGCCGTGCGTGAGCGTTGCCGCCTCCAGGAGCTGGCGGAGGAACGCGAATGGGTGCGCAGGGCGTATGGCGTTGACTTTGAAAGCAGCGACTGGGAGGCGGACTGCGACGCTATTCCAGTGGGCGAAATGCGTGAGGAGTCGCCGGCGAGGGATTTCGTCGAAATAAATCCCGATTGCATACGGATATGCCACCCCGAGGCACCACCAACACCAGAGGATGAGCACGTGGGCCCAGCCAGCCCGAAGCGGTTCACCACAGTGCCGCTGCTGGAGACTCCACCGCCAGACTGGCGACGCCACCCCGACCCCGAATGCCGTCACCACCACGAACACAGCAGGCACCACCCCCGGCACCCTTCAACACGGCCACCAGCCCGACAGCCCAGACGTCACCATGGGAGTGGCCGACACCGCTGCAGGTGGGCACGCCGCTTCGCCCCGGAACACCGCCTCCGCCACCAACATGGGCGCCCGATTCGGTACGCCCAGCGTTCGTCCAGTAGGCTTCATGTCCATACGTGGAACGGGCGGCTCGCCCCGTGGTACAGCGGCAATCGTCCGCACCGCTGGCGGCTTCGGGGTGGATAGAGTTGGCGCGGGAAGATTAGCAACCCGAGGTAATAGCTGCCGCAGCGGGAGGCAACGACAGACGCACATTTAGGATGGTTTGGGCGCATGGCCAAAGGTACCGCGTGCGGATATCGGCCAGAGGCACGTGGGCTTTTGTGTCGGAGTGAAGCGCAAAACTTGGTAAAAGCACTAGAAAAAAAATATAATATATATAAAAAAAAAATTTAAATATTCCATGAATTAAAATTTGTAGTTAACCTGGGATAAAAAAGAGAAAAGCAGGTGGATTAAACTGCAAGAGGAGGGGTGAAATTTGCTGGAATTATACTCACATCGAATGTGTGTGTGATCCAGCACGAGCGCCATAAAAACAGCATGACCTGGAAAGAGAATGTGACTTAGGATATGGTGGAGATGGCGCAAAAATTGATTACTTACCATGCCTTTTAGTTTCTTTCAGCAACAACAAAACAATTGCGAATTGTATGTCTTGGCCGAATAGTGTTGGGTAGTGGCGTGTTGCTATATATATCTGGCCACATCGCAAATATCAATCAGGCCGTATCGAGCAACGCCGGGCGAGGCGAAGCTGACTGATCGCTACAGCGACATTGCTAACGGGCGCTCACCTTTGCCCTTGGCGCGACATTGGCAGCGCTGACAGTCCCCGGTCCAGCGAGACGGCAGAAGGGCATAAAGAGAGCCGCCTGTGACAGAGCGGCAAGTCAGTACGAAGTCAGTGAGAAGACAGTGCGAAGTCAGTCAAACGTGAGAAGTCAATCAAAGTCAGTGGAAACATAAAGTGAACAAAGGATTCAGAGTGCAAGAATCCAACGCGAGAGGATAATATAAGCGTTAAAGGGACACAAAAGCAAATAAAAAGACTTATCTTGCAATAAGGAAAAATCACATAGTGTCCTTAACGATTATCAAACCCTTTGCTAAGAAATCAATACGCAGGAATTTTATCTTCCTACCAAATGTAACATGTCTTGTGTAATGAGCTGGTGTGATTGGTTTCTGAATAGCATTGGTACGCGCTTGCAGCCGGCCGATGCTCGTCGCTGTTGGGAGTGGGTATAGAAAAATGCTTTGAGACTTGCTCGGCACAGTAATAAATAATTAAATTTCGCGTATCTAATGAGGAGGTTAAGGATAGGCGCGGGTATGGAGGAAGTTACAATGGATAGGTCCACTACACTATAAAGACTACCGATCAAAACCAAAAACAACAATTTTTATTCCTATTTTTATTTTTATTTATTTTTTTTGGCTACTCCGAAGCCGTCGCCCACCCTACCATGCTCCTTTATGGCCGAATAAAATCAAGGATCTCTAAAAAAACTTATTGACGACTACCCCGCTTCCCTATAGTGCAGCATGATTTTCCCAAAAACAAAATTATATTCATAGTGTTCAATTTATTAATAATATTCATGACTTGGGATCTTAATTATAGGCATTAGGGCTTCAATAGCATCTATAGTTATTCTTTTTTTTTATTATTTTTTTAATTTTTTTAGTTATGTTAATCAATTTCATTCACGTTCAATGTTCAATAAAATTTTTTTTTGATTTCGTTTTAGTTGTTTTATTACTTCAGCCTTGCTACTAACAGCCAACCAACAACCGAACACGTCTTAACTATTCGAATTCATAAGTCGCGAAAGGCGCTTATAATTTTTCAAACTAAAACATATACTACTTTAGATACTCTTCAACTCACTCAAACTGTTGTCCCACGCTGAAAGATCTTTCAAGTGTGATGAGCGGCGGTGGCTGAAACGAGATAAAATTGATCGAAAGGTCGAAGTCTTGGGGTAGGGTTGGTTGTCTTTGCTATGCAGCTTTTATGCAAAAATAACTAAAACGAAAAAAAAATTTCATAAATCAATTTAAATAAAGAAGTTCAGTTGATTCTCGATACACAGAACATATAGTCGTGTTTTTATTCGCAAGTCCTTTTTTTATATAACACGCCTTCCTTTGTACAAAATTGGCGCAGCCGGTAGGATCTTGTTTTTAAATAAGATCCAGTGATAATCCGAACCAAATAAATAAATTGAGGCAAAGGACAACGGTAGAAAAAAGTAAGCACAAACAAAGGAGCTAAAAATCAGTTTCCAGTTTTACAAAGTGTAAAGTACAAATACAACAAAAGACTAATAAAGTGCAAATACAAAAGTAAACTTATAAAGTAAAAATACAAACCAAGACTTAACTAAAAATTAGTTAAAAACTTGTATTAAAAACTTTAAAGGATTAACTAAAAATCAGTTAATTACTTGTATTCAAAACTTTAAAAGATTAACTTAAAATCAGTTAATAAAGTGTATCAAAAACAATAAGTCGGGCGCAAATCGATTAAAAACAGAACAACTCAAACTGGAAGAAAGCAGAAAAGATCTGCTTACTACGACAAAAACAGGATGGCACAAGAAAGCCAAAATATGCCACAGGCGGACATTTTAGAGTAACTGGCCATTAGAGAAGGTCAACTAGAACAATTGCGACAGTTGCAAGGCACCAGTCATAACATGGCCCAGCAAGAGCGCATACTTAACAAGTGGAAACGTTGCAGTCGGACGCAACCGACTGCGGTATACTCGATACCAGTATTAAAAATTTTGATGCCCATCCATGTGGGATGTCAATTGCTATCTTCATACCAAATTTGGTGACTCTAGCTCGAAGTTTGTATAAAGTGGGGAAAGGGGGGCTGGGGGCGGTATGGTTGGGCGTGGCATTCAAATTTTTGCGCAGATCTATGTGGGATGTCAATTGCTATCTTCATACCGAATTTGTTAACTCTAGCTCGAAGTTTGTATAAAGTGGGGAAAGGGGGGCTGGGGGCGGTATGGTTGGGCGTGGCATCCAAATTTTTGCTGCAGATCCTTGTGGAATGTCAAATGCTACCTTCATACCAATTTGGTGACTCTAGCTCAAAGTTTGTATAAAGTGGGGAAAGGGGGGCTGGGGGCGGTATGGTTGGGCGTGGCATCCAAATTTTTGCTGCAGATCGTTGTGGAATGTCAAATGCTACCTTCATACCAAATTTGGTGACTCTAGCTCAAAGTTTGTATAAAGTGGGGAAAGGGGGGCGGAATGGGTGGGCTTGGCTCCAAAACTTTGATGCAGATTTTTGAGGGTCACTGCCAGCTATCTTCCTACCAAAGTTGGTGGCTCTAGCTCCACAACTCTGGAAGATACACGCATTCCCGTCTTTGACGAAGCGTTGGGGTGGATGGGGGCGGCTAGGGTAGGATCGGTGGGCGTGGCATCCAAACTTTTGATGCAGTTTTTAGGGGGTCATCATCACCTATCTTGGCACCAAATTTGGTGGCTCTAGCTCAAAAACTTTGGGAGATATAGCCATTTCTGATTTCAAAATGCGGGGGGGCTGGAGGCGGAATGGGTGGGCGCGGCTCCAAAACTTTGATGCAGTTTTTTGGGGATCGCTACTAGCTATCTTCCCACCAAATTTGGAAGCTCTAGCTCCACAACTCTGGAAGATACACGCATTCCCGTTTTTGACGAAGCGTTGGGGTGGATGGGGGTAGCTAGGGCAGTGTCGGTGGGCGTGGCATCCAAACTTTTGATGCAGTTTTTAGGGGGTCATCATCACCTATCTTGGCACCAAATTTGGTGGCTATAGCTCAAAAACTGAGGGAGATATATGCTTTTTTGACTTTAAAATTCGGGGGGGCTGGGGGCGGAATGGGGGGGCGTGGCTCCAAAACTTTGATGCAGTTTTTTGGGGGTTGCTAGTAGCTATCTTCTTACCAAATTTGGTAGTTCTAGCTGTAAGGATGTGCGAAATATGTGGATTTATCGGTTTTGAGTTATCGAATTTATCGATTTGCCAGCCCCCCAGTTATCGTAGAACCCCCATCTTGACACTTTAATTTACTATCCCATAGATAAAGAGAATTGGAAAGTTTCAAGTCTCTAGCTTGAAGGGTGTGGAAAAAACTTGCATGCATACGGACGGACAGACGGACAGACGGACAGACACCATGACGGACATTGCACAAAACCAATATACTAGTTACCTTCGGTATCGAGTATAAAAATGTGAACCACCTAGCGACGTTTACGGGGACAGGAGATATATCAATCAACTCATTCTTCAGCAGCGTGGAGTACCTTATCCATGGAGTACAGGATCTACAATTGAAGCGAGAGGCAACCCAGACGATATTCTACAAAACCATCCAAGGACAAGCCAAGGATGTCATCATCAACGTACCAGAACCGGATAATTGGGAATTAATAAAAGCAACGTTAAAACTACGGTACCGGCCGGACAAAGAACCACACCACATATACAGGAGAATAAGCGATCTGAAGGTTAACTCGGTAAGCGAGCTAGAAATATTAAATATAAGACAGACGAGCTTATTGTATGATGATAATTTTATAGATTTAAGCAATGTAGAAAGTTTGTTAGTTAATACAGCTAAAGAGATGACGCAAGGGACTTTACTAGATAAAATATACGAAGAAAAGGGTCTAAACAGAATATTAAGAATAATGATGTTACGTAGGTACGAAAATAGTTGCATCAGATTTCAATATAAAAAACCAAGACCCAACAGAAATAATACGGAAGCAGGATCATACAATAGAAACCAAAGGGCTAATAACAATAGCTATAACCCAAACGCCCAACAGCAAAATCATAAGAATAATTATCAAAATAAAAATACGAATCAACAATACGATCAACAAGTCAACCAGCAGTTTAACGCAAATCAGAATCTAAACCAAAATAATAGGAACCATGAGCAGATTTATAAAAACAATAACTCTGGACAATACAGACAGAATATAAGAAGTAACAACTCGGGACAGAGTAGGAATTACCAGAATAATCAACAAACGAACTCACAACAAACAAGACAATATAGGTCTGGAAACCCAGAACCTATGGAAGTAGACAATGTAGAAGCAGAACGAAATAGGAGTAACAACAAATGCCACAATGAATCGTATGATAACAATTACTATGAAAACGACAACAACTCAAACGAACAGAACGACCAGAATCTGGGAGACTATTACGAAGAGGCAGAGGTAAACAATTCTGTTTTTTTTGCGAAGCTGCCTCGGAATGCCGACCATTAATGGAACTTGACATTGAAGGACAGAAATATGTAGCATTAATAGATACAGGTGCCACATTAAGTTTAGTGAATAATCAAATAAACAGTTACAGAAAAATAAAATTAAACAGACCCATACATTACAGCACAATAAACAGCAGAGATACAATAGAGTACGAAATACATACAAATGCACCTAGGGAATTCAATTTACCAAATAACGCTAGGGTACGCAGGAAGTTGGCCCCGTTAAAAGGAAGAAATAATAGGAATAGATCTTTTAAGCTTTTTTAACGCGTTCATCAACATTGAAAAGAAAATCTTAACTTTGAATAATAAAGAAAATATTATAATAAATAATTCATACCGATACGAAGAAATTTGTACACTCGAATGTAATAACGAAAAATTTAATAGCTTGGAATTCGGACATTTTAATGCAGAAGAACTTAAAGAAGTTAAAAAAAATAGTTAATCGATTCAGTGAACTATTCTTTAAAGAAGGGGAACAATTGACTAGCACAACCGAGATCGAACATGAAATACGGACGACTACAGATGAGCAACTAAATTCAAATTATTTTTATACCCACCTCAACATGAGGAAGAAGTTAGAAGACAGATAAAAGAAATGGAAGAACAAGGAATAATTAGAAAAAGCAACTCAAGGTATGCAAGCCCACTAATAGTAATACAAAAGAAATTAGACAATTCAGGAAAGAAAACAATTTCGAATAGTAGTAGATTACAGAAAGTTAAACGAAATATTTATTGACGATAAGTTTCCTATTCCCAATATCGAATCAATTCTTGACAAACTCGAACAAGCACAATACTTCACGACAATAGATTTAGCTAAGGGCTACCATCAGATTTTATTAAGGGAAAAAGATAGAAAGAAAACGGGATTCGTAACGCCACACGGGTTATACGAATTTATAAGAATGCCTTTTGGTCTATAAAACGCACCTGCCACGTTTCAAAGGCTTATGATTGAAATTTCTAAGAGATCACATTAACAAAAAGTGTGTGATATATTTAGACTATATACTTACTTTTAGCACATCGTTGCAAGAACATATTCAATCTATTAAAGAAATATTTGAAATTTTAGAGAAAAAAATTTAAAAATACAAATTGACAAGTGTAACTTTATGAGAAGAGAAACAGAATTTTTAGCACACATTTTAACAAATGAAGGTTCCAAGCCAAACCCTAACAAAATAATTGTAATAGAGAAGTTATTATTACCAAAAACAGTAAAACAAATTCAAAAATTCCTAGGCATAACAGGATATTACAGACATTTTATAAAAGACTACGCTAAAGTAGCACAACCAATGACAAAACACCTCAAAAAAGACGCAAAAGGAAATACAAAAGATCCAACTTACATGGAAGTATTCGAAAAACTAAAAATCTCATCAGCTCACACCAAATATTAGATACCCAAATTTTGAAAAAACATTCACACTTACGACCGACGCATCAAATTACGCTATCGGTGCGGTCCTCTCCCAAGAAGGGCATCCAATTTGTTTCGCATCAAGAATGCTAAACAAACACGAGAGAAATTATTCAGCTACAGATAAGGAATTTTTGGCAATACTTTGGAGTGTAAACTACTTCAGACCTTACTTGTATGGAAGAAAGTTTAAAATATAAACCGACCATCAAACAATAAAATTTATACATTCAAAGTGTAAAGGGAAATAAATTTCACCCAGACATCAAAGCTGGTTATTGAAACTAGGAGAATATCAATTTGAAATAGATTATTTAAAAGGAAAAGAAAATAGAGTAGCCGATTACCTAAGTAGGTTAGAAAAAAATGATTATGAATGTGACAGCAATAATAAGGAAGAAGAATATGACATTAATGACAATATATCAGACATAAATATAATAGCAAACGTAGAAGACGACACATCAATAGCGACAGTTCATTCAACAGAGGAAAATTTACAAGATCATTTTTCAATAAAAGAAGAGATAGAAAACAAATACAAAACACAGATAGTGATCACAAACGCAAAAACAGAAGAATTGAAAATAATTCATGGGAAAAGAATAATTTCATAGCAGAATATGACTTCCCGAATATGGAAGAGATTTTCGTAAGATATATAAAAAAAGTAAAAATAGGCATTTTCTCAGAATTATCCTACCACAAATACAATATAGTACAGGAGAAATTAATTCAACTATACTCAAATGACAAGCAATTAGAATTCATTAAATGCACGTTAAGGGCACAAGACATTGAACACGAAACTGAAGCAGTAAAACAAATATCGTTTTACCATGTAAGAGAGAGTATGCATACCTATACCTATAACCAAATGAAGATCAAAATTTATTACCCAAAACTGTTAGAATTAATTCAGGTGGTCATTAACCAATAACTTTGTAGGGAAATAAAGTACGATTGAACCCCGGTAAAGAATAAATTTCAGTAAAACAGAAACTCCAACGGAAAAAAATCAGGTTATACATATAGACACGTATGTAGTAAAAAATACACATTTTCTGACGATAATAGATAAATATTCCAAATTCGCAGCAGTATACCTTTTAAACGACTGAAACCATACGACAATAATTGAACAGTTAGAGGAACATTTTACAAAAATAGGAAAAGCAAAAAGATTGTAGCTGATAATGAGTTCAATTCAATTAGAATGAAAGAACTGTTAAATCAAGAAAACATTGAATTACATTTGACTAAACCAAACAGTCACACGGGTAATGCAGATGTAGAGAGATTACACAATTCATTAGTTGAAAAATTTAGAATAATATACAAGACAGAAGCAGGAAAGATTTCAGTGAAACAGATGTTGCAAAGAGCAGTAAGAAATTATAACGGCAGATATCACTCTACTATTACATGTACACGGAATGAAGCCCAAAATAATAAAGTAGAAGTGGAAAAAATCAGAGAAAATATAGAATACGCAAAAGGAAAATGTTGAAAATTCGGAACAAAAATAGAGAAAATTATGTTGAGAATCGTGAAGAAGGATTCATAAAAAGTATAAAGCAGTCAGACACAAGGAAATGGCGAAATTTAAAAAAGCAAAACTTAAAGATGTTGACCCCTCAAATGTAAAACGAGCCTATAAATTTACAGAAAACACTAATGATGAAGATGCTAATACTAATGATGACGACAACAATATCAGGAACACTGACGACGCAACAAATACTTGACGAAGACGGTTACGCACATATACCGATGAAACAACAAGACATAGTTATAGTGTTTATGCCTAAAAGTATGCATCTGCAACTCCCACCAAAATCAGTATTTTGTTTCCTCTCTGAGCATAAGTTATGTTAAACACCATGTTAATTATGTAAGAGCCGCTGAGCAAGCTCAGCGTCTACATAGTTTTTAGTACTAATTCAACAATAAATCGAAGCAGTCACACAGACCATAACCGCGCGTCTCTATTTATTCACCCCGTCGTTTCAACAAAGGTAAAATAGTAATTACCCGCGTAGACCGCGAGTGCAACTATATCTTTGGAAAGTTCCACCCCTCCACATTTTCATGGTCCTTCGAGCCGGATAATTAGAATTAATTATCACTCGCCCCAGCAAGCTTCGGTGGACTATCCATACACACGCACACACACACACACACACACACAAAAGAGACCACAGATAAGTAATGATTTGCATTGGTGTGACATTATTTGTCCGTGTGCATTTATTTTATCAGTATTAAACACAGTCCGTTTAATATTCTCCGATAAATTAATACTTGCACTTTTTCCGTTGCGTCTGATCCAACTGCATGTACATATGTACATGCATGTACATACATTCCAATGCAACCTCGTCTTGACGCATACATATGAACATGGTGCAAAGTTTTTTTTTCTCATTTTGCTCACAATTGTTTTCCGTATGAACGTTTCATATTTATGTGCGTTTAATTGTGACAAAGTTCAACACACATGTACATATGTAAAGGCAATTAACAAGTGTTCCGTGTCTGCATTCGCTCCCACTTGTGAATTGTCAAAACCCATAATTACACATTTTGTGCTATAACACACATATATTACATGACTAAAGACGTTAACCTTGGCACAGCCGGTAGGTCAAACGAAGTCATCAAACTTCCACATACAAAAGTACCGGTGCCACTGCATATATATATATTAACACGTTCCAATTCCATATAACACAGCATAAGTCAAACCAACGGTGGATTATACCCTACAAATTTTTTCCTTACAGGTGGAGTATACCCGTTTTCAAAAGTAAACTTGCAATATTTAGTACACCCTTCCGCAAGTGGGGCATATCCGACTAGCTGTGTTTAAATTGAGTTATAAATAAAAGTTAAGCGCAAATAATAAATAAATAATAAAAAAAATAATAAATAAATATTTTTGTATTGTTTTTTTTTTTTTGTATATTTTATTTTCCTTTTTTAAACAAAATATACACTTTCCGTTGGTAAAAATACTCACATTTTTTGGTATTTTTTAGTATTTTTGGTATATTGTTTTCTCCTTTTTAATAAGAATATACATTTTCCGTTGGTAAAATACTCTTATTTTGGTATTTTTAGTATTTTTTGGTATATGTTTTTTCTCCTTTTAAATAAAAATATACACTTTCCGTTGGTAAAAAATACTCACATTTGGTATTTTTTAGTATTTTTTGGTATATTTTTTTTCTCTTTTTACATTAAAATATACACCTTTCAGTTGGTGAAAAATACTCACATACTGGTATGTTTTTGGGTATATATTTTGTTGTGCCTGTTGCCTGTTGATTTTTTTTTTTTTGTAATTTCTTTGGTCTTTGTCCATTTGTTTTCGGCTCCGTAGAGAGCCTATTATGTCAGAAGACCAAAAGCAAAAAGCGAAACATCGTCCTTCCCTTTCAAAGGTACGTCGTTCTTCCTTGTCCAGCGCTCGCAGCTCCTCAGCGCCAAGCGACAAGTCTAAGTCTGGTAAAAAGTTGGAATCAAAACCGTCCGCTGGTCCGTCCAAACTTCAAGTAAGTGATCAGCCTAAGCTCAGAGCAGAGAGTTTAACAATTCCGCAGGATAGCGCCCGTATAGCCAGACAGGAATCAAAGAAAATCATAGCTCATTCCAAAATGGCGTCCAAAGAGTTCATTGCTGTGTCGGACAGGCTAGGCCAATTCGAGGGGTGTCCTCGTCCTTGTGGGAACAGTCCCTCCACAATAAGTCCGATATTCCAACTTGGGTCGAATTTAACAATTATCTGACTGAGCGCCATCGTACGCTGGAAGCGATAGAAGACATTAGGCCTTTGAACGCCCCGAGTCAATCCGATCGCAAGGATCTTAATAAGAAGAAGATCAACTCTTTCAAAACGAAGGTTAAGGTTAAGACACAAGCTCCAAAGCCAATTTCTACCTGTAAGCTTTGTTCCAAAGAGAATCATCCAGTGCGTGTATGCCCACGGTTTCTGCAAATGTCAGTTACAGATCGGGCCTCCTACATTAAACAGCAGCAGCTATGTCTGAACTGTTTCGCCAGAGGACATCAGCTTAAAGAATGTAAAAGCAGCCATGCTTCACTAGCAAAGGTCGCCACAATACATTGTTGCATCGTGGTGACCCTCCTACTCAACCGACCACCAGGTCATCGTTAAGTTCTGCTGCTACTCCATACCTTCCAAGTCAACCAATACAGTCCACTTCAGAGCAAAGTTCGGCAAACATCCACAACTATTTCACGTCGAACACGCAAGGTGTTCTTTTAGGCACTGCTATTATAAACATATGCCACCTTGGCACATGTTATAAGGCTCGTGCGTTGATCGATTCTGGCTCCGAAGCCACATTCATTTGAGAACGAATGTTTAGAATCATCAAACTCCCGTTTAAACCTGTAACAGACCAAGTTGCCGGACTTAACCAAGCTGTATCAGCCAATCCTTAGAAGTTATGTCACTTCAACACAGGATCCCCTTCGAAGCCGAGAATTCGCATTGAAGCTTCAGCGTTTGTGCTTCCAAATGTGGCAGGTACTCTACCTTCACATACGATTCCCGGAAGTGCGTTGCGAGACCTTCCCAATATTCTGCTGGCTGACCCTAATTTTTACAAGAGTTCGCAGATAGATGTGCTATTAGGCGCAGATATCCTTCCATCCATGCTGCTAGGCGGCTCTATTCCTAATATTTGTGGCGCATTATTGGGTCAAGAAACCATTTTCGGTTGGATTCTCACTGGCCCAATAAGTACTTGTGCTTCATCCTATATCTCCGCTTTTACAACACGAATCACGGTCAAGAACGACCAACGGTTGGAAAACCTCCTCACAAAGTTTTGGCAGGTGGAGGATCTCCCTACGAGGCCAGTAAAGGAGTCTGATGCCATATGTGAAGATTACTTTATGCGCACAACAACAAGAGATGATAGTGGCAAATATATTGTCGCTCTCCCCTTCAAAGATCCTGATCACATCAACCTAGGACATTCAAGGTCAATCGCACTGGCTCAGTTTCTAAAAAACGAGAACCGTTTCAACAGAAACACTCCATTAAAAGAGCAGTACGACTCCGTGATCCAGGCATATATGGACTTATGTCACATGAGACCAGTCCCCCCTACTATAGATACTGGGAACTTTTATTTTCCACACCATGCGGTTTTCAAACCTGACAGCACTTACACAAAAGTTCGCGTTGTGTTTAACGCCTCCAGTCAATCCACTAATGGTAAGAGCCTGAATGATGTCCTTCATGCTGGTCCTGTCTTACAGTCCGATCTGACTATTCAGATCTTGAAATGGCGTTTTTTTCGTTACGGCTTCAACGCAGATATTATTAAGATGTATCGTCAAATTCTAGTAAAGCCAATACACACGCCATTTCAAAGAATCCTTTACCGGAACAAGGATGGAGAGCTCTGTGGCTATGAGCTCAACACAGTTACGTTTGGCGTAAATTGCGCACCGTTTCTGGCCATTCGTGTTTTTCAGCAGCTCGCTACAGATGTGCTAGCACAATTTCCGCGTGCTAGTGATATCATTTCCAATTATATGTACGTTGACGATGTATTAGCAGGAGCTCACACCAGGCGATGCGCGATTTCCAGCATCAAGGAGCTGCAAGACGCTATGAGTTCAGCGGGCTTTCCCCTTCGAAAATGGACATCGAACGACGAGGAACTCCTCCAAGACATTCCCAAGGACCACCTTCTGAGAGAAGACTTCTTGGAATTCGAAGAGGCCAGCGTTGCCAAGACTTTGGGGATCCGATGGCAAGCCAACACAGATGAGTTTTTCTTTGCGCCCTCCAAAATTCCAACAAGGAAATCCACCACAAAACGTGAAGTCCTTTCGGAAATAGCAAAGCTCTTCGATCCAGCGGGATGGCTGGCACCTGTCATCGTTCGTGCGAAGATTTTCATGCAGGAAATCTGGCTTCATGAGCTTGGGTGGGACGATCCCTTGCCGTCCGAGCTGGTTCAGCGTTGGGAAGATTTCTCTCCTATCATCCCCGTCCTGGAGATATTCGAGTACCTCGTTGGGTCTCTTTCAGCCGGAAGCATCCATCCAGATCCATGGTTTCTGCGACGCCTCTCAAAAGGCTTAGGGGCAGCACTGTATGTTCGCGTGGAAATAGGCCATCACGTATTCGTCCATCTTCTGACGTCCAAGACCAGAGTAGCTCCAGTCAAGACAGTGTCGCTCCCTCGACTCGAACTGTGTGGAGCTGTTCTTCTCGCGGAACTATCCTCAGCCCTCATTCCGCAGATGCCCATAGGAAAGTGCGAATCATTTTACTGGACGGACTCCACCATCGTTTTGGCGTGGCTTCGCAGATCTCCTTGCTCCTGGACCACGTTTGTCGCCAACCGCGTTTCCAATATCGGCCAAATCACTGATTGTCGGACCAGGTCGCACGTGCGGTCAGAAGACAATCCAGCAGATTTAGCCGGCCGTGGAGTCTCGCCACAGGAGCTGAGAGACAGCCATCTGTGGTGGAATGGATCCGACTGGCTGGGTCTGCCTCAGAAGCAATGGCCTGTTCCAGCTGACTCATGTCTGGAGACTGACCTAGAGCAGCGTCCAGTTAAGGTCCACATTGCTGAACTGTCTCTGTCTGATCCACTTGAGCGGTTCTCCGATTTCGGCAGAGCGTTACGAGTACTCGCCTACGTTTTCCGATTTGCTAAACGATGTCGTCAATCCTCTGTGCTGTTTCCTTCACAGCTACTCCAAAATAGTGAACTTCAAGAAGTTCAAGAACGACTCGTTGCCCTTACTCAACGAACCTCTTATTCGAAAGAGTACAAGTGCCTTCTTGACAAGCATAGCTTGCCGGCTTCCAGCCACATACTTAACTTCAATCCGTTCCTTGATCCACAAGGAATCATGAGAGCTTCCGGTCGACTCAGCAAATCCCGCAATCTTAATTATGGTGAACGGCATCCTGTCATACTTCGTATTCATGCTCGTTCAGTCGTCTCCTCGTAGTGCATGGCGGAAATCAATTAATGATGCGCCTTATCCGTTCCAAGTATTGGATTCCCAAGCTTAAGACGCTTATCACATCCGTGACCAATTCCTGTCGGGTCTGCATTGTGTTCAAACAAAGGCTCCAAGCTCAGCTCATGGGCACCTTACCCGAAGAGAGGTCGACTTTTTCACGTCCCTTTACACATACTGGCATCGACTTTGCTGGTCCGTTCGACATAAAGAACTACACGGGTCGTGCCTGCCTCATAACCAAGGGCTATGTATGTGTCTTTGTGTGTTTCAGCACAAAAGCTATCCATCTTGAAGCCACCTCCGACTTCACTTCGGACAAATTCCTTGCAGCGTTTGCTCGTTTCATAGCAAGATGCGGCTGCCTGTCCAAAGTATACTCCGACAATGGGAAAACGTTCGTGGGAGCCTCTAGAGCCATTACTCGCGACTTCTTGGAGGCTACCAAGACGTGCGTCGAGACAACAGATAGTCACCATTGTCTCTTGTGGCATTTCAACCCACCAGGTGCGCCACATATGGGTGGCCTGTGGGAAGCCGGTGTTAAAAGCTTCAAGACATTGTTTTACAAGTCGACCTCAACCTTCAAATATACATTTGAAAAGCTCTCCACCCTGCTCTCCAAGATCGAAGCCTGTTTGAACTCGAGACCAATCTCTCCGTTATCCGAAGACGTGACAGATCTGCTGGCTCTTACTCCAGGGCATTTCCTAGTAGGAGGCCCACTTCTTTCTGTAGCGGAGCCGGAGATTGAAGGGAATGCAGCATCAATTTTAAATAGATGGCAACGGCTCAAGGCTCTCAACCAACACTTCTGTTTCCGTTGGAAGGAAGAGTACTTGAAGGAGCTACACAAAAGGACTAAGTGGCAACTACCCGAGAGGAGCCTACAACAGGGTGACATGGTAGTTGTCAAGGAGGATAATCTTGCATCGAACGAATAACGCTTGGGACGCGTCAAGGAAACCCACCCAGGACAGGATGACCGGGTCCGAGTGGTCGACGTGCGCACTATCCGCGGACTTATTAAAAGGCCCGTGGCCAAACTTATCCTCCTTCCACTCCATTCCGAGCCCAACAATCCAACTCCTTTGTTGAAATCGTGACTAACCGTTTCAGTCACAAGAGTTATTTTGCTAATTTCTGTTTTTTGTGTATTCCCAGAATTTCCGAACGAAGCAACATGGCACCCACCAAGGCACAACGGGCACAAAGGGCAGCTCAGCAGCTGCGTGGCACGGCGTCCTTCCGCTGCCGTGTGTGCCGGGGCGTTCACGCGTTGAAAAAGTGCCAGCGGTTCATGCACCTCAATGCTGAGAAGCGGCTCCGGGCATTATTGATTAATAAATACTGCCCCAACTGTCTGGCACACCAGCACTCTGGGCGATCCTGCAGGAGCGGCGACAAATGTCGCATTTGCGATGGCGAGCATCACACTCTGCTCCACCTGGATGAGCAAGGGTCGCCCCGTCCATGAAGGAGCCCATCTCCAATCCGGCAACGCAGTCTGCGTGCTCGCTCACCCATCCCCGAAGGCGTCACAGTCCTGCCCACCGTGAGCGTGGCCATCGTCGCGAAGGGGAAAACGTTCCAGATGCGAGCGCTGGTGGATCCATGTAGCCCGACCAGCCGCATTGATGCCTCACTGGCAAAGGCACTGGGCCTTTCCGCCACCCGGCTCGATGCGGGTGAGAGGGTCAGTGCTCGCATCCGATCCACAAATGGAAGTTTTGATCGGGAAGTTCACCTGCGTATTGAGGCCCAGCTTAACTTCCTTCCTTAACCCCTTCCTTCCTTAACCCCTTCAACGCTGATTGACGAACGCTTACGGAAGGGCGTTCCCAATATTATCCTAGCGGATGACGCCTGGTACCGACCTTCGACGGTCAGCATAGTGTTGGGCGCCGATATCTACGGCTTGGTGATCCAATAGGGCGTTATTCCGAGCGACCAAGGTCCAGTGGCCCAAAATACTGCTTTTGGGTGGATCCTATCTGGAGTGTTCAGCCCATAAGGTCCGCCCCCCCCCTCCAGTCTCCTTTTTTTTGCAATTATATTGCAAGGGGGCCGGAACATTTATGCCTAAAAGTATGCATCTGCAACTCCCCACCAAAATCAGTATTTTGTTTCCTCTCTGAGCTTAAGTTATGTTAAACACCATGTTAATTATGTTAAGAGCCGCTGAGCAATCTCAGCGTCTACATAGTTTTTAGTACTAATTCAACAATAAATCGAAGCAGTCACACAGACCCTAACCGCGCGTCTCTATTATTCACCCCGTCGTTTCAACAAAGGTAAAATAGTAATTTACCCGCGTAGACCGCGAGTGCAACTATATCTTTGGAAAGTTCCACCCCTCCACATTTTCATATAGCAACAGACATAATAATACATATAATAAACTTAAAAGACATCGACAATATTTTGAACAATATAGAGAAAAACATAGAAATGATTAACAACGATAACAAACATATACCACAATTACAATTAACAGAGGCTAGACATAAATTAAACACATTATACGGCAATCGGACTCGTACACAGAGAAAAAAAATTGAAACGTAAAACCAAACATTTAAATTTTATATTCAGATTTTATTTAAATTTATCTATTTAAATTTTTGATTTTAAATTGAAATATATCGTTTTAAGGCTTTTTAATTTTTGAAGCAAAGTGCTCCATTTTAATACTCGAACTTTAAATGAAAAATTTTTAATTGAGTAATTTTCCCTATTTCAAAACATATTTAAAACGAGCACATTTAATTTAATAATTCAAATTTTAGAAATCAGTACGAATCGCTTTAGAATTACTCGAAATCCCTGTTCGATTTCTATGTATGTACACTTCTATGGAATATTTATAATAACATTCTCTATTGTGTATATGTATGTAAAAAAAACATATAATATTTGCCAACTCAAAAACCCTGCACCTGCACACAAAAAGAATAGGTGAACATTTTCACCAAAATGAGTATTGTTGACCCATATGGGATAGCGACATATGTACATAAATATCTTCGACGACATATCTCCGCCGTTTAACATATGTACATACATATGCATGTATCTCCGCGCGGAGATATGTTTTCACATATGTTGTTTCAAAACGTCATACAAATGTACATACTGTGTCCCGCACTCTTATCCAGTGTTGCCAACTTGTCCTTTTTGCGGACAGATCTGTCCGTTTAGAAACTGCGATTGCCGGAAAATTTTTAAACTGTCCCCTATCCGGAAAAACAGCCTTATTTTATTTTACTTTATCCTTTATAATTCCTCTAAATAGAAATGTAAATATAGCTTGGAAACCCATTTATATATTTTTTTTTGCCTTCGATAAACATTTTTAACCGCGATGCAACACTTTTTTGTTTGCCTGTAATCGAAATCGCGCCTATCGAACAGGTGTTTTTCGTCAGTGTCAAGTGCCGCCAAATTAATGTCGCATGATGCCAAAGACATTTACAAGCAAAAATTTCGAGAGTCCTGGTTCATATAAAAAGAAACTTAGACAAGCTAAGCGCTCCACTTGGCGGAGTTTCTGCTCAACAATCGAGAACACTACAGAAGCCGCTAGGCTCAGGAAAGTTCTCTCCAGCACTCGAGCAACCGTGGGCTTCCTCAAAAAACCCTATGACTCGTGGACAACGACCAGTCTAGAGTCTCTGGAACTTTTGGTTGAAACCCACTTTACTGAGTAAAGACCATTGCTTCGTCAACATTCTTATGAAGGGCTTTAACATGCAATCTGCACAGTTTTGGCGGCTTCAAGTTGCGAATCAACATTACAGGTGAACCAATCTTTAAAATTATTTATGTTGAGGCAGGCCAGCCGGATTTAATGAATTAAGAAACTCGACGGGGTAATGAACTGCATCTTCGATTTCAGTCACAGAATCAATAGAGTTATGTGTCATTTCTTCACTTTGAAATAATTTAAATAAAAACTCGGTTATTTCCAATGCATTGTCATTTCTCGCAGTCAAAATAGCGCGTTCTGAAAACCATTCGAGTGATTTTTGAGAGATATTTGTAATATCCGGAAATATTTGAGAGTTAGTTCATCAATACTTTTTACAACATGACACAAAGTTGATGGTAAAGTTATTTTGCCATCATGGGTTGGAAATAATCCATTTCCTATTTTAAGAAGCATTTCTGCAAATTCACCAGCTATGCTATCACCATTTAAGTGCACTCGCATATTTTTTGTTAATGCAATTTTCTGTATTTTGGGCCACAAAATTGAATGCTTTATTTCATCTGCTCTTTTTCCTCTGGGGATCACTGGAAGAGTTTGTCGAAAATCACCAGCTAAAAGAACAGTTATGCCACCCATTAAGTATTCACTATCTCGAATGTCTTTCAAAGATCGATCTACAGCTTCAAAAGCACATTTATAGGCCATAGTACACTCATCCCAAACAATAAGCTTGCAATCTTTGAGCACAGCAGCCATATTAGATTGCTTTGAAATTGAGCAATGTGGTGTTTCTAAATGAATCAAATTAAATTGAATCTTAATTGTAGAATGCGCTGTGCGACCACCATTAAGTAAAGTGGCTGCGATACAGGAAGAAGCAACGGCCAATGCAATTTTTTTGCTTTGCAAATAATCTAATCCAATTATTGCCCCACCTGTTCTTCCAACCAAACCCTTCAAGTGCCTAACAATAATCCTTCAATGGGTTCCAATGCTAACCCACTAATGTTATTTAACTCTCCTGCTAGAAATCCTATCAACAACCTAGCCACTTTATCTTCCGAACCTTTGCATGAGCCCTCTGGTTCAGCAGCTCGTGTGCCTATTAATCCTAATATAGGTACAACTGGGGCTCACAAGCCTCTGGTTGTTGTACCACTCAACAAATTTGTTTTTGTTTCTAGGCTGGCATCCGATACGTCATCGGATAAAGAGTCAAATCGATTCCCCTCTAATTGTTGTTGAAAAGTTTATATTTAAACATGCCAGAAGTATATCTTCTTTCAAGTTGGGTGTACCGCCTGAACTTTTCTGTACATTTTTTCTCTGAAAAGTTTTGGCCGCCGCAACTTGTAGTTAAGGAGTATACGAATAGGCGAATTAATAGCAATAATGGTATAAGGATTAATAGTACACCGCCTGCTAGCCAACCTGTTGCCTCCACCTCGGTGGCAAAAAACTAACAAAACAACTTAGTTTGGCCTATCAAAACGTTAGAGACCTTAACACTAAACTTTCTAAATTATATGTTAACAGCTTATCATTTGATTCACATATAGTAGCGCTCACGGAAACCTGGTTAAAACCTGATATATCTGATTATTCCATTTTTCCTTCTAAATATAACTTGTACAGATGCGATCGCACTTCCTACAAGAGGGGTGGTATTCTCATTGCTGTTGACTCTTGTTTTTCCTCTGAACAGATTCTTTCTCAGCATCTTCCGGACATAGAGTTTTTCTGTGTTAAAATATTACTAAACGTCCGTTCACTTTATTTACTTGCTCTTATATTCCTCCTCAATCTGATATTTAAATTTACTCGTCCCATCTGAGTGCCCTGCAACTTGTTTCGTCATTTTTGACAGATATGGATAACCTGATAGTGGTTGGTGATTTTAATCTGCCACATGTTGTATGGGCTGTGAATGACACATCTTCGGCGGTGTTACCAGTCACTTCTGATGATTTTATCGATGGCCTACTTGAGTTAGGCCTATCGCAAGTTAACAGGGTGCATAACTGTAGTGGTAGAATGTTGGACTTAATATTTGTTTCGGACTCCGATTGCAGTAATGCTAGTAGAATACCTCCTCTAGTGCTTCCGGAAGATACCTACCATCCAACCTTAGAATTATCCATCGAAATTCTTAACCCTATTTTAGTATCTAAAAATACTTTAAAAACCCGTTGCTTTTTTTTAAAACTAACTTTACTAAATTAAATTATCTTCTTCAACATACTAATTGGTCGCGCCTTTATTCTTGTAGTGATATAGAAACTGCTATAACCATATTTTATAGGACCTTGAATTCGCTTTTGGATATTTGTGTTCCCCTCACTTGTTCTTCAAGTGACAATAAACCACCTTGGTTTACGAGAGAACTATCGAAGTTGAAAAACGCAAAGACAAGATCATATAAAAAATTTAAAAAATCGGGAACTACTTTAGATTTATCTTCGTGTGTAGTAGCAAAATCTAGTTTTATTTCCGTTAACACATCTTGCTATAATAATTATCTTAATCGCTGTAGACTAAACTTTTCACGTGACCCTAAACAGTTTTATAAATTTGTTAACTTTAAACGCAAGACTTCTTGCTTGCCATCCTCAGTATACCTAGATGATACAAAAGCAAGTTCTGATCAGGCAGTAGCCGATCTATTTGCTGAGTATTTTCAATCAGTATACTCATCGAATATGTAGAGTAGTAGTAATTCCTATCCTTTTCAAGTTCAAACGTCAAATTGCATATTTGTCCCAGTAGTTACTGAGTCTATGCTCCTGAGTGAATTTAACTCTATTAAACCTGGCTACTTGCCTGGTACTGATGGAGTGCCAGGTTGTATTCTTAAATACTGCGCGGATTCTCTTTGTGCGTCATTAAATAAATTATTTAACTTGTCTGTTGATTCAAACGTGTTCCCTGATATATGGAAGGAAACCTTTATAATTCCACTCCATAAAAATTCTTCAAAATCAAACGTTAAAAATTATAGGGGCATAACCAAGTTGTCTGCCATACCAAAAGTCTTTGAAAAAATTATATGTTCTCAACTGCAACACGGATGTAGTTCGATTATATCGCCTTATCAACGCGGTTTTGTTAGGCGTAGATCTACTACCACTAACCTTCTTGAATTCACTTCGCTTGTTATCAAAGGGTTTCAGGAAAAAAGGCAAACTGACGTTGCTTACACCGATTTTAGTAAGGCATTTGATTCTATAAGTCATCCTCTGTTGCTTGATAAATTAAATTGTGTGGTCGAACACAAAAAGTAGTTTTTAAATCGTCGGTATCTAAACCTATTTTTGTAACCTCTGGTGTACCCCAGGGTAGTCACCTTGGACCTTTGCTATTTAATTTGATTATTAACGATCTTCCAGCAGTTATTACTAACACTTTTGTGTATATGTTTGCTGATGATGTAAAGCTATGTTTCACCTATAATGACGCTTCCCTGTGTAATTTTCTACAGTCGGATTTGGGTGCGTTGTCAGTCTGGTGCCGTACTAACATACTAAATTTAAATTGTTCAAAATGTAAAGTCATGTCTTTTTGTAGAAGTACCCCTCATACTGCTCACTATTTGCTTGATGGTTCACCACTTGACCGCGTGTTTGAAATCAAAGATTTAGGCATTATTCTTGATCCTAAATTAAAGTTTGACGCTCATATTTCGTATATGGTCAATAAGGCCATTAATGTCCTTGGCTTCATCAAGCGGTGGTCGAAAGAGTTTAATGATCCGTACACCACTAAAACGCTTTATACATCCTTAGTACGTCCTATTCTGGAGTATGGATCTTATGTGTGGTCCCCACAATACTCAATTCACCAGGACAGAATTGAATCTGTGCAGAAGAAATTTCTTCTATTTGCCCTTAGAAGTTTTAACTGGGTTGCTGGAGTTGACTTACCCCGTATTCAAGTAGACTCCTTTTGATAAATCTTCCCTCCCTGTTAAACCGTAGAACTATGCATGGAGTGTTATTTATTACTAACATACTTAATGGTGAAATCGACTCATCAGTTCTTTTGAGTCGAATTAAATATAATGTCCCGGTTAGATCTTCACGTAACTTTTTACCCCTTAGCCTTAATCGTTGCTTCAGCAACTATTTAGCAACTATTTAATTGGATGCCTCAACTCCAGTACTAAAAAGATCGATCCTTTTTGCTTTATCTAATCGTAACCACTAACTACTAATCTAACGCTGGTCTGATTGGGTTTTTCTGGGTTTTTCCCAATCCTCGCAACAAATGTTGGACTGCTCAATTTTTTATTGAATTTCCAGAGCTTTAATTTTAACTTCTAATTATTTTTTCAGATTATATATTATTCTATATTTATTTAATTTAATTATGTTAATTATTTTAATTTAAATGAAATTTTGATTCATTTTAATGTCAGCTGCTCTTAGCTGACTATAAATAAATAAATAAATAAAATAAAATAATTTATTTGCTTAAACATTCTTTAAATTCTTTAATGTAATCTTTTAGGCTTATCAAATAATCTTTTTCTTAACTTTCCCTCTGCTCGCTTTAAGATTTTCATCAATGTCACTTTTCATATTTAAGATATCCGTCAAACTATTTCTTATACTCAACTAAAATTATTTCATCAAACTCACATATCAAATCAATTTCTAAAATAAAGAAAATGAAAACAGTAAGATGTTCTTAGCAGCTTGATTTTTTTTTATAAAGGGGCTTACCAACTCTTTCTCAGTATGCTACCTACGATAAAAATGTATAAAGAATGTGTTTTGTACTCATTTACTGACTTCAAAAATTCTTCTATTGACTTTGTATGATACCCTATCTTAATTTGTGTTATATTTAATCGTTTCTTCAACTTAGTATTCTACAGATTTTTAAACATTTTATGTTATATAGTTAGCTATTTGGACTAAGCTTTACGCTTAAAACGAGATAGATTGTATTATTGTCCGTAACAAGTTAACTTAATTTTAACAGGGAAAGCGATTGGACTTTGATGGCTTTAATATATTTTAACTCTCAACCTATTTACATTTATACTTTTTAGTGATTATGTTAGATTTTATATTTCCAAACTCATTGCTTGAACTTACAAAATTTCGTTACTAATTTCTTATAATTGATGGATGGTAATATTTATTTCATTATTCTCCCCATTTTTCTTGCATTTAATAAGGAAGTGCATTGAACTAGCTTTTCAGTTCGAGTTATGAGTCTTACACTGTTTCAAAAGTATGAATACGTTAAGTGTTTTAAATTAAGGGTTAAGTATCTATTAGATGCCATGTTATTAGGGCGTATTTATTCATATTATTATTATAATTATTTCTTAAGGAGACTTATTTTCTTTAGTGCTCAAAACTTATTGTCGCTAAAGGATTTATTTTTTCATGATCTGAGTTATTTATTTAATTCGTGAAACCATTGTATTGTGTTTTATTATTCTTGAACCTTTGCATTAATCTTGAATTTGGATGGCAAAATACGGTTGTGATGTACTAAAGCTCGAGGACTTGAGAGTCGGTATTTTGCAAAACGGGCGGTAGAGTACTTAAAATTTTTAATTGTAGTGTGTTTTTAAAATAATGTACTTTAACTATCACCGGATTGGTTTATACCCACTAAATATTGGTATTTTCGGTTTTTTCTTCCTTTGTATTAGTCGTTTTATACACCCTAGCTCTTGATCCTGTTTTTGATTTAGATTAGGGTTTGATTTTATTGTATACTGTTTGTGGAGGAGGCTCCAAATAATAAGATTTGGTTTAATAATTGTATGGTAAGATTTATTTTTCTTTTTTATGTTGGTAAAGCACTAGATGTGTGTATGTTAAACTAATAAAAAGAGCGCAAGCAAGTCATTTACAATAATTTTCACTTACTTAGGATTCATGGTCTTCAGACCGTTTAGACTTCATCCTAAGTAGTTTTGCTAGACTATATTCTATTATGATTCTTGTGGGTTATAATTCGTACATTGAAAGAGCGAGATAAAGCTGTTCTTGTTTAGGTCCACAATCTATTTTCTTGGTCCATTTTCCTTTACATATAATACGGCAGGGAGTAAGTTTAAAAGAAGTATGTCATTCCATTCTAGTAATATTTGTATATATATGTTATTTGACTTTATATATTTCCTTTAAATTTAAGGGTTTTGCCTCTCATTTTTGAACCGAGTCGTAGTATTTTTTCTGTGCTGCATAAACGAAAGCATGCTTGATCCCAGATGTGTTTATTCTTAATCAATATTTAGATCAACACCGTAGGCTTTCAAGTACTATATGTCTGTCTCTATATTTTATCAGCTTTTAGGTATTGAGATTAAATTTTGCTCAGAATCTATTCGCTAACTTAAACACATGAGTGTTACAACTTTCACACTTAAGGAGCATCAGGTCTTTTCTTTTCAAAGTGTTTACTATTTGACGCTTTTAAGAACAATTTGCTTGCCTGAGCTAGGTAGGTTATACAGTTAAAACAATTAATGGAATGACGGAACATAGAATTTCTTCAACATTATTAGTTGGTTCTTTCCGTTTCGCATTTATCACGCACTTTGAGATTATTATATTACTTAGTGGAATGTGCTCTATGTTCCTGATTGTTTGCTGATTATTGTTGTTAATTATTATTTTGTTTATTTATTTCTATTGCATCTCATATAGTATTTTTCCCTTATGTTTCTTTTTATTGCGCTCCACTTCTATACTTACTTTAATAATTTTCGATGTTTCCTACAATTTATATTCAATCGCCCTTATTTGACAAAAACTGGGCTGTTAAAAACGGAAGCCAATTAATCTATAAAACTGATGGAAGGGAATAGTTGTGATTATTTTTCATTTAAAAATAAAAATAGGCTGTTATACGGGTACACAAAATATTTACTTATGTTAAATTAAAAGTACTGTCACTGTTTACGGCAGCCTGGCATCCTAAAGAGACTCAATCGCTCACCATCATCACTTGACACCCCACCCACCCATACGACGAAGCGATCCTCACCTGGACCATCACTCGTACACACATAATTAACTTTTACCTAGATAATGTACGGTTTGCATGTAGGCGCCTTATTTGAATAGTATTCATTGTTCTACTTTGTACCGATTTGGATCCCCTGATTTATATTATTTCCAGCTACTTTCCAAGGCTCACACCTTTAACTTTTAACACACCTGCACACAAAACATATAATTTGGATATAAAAACATTAGACAACGACTATAAAGCATCAAGAGCTATTAAACAAATTTATAAAGTATTCGGAGGAAATTTGATCGAACAATGTAAGATCCAAAATATTTATTATGGTTTGCATTAAATCGTGAAGTCATAGTCGAGTCTACTACGTACTTCACATTTTTCCATGAGTTGTTCCCATCTAAAACCCCTATCAATTTATCCGTTTTTCTTATTATTATTTTTTCAACCAAGTAAGTGCGTACCTGTTTTTCAATTTTATCTCTCTAGAAAATGTCTGTAAGTTCGGTAGCCTCCCAGTCAGTCAATATGTTTGTTATAGGGATTTTGTATTGTATTCTTATTATTGTACATTTTATGTATGGAATTTTAGCTGTCCTATTATATCGCTGATTGCTCTAACTAAACAATTGATTGAACACTACCTCCATAAACGTATCTTTGATTGAGTTTTCGATAATAACTTCTTATTAATTTTTTTATATCGTACCCGAGTCACGTAAACATTGCAGGGTACGTAAAATTTAGCACGCAAACAAGATTGAGGGCAGAGACACCCCTTAAAGGCTTTGAGCCGAAGTGTGAAGTAGAAAAAGGTACAATAAGGTAGGAGCTAACGAACAGCGAGAGTCTTTAGATGGAAGCGAGCTGAACGAAGACATCTGATCTCAGACATGACAAATGTTTATCGGGAGAAAGAATCCTCCTTTCACATTATAGCAGTATGCGTAGCCTTAGCAAGAAACAAATTTTATTGTCTTAGAACAACATATCAACCGTATTAAAGGCTAAGAAACCCTCAACTCATCATAAATACTTGATCTCGTACAGTTTCTATGTCCGGTGGAAGAGTCAAGAACTAGAAGGGGGGCACAACAGACCTCTCAGTTACCAAATCATTCATCGACGATTAAGGTTTATACAGGCAGGCAGACATATTATTCTATAATTGATTCCCTTTATGTTTAATTTCTTTTATTAAAAAGATGTTACTATTCTTCTGACTTTTATTGATTTTTTATTAATTTTTTATTATCTTGTCGGAAATTTAATTTCTGTTTGTTTTTCTTCACAAAGTAGTTTACATCTGTCAGCAATGTCAATTCGTGATTTTTATTCTAAAAATTTTTGAGATTCGTATCTATTTTTTCAGAGTGCTTTCAATTTTTTTACTTAAAGCCAACAAAAGTACTGACGCAATACTACTGCGTTTTGTAGTATAACTTTAATTTAACATTTAGATGAAAGAACAAGTCCACAATCGTGTCGATAAAAACCGGGACTTAAAAGTACGCTGTAAAGTAATCCTTGCAAAGTGAGGCAGCGGTGGCCATCTGACGTTTCCAGGCAAATATTTTGTCTTTCAACTCCAATTCTAGAACTCATACAATAACCTTGAAGAGAGGTAAGCCCAAAATACATGGAACTGGTGGCAGTTTTGCTGTTAAAAACACGTTTTTTCGGTTTTAGAAACCGGTTGTTGTTTAACTGTTTAAAACAGGGAGGGAGCTGCTATTTTTTACGGCTTGAAAAACCTGGTGCTGTTTTGCTGTTATTTTCATCTTTTCAGAAACAGCTTCTTGTTTTGCTGTTATTTTGATGTTTTCAAGAAACAGGTTGTTATTTAGCTGTTTAAAACAGAGAGCGGTTATTTTACCGGTAAAAAAAAAAACTTCTGCAACTTAGCTGATAAAAACAGGTTTATTTCAGTTTAAGAAACCAGTTGTTGTTTAACTGTTTAAAATAGAGAGCTGTTATTTTTTCTGGTTTTAAATACTGGGGCTGTTAAGCTGTTATTTTTGTGGTTTTCGAAAATCAGGTTGTTGTTTGACTGCAATTTTTCCGGTTTGAAAACAGTTGAAGGGAGGGGGGTGTAAATTTTGCTGCTAAAAACAGGGATTTTTCAGGTTTAAAAACAGGTTGATGTTTGAATGTTATATAAAAATAACAGCTAACAGCAAGCTGTTTTTAAAACAGGTTGTTGATAGATGTTAAACTGGTGGACTGTTATATCTGCATATTGCACATATAACAGCCCTCCGTTTAAACATATATCAGCAATTTTTTTACTTTGACGTACCTTCGCCATTAATAAATTTAAAAGATACGTTTTTTACGATTTTTGCTCAGCAGTAAGGAGTAGCTCATTATTAACAACAAAATTATCGCAATTTTCATAATTTGTTTCTCTATGATGTTCAATATTTGGAACAATTTCCTTGGATCTAATTAATAGTGGAAGTCCATAATAAGTCAAGTTTTGACCACCAATAGACAGTACAATATCTTCAATGTATATAAGACATTTATTTAATACATTATTCACAATACTTTCATCAATATTTCGGTGTTGTGCAAAATGAAAGGCTCTTAAAATATCTTCGAAAACTCTCTTTATAAGTATTCCAAAGTTTGACAAAATATTAACATTGTTGCAAAAAGTTCTCTCAGTTTGTAGGATTTTGACATATGACAGCTTCGGCTATAGTTGAATCCCAGTTTTATCATCTTCCAGTAATCCTAGAGTTTTACACGCCAATTGAAATGATGCGTATGCTATACCATTAACGGTTTTTAAATTTGAAAATGAAGTTGGCCCTCTTACAAAATGTAGTAAAAGTCTTAAATAAAAACAATCTGTATTATTGGGATGAATAGTGTAAACTCTTCCCAAAGCTGAATCTCTTTTAACTCCAGGAAAATTTGGCACATCATGCCCTCGTTTTCTTCTTTGAAATTATTTATTGTTCCATGTAAAATACGATGGAACTTCACAATATAGAAGCGTTCTTGCAAACTCATCACGTGTGCATAGTTCAAAGAAGGCTAGCAAAGTGGTTTTGGGTGTAATGCTTAATCTGTCAAGTAATTAATGCGGATTATTGGGGTTAAAATATTTTCGTTGACCATTTTCTAAATAAACAGCTAAGTGTGTAATAGCCGGAAAACGTTCATATATGGGAAATGTAAAGGTTCTCCATACCGCTTCTGAGCTACTTATATAAAGGCCACTTTCGTACATACTAATTTAATTACGTTGGTCTTCAAGAGTAAATGATGCTTGATCACTGCCCTTGTTAACATATTTACAAATGTATTGAATAGACTTTACAGAACTACAATACTCAGCATTTATGTGAGCTTCAAATGTTCTCAAAAGTACACAGTTGTAAGGCACAGCCAAACGATTATCTATGCAATTACCATATATATTAATTTCATTACAACCAACTTCTATCGCTCTTCTACGATATAGAGGGTAACTATATTTTCCAGTCACAGTTTCTTTAAGTAGTTGTCGAGGAAACCTTTTGGTACACTTTCCATTTTTCATGAATGGTGATTTATTATTAAATGCACCGCAAGGACCATGAATCATATTTGACTTAACAATGTTAAATAACAAAGGATCCTCATCTGCGTTTGGTATTTCGGCACAGATAATCTTATCGATTTTATCTGGTCTTATTTTATTTTCTAACCAAAGTAAAATATGAATATGTGGTAAGCCCCGCTTTTGCCATTCCACAGAGTACATGAAACATTGCGCGCTTCCAAACAAAGAACCTTTTATCAATAGTGACATGAAAGCTTTAACTTTTAAATGAAAAACTCGAGCTATAATATCGTGACGATCATGTGGCTTTTGACCCGGTATCAAAACACTTTTGATGTCATTCCATTGTGGATTGCATGTGAATGTTATGAAAAGAGCTGGTCGCCCATAATGGCGAACATATGTCATAGCATCTTGAGTCTTTGCATGCATATATCGTGCAGAGCTTGTAAAAGAAGATGGTAAAATTACCATCTGACCAAGTTGAGCTGCGACAACATCTTGCTGGCCTACTGCATCTTGTTGATTATAAAGCTATCTGCTCTGAGTTTCGCTTGATTGTAGCGAATATAATTTAACCTTTCTGTATCAATTTCAGCATACATATCAACCAAAAACTGACTAAAGAGGGCACGACAATAAATTAAATGATTTATCTCAGATTGACGAATCATTATTTTATAGCCGTTAAAGCTTAACGCAAATATCTTTTTTTTGGTTCCTCCTTTTTAATAATGGATTCCATTGTGGTATATCCACTGAATAGCCATCTTAGCCATAAGGAAATAGCAAAGGGTAGTGTAAGGCATCGTATGATCGATGCACCTCATTTATACGATGTAATTTATTATTATGGCATTAAATAATAATATCGCGCTTTTCAAATTGATGACCAACAATAACTAAAGATACTTCGCTTGATCGAGGTGCATTGTAAAGCCCTTTGTGAGCACCTGCGGGTGTTCGATCAGCATGTATAATCAATTTATAGTCTTAAGTACTTGTTGGTATTTTATTGAGAGCCATTTTAGATCTTTAACATAACGATTATGCTGATGAAACATACATTGAAGATCCTTTACTACGCTACAATCAACATTTGAGATATTTTTTGCAACGTAGTTGAGCTTCCTTTTCATCATCACCAACAAATTAAATTTGAAGAAACTGCTTTTGTTCATTTGGCAAAGGTCGGACACTACCAATTAAGTTATACACTTATCCTTGGACTTTAAAGGTTGACCAACTTTCATTTATAATTTTTGTACCACCAAAAGAAGTCATTTGAAAGCAGCTGTTATACTTTCTTATACGATCAATGAAATGATCATGCTTGGGATGTCCACCAATTATTAAGCTTTTAAGTGGATCAGGCAAATTTTCATTTTTGGACAGCTTAACTTTTCCTGCCTTGTAACAGATATCAAGAGACTCCTTACTATTATAAAACATTACAATGTTTCCATATATAATTTTTACTAACAAGTTGAGTAACATTATCTGACTTGTAAGCTATTTCCAAATCATAGTTTAATCCAGACATGGCCTAAACAGTCCTTCTTCACGTTCATCAGGATTATTAGCCTGATGTCTTCTCACTGAAGCTCATGAGCTTCAAAATTATTAACCTGAAATCTTTTGATGCTTCTAGCGCTTACCCCTGTTGATATCTCGATTTTTCCAAACGAATGTTTAAGTACCTTTTGTCTGCTATGTCGGCGAACCGACTACTTCTTTTAATGGGATTTTAACATTTTCAGTTTTACATTCCCTTGACGTATCAGAATCTTGAGTTAATACTTCCTCTAAAGGAATATAAACATCAAATGTCCATTAATTAACGGACCGGTAAAACACAACCTTTTAACAGGATGCATATTATTTTCGAATAATAATAATTATATATTTATATGTATAATGTAATAATAATAATAATAAAATATTTCCATTCTGAAAAACTTGAAAATTTGCAACATAAATTTCAGCTGCTGCTTGAAGCTCACATGCAGTACCATAAGTATTTGAATTTGACATATCGCACTCATATTGTTCAGAAGAGCTATAACACTCTCCAATTAAGTTTACGCTGAAGCCAGCAAAAGTTTGTCAGTTGGTTACAACATGTTCAACAATATTTTGGCGTATGGAAGCCTTGCGTTCAAACTTCAAGCCGCTCTTTGTGTTGCAGCATGTATTCGCTCAGCTGTGCATGCTTCTTGCAGTGAGTACCATTTACAGTTATATTTCTTCTTCTTTGTTCTACTCTCTGTTATCTTATTGTGGCTACAATACTCTTCTTAACCCGTTAAGTCCCCATTAAAATGTTAAATTTTAGTAAAATAATACTTTTGAAACTTTTTTCCAAAAAGATGAAATTATAATAAAAAACAACAACAAATTGAATTGCAAGATAAAAATAAATTCGAAGCAATGAAAATAGAAATAAAACATGGTAGCGCAAAGTTAATTTTGGCTATGCCAAGACTATGATAGCCTTCACACAGCCAAATCAATACTCCCCCGTCTTATGTTTCTGTGCAGTTGTTGATAATTTTTCGCTAATATTTAACTCTTGAGCGTCAGTAGTAGGTGAATGGTGGTTCTACCCCAAGGGGACCGACAATTTATGACCCCATTAAATTTATGATCCTTTTATCGCCCATTTGTTTTTTTGACCCTTTTGTTGACCCCTACAATATGATAATTTATGACCCTTTTTTGCCCATGATCGTGTCCCTCCTTTGATAAGACTAGGGTGGAGATCAAAGTATTAACATTCCTAGGTCACCACTTTACCAGCATCATTTGTGAGATTCAGTGATCATAGGATTTGGAGTCAAGTGCGCACCTGTTAAACCTGCGTTGCATTATACACCTGCAAGCAGGTGATCAGAGGAACAGATTTGGCTATTTACCTAACTAGTGTTAGAGTCAATTGTGCGCCTCTTTGACGTGCGTGGCATTGTAAACCTGATTATGGTCATGAGGTGCAGTGTGCACAGGAAGAAAGGATAGATAAGAGAGAGTCGAGAGGGCGCCTGTTTGACGTGCGTTGCATTGTTAACCTGAAAGCAAGCAATCATGAATGAATGTTTATGTTCATGAGTAGTAGTGATCAAAGGATCTGGAATCGAGAGGGCGCCTCTTTGACGTGAGTGGCATTGTAAACCTGTTTATGGTCATGAGTAGCAGTGTGCAAAGAAGGAAGGATAGAAAATAGAGAAAAGCGAACGCTTGATCGATGTACGCTGCATTATTATGGTCAACAGCAACAACAACAACAACAAGAACATACAGATTCGTGGGGTTCTGTGAACAAGGGATGCAAATTTTGCTACGCAGCAGCAGCAACAGCGGCAGGATCAATACGTTGATCTTTATGACTGTGTGAATGAGAGGATCAGTTTTAGCTATTTAACATTTAGTGCTAGAGTCAAGTGTGCTTCAGTTTTAAATACGTTGCTCTGCACACGTGCATTGTAATTGTCAACAACATCAACTACAACCTTCTTGGGGGCGTTATGTGTGCAAGGATGGGAATTTTCTTTTGCAGCGGCAGCAGCAGCAAGATCAACACATTGTTTTTAAACAAGAGTATTGATACTTGTACATATAGATTATTAAGAGTAAGAGGGAGAAGGTGTAAGAGGGGGAGTGCTAGAGGGAGAAGGTTACAGAGGGGGAAAGGATAGAGGGGGAAAGTGTTAGAGGGAGAAGGTGTTAGAGGAAGAAAGAGTTAGAGGGGGATAGTGTTAGAAGGATACTGTGTGCAAGAAAGTGTTAGAAGGAGGAAGACTTAGAGACAAGTTTGTGCATGCTTGATTGTGCTTTTTTGAAGTACGCTGGTCAAAGGGCAGTACATTCGTAGGCCGCATTGTTATGATCAAAAGCAACACCAACAGCAACAACAACTACAACGTTCGTGGGGCTCTTTGAACAAGGGATGGAACTTTTCTTACGCAGCAGCAGCAGCAGCAATGTCAATACGTGAGCTTTATGATTGTGATAATGACAGGATCAGTTTTTGCTATTTAACCAATTAGTGTAAGAGTCAAGTATGCTACTGTTTTCAATACATTGCTCTGCACACGTACATTGTTATTGTCAACAGCAACAACAACATCCTTCGTGGGGGGTTATGTGTGCAAGGATGGGAATTTTCTTTCGCAGCAGCAGCAGCAGCAAGATCAACACATTGTTTTTAAACAAGAGTATTGATACTTGTACATATAAATTATAAAGAGTTAGAGGGAGAATGTGTAAGAGGGGGAGTGTTAGAGGGAGAAGGTGTAAGATGGGGAGTGTTAGAGGGAGAAGGTGTAAGAGGGGGAAAGGATAGAGTGGGAAAGTGTTAGAGGGAGAAGGTGTTAGATACGAATAAGTAGATAAGAGAGAGTCGAGAGGGCGGCTGTTTGACGTGCGTTGCCTTGCACACCTGCATGCAAAACATAACCAATGAATGTTTGTGAAAACCTGTGATCAAAGAATAAGAGTATTGAGACAAGATTGTGCTTGTTTGAAGTACGCTAGTCAAAGGGCAGTACATTCGTAGGCGGCATTGTTATGATCAAAAGCAAAACCAACAACAACAAGAACAACAACATTCGTGAGTGTTATGTAAGCAAGGGATGGGAATTTTTTCGCAGCAGCAGCAGCAAGATCAACACAAGAGTATTGAGACTTTCAGATTTAGTTTGAAATATTATAGGGGGAAGTTGTAAGAGGAGGAAAGTGTTAGAGGGAGAAAGAGAGAGTTAGTATTAGAGAGAGTAGGTGTTAGAGGGGAAAAGTGTTATAGGGGAAAGTGATCCTGCTTGTATTATTATATTAAAACACGCTCCCTTATGCGTTTCTATACTGTTGAAATTACCGCGAAGTATGCGCGAGTTTCAATTGCGTTGCGAAAATAATAAGAACAGCGATATATATATATATATATATAGTTTATTGTAATATGAACTACCGATACACCTCTTGCGTGCTTAGCGACTCTCGGTTACAGACTTACTTCAGAACAAAGGAAAACTTAAGAAGGAACAAATGCGAGTTGCCAGATGGACACACAATCTCATGTTGCCAGATTGGTACTTTGTAACTAAAGAATACTTGTGGGGTCAATATTTCAACACGCCCCCTCAAAGTAACAAATCTATAAATCTTAAATACTAGTAACGCCCAGTGAAGAAATGCAGCCGTAGTGCTTGGCGCTACTAAGGCCCTTTGTTAGGACGTCTGCGGGCATCCGTTCTGTCTCCATATACGCTACTTGGATATCACCACTCTGAAGCTTATGTTGGATGAAGTGGTGTCTCACGTCGATATATTTTGTACGAGGATGGAAACCAAAGCCTTTTACCAATTTTGAGTACTTTGGTTATCGTTGAAGAGTTGTACTGCATCGCATTTTCTACCAACTCCGTTTAGAATTGCCTTTAAGTACAAAGCCTCCTTTGTTGCTTCACTCATTGCCAAGTATTCGGATTCGGTGTTTGACAGTGCGACTGTACGTTGTTTTCTTGCTTCCCAGCAAATGGCGGCACCTGCTAGTAAAAACGCATGACCAGTATAAGAGCGCCTGTCAGTCAGACTTGCACCCCAATCAGCATCGACGACTCCATAAAGATATTCGCCTGTTTGCTTAAACAACAGGCCAAGTTGCATGCTACCGCTTAAGTATCGAAGGATTCGTTTCACTGCTTTCCAGTGTTCAACGCTATAGTTTGAGTTGAACTGGCTCATAAAGTTAACGGCGTATGCAATGTCTGGGCGAGTTGTGACAAGAAACATAAGAGACCCAATTAAATTTTGGTAAGGATACTTATCCATTTCCTTTTGATCAGCTGTTTCTGGCCGCTTCCAAGTACATTTCGCCTCGATTGGTGTTAATGTTGGTTTGCATTCAGTCATTCCAAATCGTTTCAGTACAGCCTTTATGTACTTTTCTTGTGAGAGAAATATGCGGTGCTCATTCATATTTTGCTCAGACTCGATGCCAAGACAATTCTTTACTGGTCCAAGATCTTTTATCTCGAACGCTGCTCCGAGAACTTCTCTTGTCTGCTGCAACCATTGCGGATGATAAGTCGCCGAAAGCAAATCATCCACATAAATAGTGATCAAAAGAATTTTCTCCTTTTGCCGCTTAAAAAACAGACATGGGTCCTGTTTTGTAGCCTCCAGTCCAATTTCTTGCAGCTTCGTTGTAAGTTTGCTATACCAACGCAATCCAGACTGGCGCAGTCCGTATAGCGCCTTCCTCAGCAGACATACAGGATTTTCCAAAGATGAACGTGCTTCACGCCATTCCACTGCTGCATTCAAGAATTCTCCAAGATGAGAGTTCTGCTTGCTTCCTACTGGCTTACCGGATTCCAACTTTTTCATGAAATCGTTGAAGCTCTCAGCTACTTTCATATATTCGCTCTCTTCGAGCTCGCCGTTTAAATACGCTGTCACGACGTGCATCTGGTGTATCTGCATATCAAGCTCAGTTGCCATAGCAACCAACAACCTTACTGATGTGAATATAGCAACAGGTGAGTAAGTTTCGTGAAAATCTTCTCCGGGCCTCTGTGCGTACCCTTTAGCAACCAATCGTGCTTTCTTTTTTCCTGAGACTGTGCCATCATCTTTTGTACGGAATACCATCCTGCTTCCCAAAACTTTTCGATCTTTGGGACGTTCCACTATTTTCCATGTATTGTTTTGGATCTGTGCTAAAAACTCATCCTCTATCGCCTTTGTCCAGTAAGGGCCATCTATGCTCTCTACTGCTTCTTCTAACGTAGTCGGATCCTCTGGTGAAGCTAAATATGCCATTTCGCATTCTTCAAACAGTTCGCTTTCACTGCTTTCCTCATTGCTGCTGTCGTCGCGCACCTGTGTTGGTGCCTGATATATCTTACGCGGTCTACCACGTCGGCCTGTCTTCTCAATCTTCGGACGCCCTCTGCCATGCCGCTGATTAACTGGCTCTTGTTGCTATTCGCAGCTGCTGTCATCACTTGCATTGTTCGCTGCGTTTGCTGGTCAGATTGATAACGATGTCTTCGTCTGTGCTCTGCTTGCAGTCGTAGAACTCTGCATATTCGCTTTTGAAGCCTGGAATATTCAAAAACTTTACATCTTTGCTTACTATAACCTTAAGTTTTCAAGGTAAATACAACCGATAAGCTTTCGATGTTGTTGAATAGCCAACCAGCACACATTCCTCCGAGCGCGACTCAAATTTTCCTTTATTTGAGCCCTTAACTAGCGCATATGCCTTCGTACCAAATATACGCATGTGTACCACTGTCGGTACCTTTTTTGTCCAGTAAAAGTGAGGAACTTCACCGGATAATCCCCGTGTTATACACCTATTTCTTGTGTAGCACGCTGTGTTGATTGCCTCCGCCCAAAACGATGGTGGTGCGCCAGACTGCTTCATCATGCACCGTGCCATCTCGACCAGGGTGCGGTTATGCCTTTCTGATAATCCATTTTGTTGTGGCGTATGGGGTGTTGTTAATCGTCTTCCAATTCCATTAGTATTCATGTAGGTATCAAATGCTTTGTTGCAATACTCTGTCCCGTTGTCCGACTGAAGAGCTTTCACCTTGGTACCCGTGCAATTTTCAGCTGCAGCTCTGTATACCTTAAAAGCGTCGAACACGTCAGATTTCTGTTTTAAAAAATAGACTTCGCAATGCCGCGAATAATCATCTATAAAGGTAACAAAATATTTGCAGCCTCCAATAGATTGCGTTCTCATTGGGCCGCACAAGTCACTGTGTACTATTTCAAGTCGCTCTGTTGTACGCTTTTCTTGTGCGTTTTTATAACTATTTGCAGTTTGTTTTTCACTTATGCAAATTTCGCACTTCGATAGTTTTTCCTTTTCATTTATTTCCATACCATAGACTTTGCCAATTTTAGCTATAATTTTTAGATCGTTTTCGTTTAAGTGTCCCATCCGATAATGCCATAGATCAATATTGTTTTGTTCACTGTGCATTGTACTGTTAACTTGATGCTTTTCGCTGTTCAAATAATATAAGTTTCCATGTCGTTGTGCTCGTAGCATTATTGCACTTCATTCTTCCGGAATAGCACTTCAAAACCATTATCTGTAATTTTGGAAATCGACATTAAGCTTTGTCGTTGATCTGACACATAGAATACATCTTTTAGCGTTAAATCCGCTTTTCGCTGCTGGTCTTTAACTGCGACTTTAATTTCACCGATACCATTTTTCTTTGTGATATTATCGTTTGCTAAATGCAATGTCTTTTCGACCACTTTCATTTTATCAAACATGTTCACATTTGAACTCATATGTGCACTGCAGCCGCTATCTAGACACCATAAGTTATTTTTCTCACTTGTGAGAAATGCCATCTCTAAAGCGTTAGCATCTCTGATGTACTTGCGCATTGCTCTGTTGTATCACTTTTCGTGTTCTTCTTTGTCTTGTTTCGACAGTTTCGCGCAAAATGCCCAGCTTTGCCGCAGCTAAAACATTTTCTCTTTTCCTTTTGAAATTTTTCATTCCGTTCCTCTTTGTTTTTGTTTTTCCGACGATTAGCGAACATAGCGTTTTGCTCTTCACGATCACCTTTTGTTTTTCGCGCTTCCGATTCTTCTAGAATCTTAACGCGAAGCACATCAGGGCGTGGCAAGTCATCTCGGGCTTCCATCGCACAACGAAACATTTCATACGAATCAGGGAGACTGTACAATAATAGGATCACTAGTAGATCATCGCCAATCGCAACTCCTATCTCTTTTAATTTTTTAACTGCGTCGAAAAAATTGTTCACATGTTGGCGTGCGTCGCCACCTTCATTCATGCGTGACAATGCCACTTGTTTTAACAGGCTCGCTTTTCGCACTGGCCCCTTTGATTTAAATGTCTCCTGCAATTTCAACCAGTATTCTTTCGCCGATCCACACTTTTCAATTATAGGCAATTCTGATGGGCTAATTGATAACATATATCTGCTCGCGCATTTTCGTCGAATATTTTTCATACAGCCTGATCTTCCACCGCTGCTGGATACGGTTTCGTCCCATCGACGTACTGCCACAGTTCGTTTTTTACTAATACGGCTCGCATCTGCAGTTTCCATGTATCATAGTTCTCCGCACACAGCGGCTCTATACGAATAAAAGCACCCGCCATTTTTCACGACTGTACTTTTTCTATTGTCCACGCTTTTCTATTGTTTTCGGCACTCTGGGCCCATAACCTGTTGAAATTACCGCGAAGTATGCGCGAGTTTCAATTGCGTTGCGAAAATAATAAGAACAGCGATATATATATATATATGTAGTTTATTGTAATATGAACTACCGATACACCTCTTGCGTGCTTAGCGACTCTCGGTTACAGACTTACTTCAGAACAAAGGAAAACTTAAGAATGAACAAATGCGAGTTGCCAGATGGACACACAATCTCATGTTGCCAGATTGGTACTTTGTAACTAAAGAATACTTGTGGGGTCAATATTTCAACATATACACGAGCGTCTATTAAATGCAGGTAGTATGTTAATTGATTGTCCCTCCTTCTAACGCACACCCAACTTATTCGCTACTTACGTTTCTAACCTTTATTTGCATATATCTGTTTTGATTATTGCACTGACTTCTGTTACTTTTATATAGCTAATTAGTATAACTTTTTAATAAACCAATGAACATTTTGTAAATTGGTGTATTTTGTTAAGAAACTATCAAATTATGTTTTTCTTATGGGTATGTTTTTTTTTTATATATATACATATTTTTATTTATTTTTTTATAGGTTTTTGTAGTATGTTAAATTTAAGATTTATATTAAGCTTGTTCCGTTGAGGGATTTACCAAACACACACACCGAACATTAAGATTAATGACAAGCCGTTAGAACACACAAGTCATACTCCATGATTTTGTTTCGGCTTTATAAAAAGCTTTTTTAAGTCAATATTATAAGCCTTAGTTCTAGTACTCACTTGAAAGCTTAACGAAGTTCGTGTGGCTGGTATAATAAATCATGTTTTAACAAACTAATTTTGATCTTAATATCTACACTTCATCGTTTATTGGGATTATTGTAATTATTATTTTTTTAATCCCCATATATTGGATTCCGTTCTATCTCAGTAACAAACAACTTGTCTTTCGTTGGTGACGGTCGTGTTTTTGCGTGCTCTTGATTATTTATTGATCTCTTGTGTTTGTGAACGGTGTTTTTGCTGTATTTAATCTGGTAAATAGTTTTAGCAGTGATTGCAAATATATGTGTTGTGAAGGAGCTATCTAACTCCTGCACAAAATTTATTATCTTTTTAGTCATAGTTTATTAAATTTGTATTAACCACGAAGGTATTTTAGTTTAAGGCCACGAAGGCACCAGCGTATAGTAATAATAATCTAAGCTGACAAAACACGAATATTTATAAGACACGGGGAACTGGGTTACAGGTTCACGATCCAGAAAATAGCAGCACTGACAGCGATGAGCAGCACTGATTTCTAACAGCAAAGAAGCAACGGCAGCCGCGAAGCGCCGTAGCGAGAGCGGCTGCAGCCGAAGCAACAGCAGAGAAAAACATCAGCAACAACAGCAACCGCGAAGCGCCGTAGCGAACGCGGCTACAGCCAAAGCAACAGCACAAAACAACGGCCGAAAGCAACAGCAGCCGCGAAGCGCCGTAGCGAGAGCGGCTACAGCCAAAGCAACAGCAGAAAACAGCGACCGAAAGCAACAGCAGCCGCGAAGCGCCGTAGCGAGAGTGGCTACAGCCAAAGCAACAGCAGAAAACAGCGACCGAAAGCAACAGCAGCCGCGAAGCGGCGTAGTGAGAGCGGCTACAGCCGAAGCAACAGCAGAGAAGCACCCCACACACACCAACAGACGTAGAGAGAGAGAGCGGCTGCAGCCGGAGCCAGAGCGGCTGCAGCCGAAGCCAGAGCAGAGGCCTCAGCGGCAGAGGATGGCCCATGCCGAAAATGCAAAACGCCGGCAAGGCAGTCGCGATCGGCCCACGCTCAAAAACGCAAGTGCGAGACACCAAGTGCGGAAAACAAAGGACAGCAGCAGCGACAACGTGGGTGACAGCGGCCAACGACAACGTGTGCGAAAACTACAAAGATAAACAGCAACGAGGAGTATTAAAAGTATAAGGATGGAAAAGGGGTAAGCCGATCTTTGGTCTGCGGGGATATAACTGGGCGGGCAATTGTCTTTGTTGCGGTGTGGTAGTAGTCTTTGTTAAATAAAGGAAGTGAAAAACTTAAAACAAGTGCGTTTTGCAAGTGCCCCCCCCCCCCCCCCCCCCCCCCCCCCACTCCGCTTCGCTGATAAAGGGCGTGCCGTATGGCTGTGCAATATAAAACCAAGTGCGTTTTGCAAGTGTTTTCCCCCCGCTTCTCTGATAAAAAGCGTGCCGTATGGCCGCAACACGTGTTCCAAGCGTTTCTCTGCACGTTTTGCGGTTATCCGGCATCGCACGGGGCACCACGAGACCCAACACGGCGCGTTCCGAGGGTTTCTCTGCGCGTTGTGGTGAGTCTTGTAGGTGTCCTACAGTCCGGTCCGTTAGTATTTGTTTCGCTAGGCGGCTAGAGGCGTGCCGTATGGCCGCAACACGTGTTCCGAGCGTTCTCTGCACGTTTGCGGCTACCCGGCATCGCACGGGGCACCACGAGACCCAGCACGACGCGTTCCGAGGGTTTCTCTGCGCGTTGTGGTGAGCCTTGTAGGTGTCCTATCGCCTACTCTTGGGCATCTCTCGAGCGTTTCTCGAGGTGCGTAGGTTTGGATTCGTATGAGGGTTGCCGAAATGCTTTCTGAGTCTCGGTATTTTATAAATTTTATTGTAAAATGATCCTGGTCTGAGCTGAGCCCTACCCCAGCCTTGGATCGCTACTTTACAGTTGGCGCCCGAGCAGGGACTCTGAGATTTAGGTGTTTCGGGCATATCATACTTAATTTTTACCAGTAGTAGCGAGCATCCCCAAATCAAAAACAAAATGAAAGGGAAAAAAAATAAAAATAAATAAATAAATAAAAATAATAAATAAATTTGTTTTTTTTTTTAAATTGAACCACGCGGCTAGCGACTAGTTTTTGTTTTTGTGTGTGCTGTTTTTTTTTTGGCTGGCCATAACGCTACGCAGTATTCTGGGTACAGTCGGGCATTTTTTTCTTTTTGTTGTTTTGTTTTGCTAACCAGACCGCACGAGAGAACTGTCCCAACCATTTATTCTCCAAAGTACAGTAGGATCCAGCTTCCCTTTAACCATTTTTTTTTTGCCGATGCCCAAATATTTTTTTTCTACGAGAACAAAAAACCGACACAGCCGAGCCCTACCGCTGCCGATCACCGCCGCCGCGTCTCGGTCGCTACAGCGGCAGCTACAACACGACAGAGCAGAGCCGCAGGCGACTTATTGTCCGAGCCGAGGAGTAACCATCCAGCGACAGAGCCGTATTCCAACGACACCGACTGCAGAAGCGCGGGCAGCACGATTTCGCTGCCTATATAAGGCGGACCTTGGGACCTGATTTGGGAGTCATCGACACGGAGCCACCAAGGCAACAGCTAAGACCACGCGCCAAAAATTAAATCCTTCGAAAATAAAATCCTTTGAAATTTAAAATCCTTTGAAAATTAAAATCCTTCGAAAAATAAAATTCTTTGAAAATTTAAAATCGTTTGAAAAATAAAATCTTTCGAGAAAAAAAAAATAAAACAAAGTCAACATCCTTTGAAAATAAAATCCTGAAAAGAACAATAAAAAAAAAATAAAAAAATAAAATAAATAAAAAAATATATATATACAACTGTGCAGCGATCAACTTTTAACATGGGCGTTAAATGGATTTCCTTCCGTCGTAAGGACGAGTTACAGTGCCTAGCTGAGGAGTTCAACCTGGGAACCAAGGGTACCGTCGAGGAACTGCGTGCTCGCATCTCCGCCTTCGTATCCCGGGGAGAGCATTAGAAGAAATGCAGGATCGCTTGCACAAATTGGAAGTGAGCTATGGGGACGCAGCCAGCCCTCGGGAGGCCCGCTCACCAGCTGCGTCTCCGGGTCCGACCGACAAAGTGCGCAAGGAGGAGTACCAACTCCAAGTGCCCGTGCCGACTCAGCCTGGTAGCCCAGGCACCCACGCCTACAGGCACCCAGGTACCCCTCGACCAGGCAAGCAGTAGCAGCATTGGTGCCGGGACTCAGAGGATCGGTCGCGAAGAGATTTCGTGCTCCATGCTGGCCGACAAGCTACGCAGCTGGGGTATCGGGTATGATGGCAACTCGGACCCACTCAGCTTCATGGAGAAACTGGAGGAGCGCGTAGCCTCATACCGGGTGAGTGTTGACCAGCTGCCGCGAGCAATATCCGGTCTCTTTACCGGACGGGCTGAAGGATGGTTCCGGACCTACAAGATGCAGGATGAGCCTTGGGAGTCAGTCAAGAGGGATTTCCTAGACTTCTTCTTACCGCCACGCTACTTTCAACGGTTGGAGAGTACCATCCAGAATCGTTTACAGCGGCCGGGCGAACCTTTCAGGGATTACCTGATCGAACTGCGGCTGATGATGCAGCGTGCGCAATACCCACCGGAACGGGAGCTGGAAGGGATATACGAGAACCTGTTGCCGGAGTATCAACTGTTTACACGACGGCACGAATTTGAAACGTTGGCCGCATTGACCCAGCTGGTATCAAGCTACGAAACTGTCCGTGACCTTCGGGGCTACGCACCATTGTTGCCGGCAAGCGGGCCGACAAAACTGGAACAAGGCCATAACGTCGGAAGCCACGGACAGGGTAACCAGGAGCCTAGGGGTTACGCAACGTTGGTGCCGGCAAGCGCACCAACAACACCGGTATCAAAGCATAACACCAGAGACCACGAACAAGGTAACCGGGACCTGACGGTTCCCACAAGGAACACCGAAGCAACGACGTCACAAGTCACGGGCGAAGCAATTGACGTGAAGCGAGCATGTCGGAACTGCGGAGACATCGGGCACTTCTCTAAGGACTGTCGCAATCCCCAGCTGTTATTCTGCTGGGACTGTGGCCGTCGTGGGATCCGCACCATTGGATGCTGCCGCGTCGCCAGATCGGGAAACGGGCAGCGCCTCCGTCCAACCGAGGACAGGTCGGAGAGCAGCAGCGACTAGAGCCCTCGTCAGTAACTCACCCGTTACGTTTGGAGGAGGGGAGGATCGCAGCTCTGGTGACAATAGGGGACACCCCGGTAGAAGCAACACTGGACACCGGAGCCACGCGGTCGTTCATCAGTGAACGGTTGGCAAGAATGGTCGGGACAAAGGATAACATTCGGGATATGCGGGTGAGAATAATACTGGCAGATGGTTCACCAAAGGAGATAACCAGAGCAGTAATGGTAAGGATAAAGCTCGACGAACGGGAGGCAGTGGTGCCTCTGCTGGTGATGCCAACAATCTTGGATGACGTTATTCTAGGCATTGACTTTTTGTGTGGGATGCGCGCAAGAATTCAGTGCAGGCGAGCTTCCTTACAACAGGCACAGACGCCCAATTCTCAAACGTACCATATGCTGACGACCCCGTTCCACCCAACGACTCACTCGACAACGCAGGATGCACACGACAGCGGGATCGCGAATCTCGTCGAGACAGCGCAGGCTGGCGCTGCAACAACGCAGGATGCAAGCAGCCCCGAGCCGCCAACTTCGTAGAGACAGTGCAGGTAACAAGATCGACAACGCCGGAGGCACACGACACCAAGCTAGCCGACTTCGTAGAGACAGGGCAGGCAACAGGATCAACAACGCAGGATGCACACGACAGCGTGATGGCCAATATCGTCGAGACAGCGCAGGCTGGCGCTGCAACAACGCAGGATGCAAGCAACCCCGAGCCGGCCGACTTCGTAGAGACAGTGCAGGTAACAAGATCGACAACGCCGGAGGCACACGACACCAAGCTAGCCGACTTCGTAGAGACAGTGCAGGTAACAAGATCGAAAGCGCCGGAGGCACACGACACCAAGCTAGCCGACTTCGTCGAGACAGGGCAGGCAACAGGATCAACAACGCAGGATGCACACGACAGCGGGATCGCGAATCTCGTCGAGACAGCGCAGGCTGGCGCTGCAACAACGCAGGATGCAAGCAGCCCCGAGCCGGCCGACTTCGTAGAGACAGTGCAGGTAACAAGATCGACAACGCCGGAGGCACACGACACCAAGCTAGCCAACTTCGTAGAAACCGTGCAGGCAACAGGATCAGCAGCGCAGGAGGCACAACGACGACAACCAGTCTACAAAGGGTACAACTTGGAACCATTGGCCGATGCTTGCAAGGCCCGACGAACGAACCCGTTTCGAACGCTACCGAACATCATGGAAGAACAGGAACCGGAGCAACGAGGAGTCCCCATCAGCCTGGCTACTGTCGCAACCAACACAGGAGGCGAGGAACAAGCAACAGAAGAACATGCAACGGAACCGGAATTGCCCACCTGGGTCTGTGTCTTCTTGGCAAGACAGCTCGACAAGTTCGAGAACCTGAGGGGAGTATCCAACATTGCCGAGCATTCCATAATCTTGAAGGATGACAAGCCAGTAAAGCAACGGTACTTCCCCAAAAACCCGGCAATGCAGAAGATCATAAACGACCAAGTCGACGAGCTATTGGAGAACGGCCAGATCGAACCATCGAAAAGCCCACACAGCGCACCCATCGTGCTGGTGCGTAAGAAAACGGGTGAGATGCGAATGTGCGTAGACTTTCGACAGTTGAATGCACGGTCAGTACCAGACGCGTACCCCTTGCCGCGAATCAACCACATATTGGAGCGCCTGCGAAATGCTAAATACATTTCCACGTTGGACTTAAAAAGCGGATATTGGCAAATTCCAATGGCAAAAGGGAGCCGAGAGTACACCGCGTTTACCGTCCGAGGGAGAGGTCTTTTCCAGTGGAAAGTCATGCCGTTTGGACTCCACTCAGCCCCTGCAATGTTCCAACGTGCCTTGGACAGCGTCATACGACCGGCAATGGAACCCTACGCTTTCGCGTACTTAGATGACATCATAGTCATCGGGGCTACTTTGCAAGAACACGTGGATAACCTGCGTGAGGTATTCCGCCGACTATTGGTTGCGAACTTAAGGTTGAATCAGAAGAAGTGCGCGTTCCTTCAACGAGAGCTGGTGCACTTAGGACACATGATAAGCGACACGGGAATACACACGGATCCGGCCAAAATCGCAGCAGTGCAACGCTTAACACCACCAACAACACCCAAAGAGCTGCGACGGTGTATAGGATTGGCAACCTGGTATCGCCGGTTCGTTCCTAACTTCGCCAACATTACACAACCAATGACGAACCTCCTACGAAAGAACAAGAAGTGGGTATGGGGCGCGGAACAGCAAGCGGCATTCGAAGATTTGAAGGACAAGCAAACAAAAGCGCCGGTATTGGCGTGCCCCGACTTTACGCAAAAGTTTACACTTCAAACGGACGCCAGCGACTACGGACTCGGGGCCGTGCTGACACAAAGCTTGCCGGAAGAAGAATGAGTGATAGCGTATGCAAGTCGAAGTCTTCTGCGAGCCAAGGAGAATAACTCAGCTACGGAGAAGGAGTGCTAAGCAATTGTCTGGGCAATCAGGGAGTTACGCTGCCACCTGGAAGGCTATCATTTCGAAGTCATCACTGATCACCTCGCGTTGAAGTGGCTGAACTCGATCGACCATCCAACTGGAAGAATTGCACGCTGGGCACTGGAGTTGCAGCAGTACCAGTTCGACGTAACGTACAGACGAGGTAGATACAACGTAGTCGCAGACGCGCTTTCCAGACAACCGTTGGAGACCTTGCAGCGAGTACAGGCAGAAGACCCGAAATGCCCATGGTTGCTACGTTTAAGTAGGAGAAGGACTCAGACACCCGAAAAGTTCGCAGAGTACATACACGAGAACGGGCAGATCTACCGACAAACGGGACAACGGCCTCCCGAGGAAGAACACGTGAGTTGGAAACTTTGCGTCGCCATCGACGACCGACAGCGGGTTTTGGAAGAATGCCATGATCACCCGACAGCAGGACATCTGGGAATTCGGAAGACGGTGACACGGATAGCCCAACGATACTACTGGCCAGGCATTTTTCGCGACGTGACAAGGTACATCAAGAGGTGCGCCCAGTGCCAGAAGTTCAAAGTGAGTCAGACCAAGCCAGTGGGACACATGCACACGAGACAAGCTCAGGGTCCGTTCGACATACTTTGCGCGGATTTCATGGGGCCACTCCCGAGATCTGAACACGGAAACACCAGTCTCTTGGTCTTTTTCGATGTGTTCTCCAAATGAGTAGAGCTAATACCCTTACGGAAGGCTACAACCGCCCAGCTGGAAAAGGCGTTTAGGGAAAGGATACTCTGTCGATTTGGCGTACCAAGGAAATTGGTGTGCGATAACGGCACACAATTCACAAGTCAATCGTTCAAGCAGTTCTGCAAGACGGCAGGAATGATATTGGAACACACGGCCCCGTACACCCCGCAACAGAACCCCACGGAGAGAGCAAACAGAACCATAAAGACAATGGTAGCGCAGTACATAGATGGAGACCAAAGCACTTGGGACGAACTACTGCCGGAACTGAGCCTAGCAATCAACAGCAGCACATCCGACACCACAGGCTTTAGCCCCGCTTTTCTCGTCCAGTGCCGAGAACCCAGGCTACCGGGAAACCTCTACGAGGAAGTCACGCCCGGACTAGCAGAACACACGGAAGACCCGACCGCGAAGGCAGGAAAACTCAAGGACATTTTCGAAGTAGTGCACCAAAACACACAACGGGCTTCGCTAGAACAAAGCAAATGTTACAACCTCCGAAGGCGAGAATGGAGACCGACGCTCGGTCCTGATACGACAACATCACCTCTCTAAGGCCACCGAGGGATTTGCAGCAAAGCTGGCCGCCAAAATCGACGGGCCATACAAGGTAGTCAAGTTTATCTCCCGAACATTGTGCGACTACAAAGCTTGACCGGCCGACGACGGAAAACAGCAAGCCTGGCCGATCTCAGGGAATTTCATGCAGACGACAACCACACCAGCAACGACGAAACCAGAAACAGCTTACCGGCAAGTAACAAAGTCACGGGGGCCACTTCTATCGGTGAGCCAATAGAACGTCCCCACCCCTAAAAGGGGGAAAACCCACTAACAAACCATAAGATAGCTAGTAAGAACAAGATTTGTAATACACCACACCGCAGGGCTAAGTCATGGGGTTAGATAAATAGTCAAGAGTACACAACATACATTTACTCCCTAAATCTAGCACAAATAGCACCAAGTCTTTGGAAGACGAGCCGGACGCACGACCCTTGGAGGCAAAGGACGTAGCGATGGGACGTCCCTGGGGTCAGCCGTTGCGGGAGGAACCTTTGCGGAGGCTAAGCGCAGAAGAAAACTGGCACCCGGAGCCAGTACCCTTGGGGGTACGAATGTTCGGAGTACAAGGCTGGGTCAACGACAACTGCCAAGACAACACGGATGTGATTTCCACCTGATGGCAGGTTTGGAACCGGTGGAGTGAGAGCCCCCCTTAATTGGACTTGACGGAACTAAACCGCCGGACAGAGGAGGATGACCGCAGTACCATACCACGCTCGACAAGCACGATCAATGAGGGACCTCTGGGCGAGGGGTACCCCGAGAACCAGGACAGTCCGATAGTTGCCACTCCAGGGGGATCCACAGCAAGCACCATGAGCTCGGCGGAATATAGGCTCGCCGTACGCTACGGCGATATGGGCTACCCGCCACCATACCCATGCAGCCCACCACCGGCATACGGGTCCTGGGCACTGGACGACCAGGGGACCATGCGGGCGAGCAATTGGTCCGACATTTCCTCAGTAGCCCCCGACACACCACCCGCAGCATCAGTGGAGCCCGGCCACGAACCACAGCCGGAGACCACCGCCGAAAATGACGACGAAGATAGCGTAGCCACCCACGTGCCACTCGAGGGGGAGGTTGCAGACTGGCTAATGCTAGTTGTGGAAGAGCACCCAACCGTCGGCGAGGTGCTGGTAAACCAAATGGCCGAAGGAACGCCGAATGAGCACCCAGGAACTGGCGAAGAGTGGACCACGGCACCGGAGGATTGGCGAGTCGGCCCGGCACCCCGTCAGCTGCCGTCAGAAGTTATAAGCTTCGTGAAATCATACCTCAGCCAGCCCGACGCACGATTGGGTGTCCGAAACCTTAAAAAGATTGGCCCCCACACATTCCGCTATAGCGTCAACAGGTCGCGACAGGTGACAATAACACTGCTCAACCCCGAGGAAGGGAGGGAGTGTGAAGGAGCTATTTGACTCCTCCACAACATTTGGATTTGTTGTTATCTTTTTAATTCATATTTTTATCTTATTTGTATTAACCACGAAGGTATTTTAGTTTAAGGCCAAGAAGGCACACAGAGAGAAATAATAATAAGTTAGTTGACAACAACACGAAGAGTTATATTAAGACACGGGGAACTGGGTTACAAGTTCACGAGCCAGAAATGATCAACACTGCGATGAGCAGCACTGATTGCTAACGGCCGAAGCAACAGCAAGGAACGAGCAAAAAAAACAGCCACAAAGTGTCGCAGAATAGGCGGCGATAGCAGAGGCCTCAGCCGACGCTGAAAAGGCAGCCGCACTGGTTACTAACGAAGCCACAGCAAAGAAACAACAGCAGCCGCGAAGTGTCGTAGCGTAAGCGGTGATAACAGAGGCCTCAGCGGCAGAGGATAGCCGGCGCTGAGAATGCAGCCGCACTGGTTGTTAACAGCCAAAGCAACAGCAGAAGACATCGGCCGAAAACAACAGCAGCCGCGAGGCGCCGTAGAGAGAGAGAGAGAGCGGCTACAGCCGAAGCCAGAGCAGAGGCCTCAGCGGCAGAGGATAGCCCGTGCCGGAAAAGCAAAACGCCGGCGAGTTATTCGCGATCGGAACACGCGCAGAAACACAAGTGCGAACGATCAAGTGCGGAAACAAAGAAACCAGCAGCAGGGACACCGTGCGCGACGAAACCCAAAGCTACACAGCGAGGAGCCGTACGAGAGGCATAAGGTAAAAGAATACGATATAATTAAAGAAGTGGCAAACATAAATATAAAAACAAGTGCGTTTGGCAAGTGCCCCCCCCCCCCCCACGGTTCGCTGATAAAAGGCGTGCCGTATGGCTGTGCGATATGAAAACAAGTGCGTTTTGTAAGTGCCTCCCCCCCCCCCCCCCCACGAGAAACCAACACAGCGCGTTCCGAGGGTTTCTCTGCGCGTTGTGGTGGGTCTGGTAAGTGTCTTATAGTCCCGTCCGTAGGTATTTGTTTCGCTAGACGGCTAGAGGCGTGCCGTATGGCCGAAACACGTGTTCCGAGCGTTTCTCTGCACGTTTGCGGCTACCCGGCATCGCACGGGGCACCACGAGACCCAGCACGTCGCGTTCCGAGGGTTTCTCTGCGCGTTGTGGTGAGTCTTGTAGGTGTACCATCGCCTACTCTTGGGCATCTCTCGAGCGTTTCTCGAGGTGCGTAGGTTTGGATTTTTGCCCTACCCCAGCCTTGGATCGCTACTTTACAATTTACATATGCATATTCTGTGTGATTTCTAACAACAGTTTGTCAATTTTTTTGTGCTCTCGCTTTACAGCTCTCCCGCTCTTATCCGCTATTATCCGTCGCACTTGCGGTTCTATCTGCCTACGCGCTAACGCTCTCTCATTTAAGCGCTCATTTGATATTTACTGTTTTATATTGCTCTTGCACTGATATATATATATATATATATATATATATATATATATATATATATATTATACTTACCGTCGCCTTACTTTGTTTTGTGCTAGCATATTAGTTGCCAGATAAAACCTTAAATCAATTCGAAAATGTTTGCATGCTGTAGCACCAATTGCAAAGTGGTTGGAACCACCAACCAAGATTTTATTTTGTGTGGATTGTGTGACAACATGATCCACATGAAATGTGCTGGCTTCACTCCCAAAATCAGGTACTTCTTAATTGCAGATACAGGCCTTAAATGGTACTGCGAGCCCTGCCATTTAGCTGTGAAAGAATCCACCAAGTTCATGAGGCAGACTCATGCTGGCTTTAAAGCTATGCATGAAGCTTTTAATAATCTGCAAGCGTCATTCAACGAGCTTGAGCTTAATTTCAAAATGGCAAGGTGATTACCGAATCTTGGTTGTTGTACCATTCAACAAATTTGTTTTTGTTTCTAGGCTGGCATCCGATACGTCATCGGATGATGTTGCAGCATATGTATAGAGTCAAATCGATTCCCCTCTTATTGTTGTTGAAAAGTTTAAATTTAAACATGCCAGAAGTATATCTTCTTTCAAGTTGGGTGTACCGCCTTAACTTTTCTCGACAATTTGCTCGGAAAAGTTTTGGCCGCCGCAACTTGTAGTTAAGGAGTATACGAATAGGCGAATTAATAGCAATAAGGGTATAATGATTAATAGTACACCGCCTGCTAGCCAACCTGTTGCTTAGTTTGGCCTATCAAAACGTTAGAGGACTTAATACTAAACTTTCTAAATTATTTGTTAACAGCTTATCATTTGATTCACATATAGTAGCACTCACGGAAACCTGGTTAAAACCTGATATATCTGATTATTCCATTTTTCCTTCTAAATATAACTTGTACAGATGCGATCGCACTTCCTACAAGAGGGGTGGTATTCTCATTGCTGTTGACTCTTGTTTTTCCTCTGAATAGATTTTTTCTCAGCATCTTCCGGACATAGAGTTTGAAAATGTGGAGGGGTGAACTTTCCAATGATATGGTTGCACTCGCGGTCTACGCGGGTAAATTACTATTTTACCTTTGTGGAAACGACCGGGTGAAAAATACTAGACGCGCGGTTATGGTCTGTGTGACTGCTTCAATTTATTGTCGAATTAGTACTAAAAACTTTCCAATGATATGGTTGCACTCGCGGTCTACGCGGTTAAATTACTATTTTACCTTTGTGGAAACGACCGGGTGAAAAATACTAGACGCGCGGCTATGGTCTGTGTGACTGCTTCAATTTATTCTCGAATTAGTACTAAAAACTATGTAGCTCTTAACATAATTAACATGATGTTTAACATAAGTTATGCTCAGAGCGGAAACAAAATACTGATTTTGGTGTGGAGTTGCAGATGCATACTTTTAGGCATAAACATTCCGGCCCCCTTGCAATATAATTGCGAAAAAAAAGAGACTGGAGCGGGGGGCGGACCTTATGGGCTGCACACTCCAGATAGGATCCACCCAAAGCATTATTTTGGGCCACTGGACCGTGGGCGCTCGGAATAACGCCTTGTTGGATCACCAAGCCGTAGATATCGGCGCCCAACACTATGCTGACCGTCGAAGGTCGGAACCAGGCGTCATCCGCTAGGATAATATTGGGAACGACCTTCCGTAAGCGTTCGTCAATCAGCGTTGGAGGGGTCCGGAAGTTAAGCTGGGCCTCAATACGCAGGCGGACTTCCCGATCAAAACTTCCATTTGTGGATTGGATGCGAGCACTGACCCTCTCACCCGCATCGAGCCAGCTGGCGGAAAGGCCCAGTGCCTTTGCCAGTGAGGCATCAATGCGGCTGGTCGGGCTACATGGATCCACCAGCGCTCGCATCTGGAACGTTTTCCCCTTCGCGACGATGGCCACGCTCACGGTGGGCAGGACTGTGACGCCTTCGGGGATGGGTGAGCGAGCACGCAGACTGCGTTGCCGGATTGGAGATGGGCTCCTTCATGGACGGGGCGACCCTTGCTCATCCAGGTGGAGCAGAGTGTGATGCTCGCCATCGCAAATGCGACATTTGTCGCCGCTCCTGCAGGATCGCCCAGAGTGCTGGTGTGCCAGACAGTTGGGGCAGTATTTATTAATCAATACTGCCCGGAGCCGCTTCTCAGCATTGAGGTGCATGAACCGCTGGCACTTTTTCAACGCGTGAACGCCCCGGCACACACGGCAGCGGAAGGACGCCGTGCCACGCAGCTGCTGAGTTGCCCTTTGTGCCCGTTGTGCCTTGGTGGGTGCCATGTTGCTTCGTTCGGAAATTCTGGGAATACACAAAAACAGAAATTAGCTAAATAACTCTTGTTGACTGAAACGGTTAGTCACGATTTCAACAAAGGAGTTGGATTGTTGGGCTCGGAATGGAGTGGAAGGAGGATAAGTTTGGCCACGGGCCTTTTAATAAGTCCGCGGGTAGTGAGCACGTCGACCACTCGGACCCGGTCATCCTGTCCTGGGTGGGTTTCCTTGACGCGTCCCAAGCGTTATTCGTTCGATGCAAGATTATCCTCCTTGACAACTACCATGTCACCCTGTTGTAGGTTCCTCTCGGGTAGCTGCCACTTAGTCCTTTTGTGTAGCTCCTTCAAGTACTCTTCCTTCCAACGGAACAGAAGTGTTGGTTGAGAGCCTTGAGCCGTTGCCATCTATTTAAAATTGATGCTGTATTCCCTTCAATCTCCGGCTCCGCTACAGAAAGAAGTGGGCCTCCTACTAGGAAATGCCCTGGAGTAAGAGCCAGCAGATCTGTCACGTCTTCGGATAACGGAGAGATTGGTCTCGAGTTCAAACAGGCTTCGATCTTGGAGAGCAGGGTGGAGAGCTCTTCAAATGTATATTTGAAGGTTGAGGTCGACTTGTAAAACAGTGTCTTGAAGCTTTTGACACCGGCTTCCCACAGGCCACCCATGTGTGGCGCACCTGGTGGGTTGAAATGCCACGAGAGACAATGGTGACTATATGTTGTCTCGACTCACGTCTTGGTAGCCTCCAAGAAGTCGCGAGTAATGGCTCTAGAGGCTCCCACGAACGTTTTCCCATTTTCGGAGTATACTTTGGACGGGCAGCCGCATCTTGCTATGAAACGAGCAAACGCTGCAAGGAATTTGTCCGAAGTGAAGTCGGAGGTGGCTTCAAGATGTTTAGCTTTTGTGCTGAAACACACAAAGACACATACATAGCCCTTGGTTATGAGGCAGGCACGACCCGTGTAGTTCTTTTGTCGAAAGGACCAGCAAAGTCGATGCCAGTATGTGTAAAGGGACGTGAAAAAGTCGACCTCTCTTCGGGTAAAGGGGCCCATGAGCTGAGTTTGGAGCCTTTTTTGAACACGATGCAGACCCGACAGGAATTGGTCACGGATGTGATAAGCGTCTTAAGCTTGGGAATCCAATACTTGGAACGGATAAGGTGCATCATCAATTGATTTCCGCCATGCATTAATATTTTATGCGTGAATTCTACGAGGAGACGACTGAACGAGCATGAATACGGAAGTATGACAGGATGCCGTTCATCATAATTAAGATTGCAGGATTTGCTGAGTCGACCGGAAGCTCTCATAATTCCTTGTGGATCAAGGAACGGATTGAAGTTAAGTATGTGGCTGGAAGCCGGCAAGCTATGCTTGTCAAGAAGGCACTTATACTCTTTCGAATAAGAGGTTCGTTGAGTAAGGGCAACGAGTCGTTCTTGAACTTCTTGAAGTTCACTATTTGGAGTAGCTGTGATGGGAACAGCACAGAGGATTGACGACATCGTTTAGCAAATCGGAAAACGTAGGCGAGTACTCGTAACGCTCTGCCGAAATCGGAGAACCGCTCAAGTGGATCAGACGGAGAAAATTCAGCAATGTGGACCTTAACTGGACGCTGCTCTAGGTCAGTCTCCAGACATGAGCCAGCTGGAACAGGCCATTGCCTCTGAGGCAGACCCAGCCAGTCGGGTCCATTCCACCACAGATGGCTGTCTCTCAGCTCCTGTGGCGGGACTCCGCGGCCGGCTAAATCTGCTGGATTGTCTTCTGACCGCACGTGTGACCAGGTCCGACAATCAGTGATTTGGCCGATATTGGAAACGCGGTTGGCGACAAACGTGGTCCAGGAGCAAGGAGATCTGCGAAGCCAGGCCAAAACGATGGTGGAGTCCGTCCAGTAAAACGATTCGCACTTTCCTATGGGCATCTGCGGAATGAGGGCTGAGGATAGTTCCGCGAGAAGGACAGCTCCACACAGTTCGAGTCGAGGGAGCGACACTGTCTTGACTGGAGCTACTCTGGTCTTGGACGTCAGAAGATGGACGGATATGTGATGGTCTATTTCCACGCGAACATACAGTGCTGCCCCGTAAGCCTTTTGAGAGGCATCGCAGAAACCATGGATCTGGATGGATGCTTCCGGCTGAAAAGAGACCCAACGAGGTACTCGAATATCTCCAAGACGGGGATGATAGGAGAGAAAATCTTCCCAACGCTGAAACAGCTCGGACGGCAAGGGATCGTCCCACCCAAGCTCATGAAGCCAGATTTCCTGCATGAAAATCTTCGCACGAACGATGACAGGTGCCAGCCATCCCGCTGGATCGAAGAGCTTTGCTATTTCCGAAAGGACTTCACGTTTTGTGATGGATTTCCTTGTAGGAATTTTGGAGGGCGCAAAGAAAAACTCATTTGTGTTGGCTTGCCATCGGATCCCCAAAGTCTTGGCAACGCTGGCCTCTTCGAATTCCAAGAAGTCTTCTCTCAGAAGGTGGTCCTTGGGAATGTCTTGGAGGAGTTCCTTGTCGTTCGATGTACATTTTCGAAGGGGAAAGCCCGCTGAACTCATAGCGTCTTGCAGCTCCTTGATGCTGGATATCGCGCATTGCCTGGTGTGAGCTCCTGCTAATACATCGTCAACGTACATATAATTGGAAATGATGTCACTAGCACGCGGAAATTGTGCTAGCACATCTGTAGCGAGCTGCTGCAAAACGCGAATGGCCAGAAACGGTGCGCAATTTACGCCAAACGTAACTGTGTTGAGCTCATAGTCACAGAGCTCTCCATCCTTGTTCCGGTAAAGGATTCTTTGAAATGGCGTGTGTATTGGCTTTACTAGAATTTGACGATACATCTTAATAATGTCGGCGTTGAAGCCGTAACGAAAAAAACGCCATTTCAAGATCTGAATAGTCAGATCGGACTGTAAGACAGGACCTGCATGAAGGACATCATTCAGGCTCTTACCATTAGTGGATTGACTGGAGGCGTTAAACACAACGCGAACTTTTGTGTAAGTGCTGTCAGGTTTGAAAACCGCATGGTGTGGAAGATAAAAGTTCCCAGTATCTATAGTAGGGGGGACTCGTCTCATGTGACATAAGTCCAGATATTCCTGGATCACGGAGTCGTACTGCTCTTTTAATGGAGTGTTTCTGTTTAAACGGTTCTCGTTTTTTAGAAACTGAGCCAGTGCGATTGACCTTGAATGTCCTAGGTTGATGTGATCAGGATCTTTGAAGGGGAGAGCGACAATATATTTGCCACTATCATCTCTTGTTGTTGTGCGCATAAAGTAGTCTTCGCATATGGCATCAGACTCCTTTACTGGCTTCGTAGGGAGATCCTCCACCTCCCAAAACTTTGTGAGGAGGTTTTCCAACCGTTGGTCGTTCTTGACCGTGACTCGTGTTGAAAAAGCGGAGATAGAGGATGAAGCACAAGTAGTTATTGGGCCGGTGAGAATCCAACCGATAATGTTTTCTTGACCCAATAATGCGCCACAAATATTAGGAATAGAGCCGCCTAGCAGCATGGATGGAAGGATATCTGCGCCTAATAGCACATCTATCTGCGAACTCTTGTAAAAATTAGGGTCAGCCAGCGGAATATTGGGAAGGTCTCGCAACGCACTTCCGGGAATCGTATGTGAAGGTAGAGTACCTGCCACATTTGGAAGCACAAACGCTGAAGCTTCAATGCGAACTCTCGGCTTCGATGGGGATCCTATGTTGAAGTGACATAACTTCTCAGGATTGGCATATACAGCTTGGTTAAGTCCGGCAACTTGGGCTGTTACAGGTTTATACGGGAGTTTGATGATTCTAAACATTCGTTCTAAAATGAATGTGGCTTCGGAGCCAGAATCGATCAACGCACGAGCCCTATAACATGTGCCAAGGTGGCATATGTTTATAATAGCAGTGCCTGAAAGAACACCTTGCGTGTTCGACGTGAAATAGTTGTGGATGTTTGCCGAACTTTGGTGTATTGGTTGACTTGGAAGGTATGGAGTAGCAGCAGAACTTAACGATGACCTGGTGGTCGGTTGAGTAGGAGGGTCACCACGATGCAACAATGTATTGTGGCGACCTTTGCAAGTGAAGCAGTAATGGCTGCTTTTACATTCTTTAAGCTGATGTCCTCTGGCGAAACAGTTCAGACATAGCTGCTGCTGTTTAATGTAGAAGGCCCGATCTGTAACTGACATTTGCAGAAACCGTGGGCATACACGCACTGGATGATTCTCTTTGGAACAAAGCTTACAGGTAGAAATTGGCTTTGGAGCTTGTGTCTTAACCTTAACCTTCGTTTTGAAAGAGTTGATCTTCTTCTTATTAAGATCCTTGCGATCGGATTGACTCGGGCGTTCATAGGCCTCATGTCTTCTATCGCTTATAGCGTGCGATGGCGCTCAGTCAGATAATTGTTAAATTCGACCCAAGTTGGAATATCGGACTTATTGTGGAGGGACTGCTCCCACAAGGACAGGGTAAGTTTCGGAAGTCTGGATGAGCATAGGAATACGAGCAAGCAATCCCAATTTTCGATGCTGACCTTAGCTAGCTCAAAAGCTGTCAAACACCCCTGGATTGTGCTCTGGAGCTCTTTTAGTGCCTTACCAGACTCTTGGGAAACCGACGGTAGACTAAAAAGGATTCTAAGCTGACTGTTAACTAACAGCCGCTTATTTTCGAATCTTTCCGAAAGATTCTGCCATGCAGAGTGGAAACCGTCATTTGTCAATGGAGATTTTGAAACAATACCCTTTGCCTTGCCGCTTGTCTTAGCATTGAGGTGGAACAGTTCCTCGACTGGGGTCAATCTAGAATTATTAATATAAATCGCTGTAAAGAGATCCCGGAAAGTGGGCCAGCGCAGATAGTCTCCATCGAAGACTTCTGTATCGATTGGTGGAAGACTACAACCTCTTGAGATGGAAGGAAGAGATGCTTGTAGTTGCTTATTCTTCGAGGATGCTGCGTCTATACTCTCGCTCAATTGAGCTACGCATCGTTCATATACGGAATATGAATGATCATATTTCGCTTGCATCTTTGCAAATCTTCCATGGAACCGCCGTCTTGCAGAAGGGTTTGGGAACCTTGTTCAAACGCAAGCTCTACTTTTTCCCATAAGGATCGGATTTGATCCCGGCGCACCTGTAGCGTAAACAGTGATTCGCCGGCTGAATTGGAAAATCTAGCTTCGAATTGGCCTAGCCTGTCCGACACAGCAATGAACTCTTTGGACGCCATTTTGGAATGAGCTAAGATTTTCTTTGATTCCTGTCTGGTTATACGGTGGCTATCCTACGGAATTGTTAAACTCTCTGCTTTGAGCTTAGGCTGATCACTAACTTGAAGTTTGGACGGACCAGCGGACGGTTTTGATTCCAACTTTTTACCAGACTTAGACATGTCACTTGGCGCTGAGGAGCTGCGAGCGCTTGACAAGGAAGAACGACGGGCCTTTGAAAGGGAAGGACGAAGTTTCGCTTTTTGCTTTTGGTCTTCTGACATAATAGGCTCTCTACGGAGCCGAAAACAAAAGGACGAAGACCAAAGAAATTACAACAAAAAAAAGAGAAACCAAATCAAAAGGCAACAGGCACAACAAAAAATATACCAAAAAAAAAACAAAAAATACCAGTATGTGAGTATTTTTCACCAACGGAAAGTGTATATTTTTTTTAAAAAGGAGAAAAAAATATACCAAAAATACTAAAAAATACCAAAATGTGAGTATTTTTTACCAACGGAAAGTGTACATTTTTATTTAAAAATGAGAAAAATATACCAAAAATACTAAAAATACCAAAATATGAGTATTTTTTACCAACGGAAAGTGTATATTTTATTTAAAACGGAGAAAAAAATATACCAAAAATACTACAAAATACCAAAATATGAGTATTTTTTACCAACGGAAAGTGTATATTTTTATTTAAAACAAGAAAAAATATACCCAAAAAAAAAAAATACAATACAAAAATATTTATTTATTATTTTTTTTATTATTTATTTATTATTTGCGCTTAACTTTTATTTATAACTCAATGTATACACAGCTAGTCGGATAGGCCCCACTTGCGGAAGGGTGTACTAATATTGCAATTTAACTCTTGAAAACGGGTATACCCCACTTGTAAGGAAAAAAATTTGTAGGGTATACAATTTTTCCTGCACAATAGAATGTCCAAAACCTTATTTAATCTGTTGCTAACGCTCTTGGGCAATTCTCTTGCGCGTCCAAGACAACGGATAAGTATGGAAGAACGGCTTTCCATGACTTTGTTGTAAGTACATATATATTTATTTAGATACATACTTCTTATACAAATGTTAATGTTTAAATGAAATGAAGGTTTTTAGCACACGGAACAAGTATGCAGACAATAGCTTGGAGCTATAAGATAGGCAAAGCTACTGTGAGGAAGATTGTTTTGGAGACTTGCGAAGAGCTCTGGCGTGTTCTTTCTCCAGTATATTTGACAACCCCAACAATGTCTCAATATAAAGACATTGAAGGGGAGTTCAGGAGAATGTGGCATATGCCAAATTGTGTGGGTGCCATAGATGGCAAACACATCGCCATAAAGTGCCCCAAAAACTTCGGAAGCTGCTGGTTTAATTATAAAAAATATTTCAGCATGGTGCTTATGGCTGTTTGCGATGCGCGTTATATTTTTACAGACATAAGCATCGGAAGCTACGGGAGTAAAAGCGATGGAGGTAAGCTTCTAATTTCACACATATACATATAGACAAAGTTATTGATTTTAAATACATTTTCAGGTGTGTTTCGAATAAGTGATTTTGGAAGAAGCTTGTTGGAAAACAAGCTGCCATTGCCTGCGCGAAAACCGTTGCCCAACAGCGAAAACCCAACACCATTTCCCCATTATTTTGTTGCTGATGCGGCTTTTCAGCTAACAGCAAATTTAATGAAGCCGATTGCTCCACGGCGTCAAGGAGAAATGCTTGAGCTGAAGGCAAAAGTATTCAATTATCGGCTCTCTCGGGCGCGACGAGTAGTAGAAATTGCATTCGGAATACTAACGGCACGATGGCGCATACTAACACAACGTTGGAGTTTATGCCACAGAACTGCGAAAAGATTGTTCTAGCCTGCATAGTTTTGCATAATTTTATTATGCTGAATGACATTGAACGCTTGTATTGTTCAGACTCGTATGTTGATAGAGATGCGTCGGATAATACAATAATTTTGGGAGATTGGAGGAACGACGTTGGTCCCAATGGTACTCTTAGAAACTTTGTGTCGCATATACGACGGAGTTCGAGCAGAGCGCAGCAAGTTCGTGAAGAATTATGCAGATATTTCAGCGCAGAAGGGGCAGTAGCATTCCAGCCCAATTCATAAATTAAATAAACAAATAAATAAATAAATGCTGATGAGTTTTTCTTTCCAAAGTATTATTTATTTTTGTAATTTCTTTACTCCTCGTCGCTTTCTAGCTGCGCATCTTGTAGCACCTTCATTATGGACATTATTGTTTTCAATTTTTTTTTGGGCTTCATCTCTGCTAATAATGCGTACACAGTTGTGGTGAAACCACTTGCCACTTTATCCTCTTGCCGATTCATTACACTTTGGACGTAACTATTAAATGTTTGGTTAACCTCGCCCAAATTTCCGACAAGTCATTTTTTTTTTGCCTTTTGGCACGCTATTCTTCTTGACTTGTCGGCTGAGGTGATGCCATCGGTGTTGACGTTGTTTGTTTTTCTGTCTGTATTTGTGTTGTTGATGATCTGGATGACTGCATGGACAAATCATTTATCGGAGTCGCCACTTCCGTTCCAGCATTTAGCAACGAATCGAAGCTGTCATGGACTTCCAATGTAAATGAAGGCGAATTGGAGTCCGTCGCTGGAGATCCAGGTTCCAATGGTTGCGACATCATCCAAGGAGCAGCAGACAAAGATTCATTAAAAAAAAACTAGTGCGCTGCCTTCAAATCGAATATAACAATATTATACTTTAATATAAAACACAAAACTTTTTTAACCTACTTGCGCTTCAGTAAATGGCTTCTTGAAACGACATGGAATCAAAATGTACCCAAACGTCTCCACTTTTCGCTCCACTTCCTGATGGACATTCCATTTGGCGAAGGATTTTGTTATACCGTTCTCTTAGCGATGTCCAGCGCCGCTCACATATATCCGCTTCACAAAAACAAAACAATAAATAAAAAAAACAATTATGTATATAATATTATACTCACGAAGTGATGACAGTTCTGCGGCAATTAATATCCAAGCTTCCTTTTTTTAGATGGGTCTTTAAAATTTTTGCTAGCTTTATTGTACAATAATCATTTCTTGCACCAAACAAATAAGCTTGTGCTCATCCATTTTGAAATCAGCTGCTGAACTGGAACATGAACTTGAACTTGAACTTGAACTAGAAATTCTGTTTTCTGCAGGTTGTAGAGTCAAGTCAAGTCAACTCAATTCAAGTCAATTGAGGGTAACCTGCAAGCAGTGTTTTCCGTAAAGTTGAATAGATCAGCTGTTTGGTTAATTACATTCAAGTTAAATTCAAGTCAATTCAAGTTAACTTCAAGTCAATTCAAGTTCGGGTAACTGAGCCTTAACATGATGTTTAACATAAGTTATGCTCAGAGCGGAAACAAAATACTGATTTTGGTGGGGAGTTGCAGATGCATACTTTTAGGCATAAACATTTATGTGTTAAAATATTACTAAACGTCCGTTCACTTTATTTTACTTGCTCTTATATTCCTCCTCAATCTGATATTAAAATTTACTCGTCCCATCTGAGTGACCTGCAAGTTGTTTCGTCATTTTTGACAGATATGGATAATCTGATAGTGGTTGGTGATTTTAATCTGCCACATGTTGTATGGGCTGTGAATGACACATCTTCGGCGGTGTTACCAGTCACTTCTGATGATTTTATCGATGGCCTACTTGAGTTAGGCCTATCGCAAGTTAACAGGGTGCATAACTGTAGTGGTAGAATGTTGGACTTAATATTTGTTTCGGACTCCGATTGCAGTAATGCTAGTAGAATACCTCCTCTAGTGCTTCCGGAAGATACCTACCATCCAACCTTGGAATTATCCATCGAAATTCTTAACCCTATTTTAGTATCTAAAAATACTTTAAAACCCGTTGCTTTCGTAAAACTAACTTTACTAAATTAAATTATCTTCTTCAACATACTAATTGGTCGCGCCTTTATTCTTGTAGTGATATAGAAACTGCTATAACCATATTTTATAGGACCTTGTATTCGCTTTTGGATATTTGTGTTCCCCTCACTTGTTCTTCAAGTGACAACAAACCATTTTGGTTTACGAGAGAACTATCGAAGTTGAAAAACGCAAAGACAAGATCATATAAAAATTTAAAAAATCGGGAACTACTTTAGATATATCTTCGTATGTAGTAGCAAAGTCAAGTTTTATTTCCGTTAACACATCTTGCTATAATAATTATCTTTATCGTTGTAGACTAAACTTTCACGTGACCCTAAACAGTTTTATAAATTTGTTAACTCTAAACGTAAGACTTCTTGCTTGCCATCCTCAGTATACCTAGATGATACAAAAGCAAGTTCTGATCAGGCAGTAGCCGGTCTATTTGCTGAGTATTTTCAATCAGTATACTCATCGAATATGTATAGTAGTAGTAATTCCTATCCTTTTCAAGTTCAAACGTCAAATTGCATATTTGTCCCAGTAGTTACTGAGTCTATGCTCCTGAGTGAATTTAACTCTATTAAACCTGGCTACCTGCCTGGTCCTGATGGAGTGCCAGGTTGTATTCTTAGATACTGCGCGGATTCTCTTTGTGCGTCATTAAACAAATTATTTAACTTGTCTGTTGATTCAAACGTGTTCCCTGATATATGGAAGGAATCCTTTATAATTCCACTCCATAAAAATTCTTCAAAATCAAACGTTAAAAATTATGGGGCATATCCAAGTTGTCTGCCATACCAAAAGTCTTTGAAAAAATTATATGTTCTCAACTGCAACACGGATGTAGTTCGATTATATCGCCTTATCAACACGGTTTTGTTAGGCGTAGATCTACTACCACTAACCTTCTTGAAACTGACATTGTTTACACCGATTTTAGTAAGGCATTTGATTCTATAAGTCATCCTCTGTTGCTTCATAAATTAAATTGTGTGGTCGAACACAAAAAGTAGTTTTTAAATCGTCGGTATCTAAACCTATTTTTGTTACCTCTGGGTACCCCAGGGTAGTCACCTTGGACCTTTGCTATTTAATTTGTTTATTAACGATCTTCCAGCAGTTATTACTAGCTCTTTTGTGTATACGTTTGCTGATGATGTAAAGCTATGTTTCACCTATAATGACACTTCCCTGTGTAATTTTCTACAGTCGGATTTGGGTGCGTTGTCAGTCTGGTGCCGTACTAACTAACTAAATTTAAATTGTTCAAAATGTAAAGTCATGTCTTTTTGTAGAAGTACCCCTCATACTGCTCACTATTTGCTTGATGGTTCACCACTTGACCGCGTGTTTGAAATCAAAGATTTAGGCATTATTCTTGATCCTAAATTAAAGTTTGACGCTCATATTTCGTATATGGTCAATAAGGCCATTAATGTCCTTGGCTTCATCAAGTGGTGGTCGAAAGAGGTTAATGATCCGTACACCACTAAACGCTTTATACATCCTTAGTACGTCCTATTCTGGAGTATGGATCTTGTGTGTGGTCCCCACAATACTCGATTCACCAGGACAGAATTGAATCTGTGCAGAAGAAATTTCATCTATTTGCCCTTAGAAGTTTTAACTGGGTTGCTGGAGTTGACTTACCCCGTATTCAAGTAGACTCCTTTTGATAAATCTTCCCTCCCTGTAAAATCGTAGAACTATGCATGGAGTGTTGTTTATTACTAACCTACTTAATGGTGAAATCGACTCATCAGTTCTTTTGAGTCGAATTAAATTTAATGTCCCGGTTAGATCTTCACGTAACTTTTTACCCCTTAGCCTTGATCGTTGCTTCAGCAACTATTTAATTCATGAACCATTTGGTGTTATATGTTCTGACTATAACAAACTTTATTCTCTTGTCTCCTTGGAGGCCTCAACTCCAGTACTAAAAAATCGATCCTTTTTGCTTTATCTAATCTTAACCACTAACTACTAATCTAACGCTGGTCTGATTGGGTTTTTCTGGGTTTTTCCCAATCCTCGCAACAAATGTTGGACTGCTCAATTTTTTATTGAATTTCCCAGAGCTTTAACTTTAACTTCTAATTATTTTTTCAGATTTATGTATTATTCTATATTTTATTTAATTTAATTATGTTAATTATTTTTAATTTAAATGAAATTTTGATTCATTTTAATGTCAGCTGCTCTTAGCTGACTATAAATAAATTAATAAATAAATAATAATATAAGTAACAGCTCTCCGTTTAAACATATAGCAAAACAACCTGTTTTAAACCTGAAAAATCCCTGTTTTTTACAGCAAAAATTAAACCCCCCTCCCTTCAACTGTTTTCAAACCGGAAAAATTGCAGTCAAACAACAACCTGATTCTTGAAAACCACAAAAAATAACAGCTTAACAGCCGCAGTATTTAAAACCAGAAAAAATAGCAGCTCTCTATTTTAAACAGTTAAACAACAACCGGTTTCTTAAACCGAAATAAACCTGTTATTAACAGCTAAACTGCAGCCGGTTTTTTTTTTACCGGTAAAATAACCGCTCTCTGTTTTAAACAGCTATATAACAACCTGTTTCTTAAAAACATCAAAAATAACAGCAAAACAAGAAGCTGTTTCTGAAAAACATGAAAAATAACAGCAAAACAGCACCCGGTTTTTCAAACCGTAAAAAATAGCAGCTCCCTGTTTTAAACAGTTAAACAACAACCGGTTTCTAAAACCGAAAAAAAAAACGTGTTTTTAATAGCAAAACTGCCACCAGTTCCATGTATTTTGGGCTTACCTATTTTCAAGGTTATTGTATGAGTTCTAGAATTGGAGTTGAAAGACAAAATATTTGCCTGGAAACGTCAGATGGCCACCGCTGCCTCACTTTGCAAGGAGTACTTTACTCTGTTCAACAGCGTACTTTTAAGTCCCGATTTTTAATCGCCACGATTGTGGACTTGTTCTTTAATTTAAATGTTAAATTAATGTTATAGTACCAAACGCAGCAGTATTGCGTCAGTACTTTTGTTGGCTTTAAGTGAAAAAATTGAAAGCACTCTTAAAAAATAGATTCGAATCTCAAAAATTTTTTTGAAAAAAAATCACGAATTGACATTGCTGACAGATGTAAACTACTTTGTGAAGAAAAACAAACGGAAATTAAATTCCGACAAGATAATAAAAATTAATAAAAAATCAATAAAAGTCAGTAGAATAGTAACAACTTTTTAATAAGAAAAATAAATAAACATAAAGGGGAATCAATAATAGAATAATATGTCTCCTGCCTGTATAAACCTTAATCGTCGATAATGATTTGGTAGCTGAGAGGTCTGTTGTGCCCCCCTTCTAGTTCTATGACTCTTCCACCGGACATGGAAACTGTACGAGATCAAGTATTTATGATGAGTTGAGGGTTTCTTAGCCTTTAATACGGTTGATATGTTGTTCTAAGACAATAAAATTTGTTCCTTGCTAAGGCTACGCATACTGCTATAATGTGAAAGGAGGATTCTTTCTCCCGATAAACATTTGTCTTGTCTGAGATCAGATGTCTTCGTTCAGCTCGCTTCCATCTAAAGACTCTCGCTGTTCGTTAGCTCCTACCTTATTGTACCTTTTTCTACTTCACACTTCGGCTCAAAGCCTTTTAGGAGTGTCTCTGCCCTCAATCTTGTTTGCGTGCTAATTTTTACGTACCCTGCAATATTTACGTGACTCGGGTACGATCTAAAAAAATTAATAAGAAGTTATTATCGAAAACTCAATCAAAGATACGTTTGTGGAGGTAGTGTTCAATCAATTGTTTAGTTAGAACAATCAGCGATATAATAGGACAGCTAAAATTCCATACATTTTGAAGACATTTTTATTAGTCAGACAAAAATCGAAGTAAATGATTATGTGTGTATGAGCAAACATAATACTTGATTGAGAAGAGCTACTCACCAAACCGGGAAACTTAAAATGTACAATAATAGAAATACAATACAAAATCCCTATAACAAACATATTGAATGACTGTGAGGCTTCCGAACTTACAGACATTGTCTAGAGAGATAAAATTGAAAAAACAGGTACGCACTTACTTGGTTGAAAAAATAATAATAAGAAATAACGGATAAATTGATAGGGTTTTAGATGGGAACAACTCATGGAAAAATGTGAAGTACGTAGTAGACTCGACTATGACTTCACGATTTAATGTAAACCATAATAAATATTTTGGGTGTTACATTGTTCGATCAAATTTCCTCCGAATACTTTATAAATTTTTTTAATAGCTCTTGGTGCTTGATGTCGTGGTCTAATGTTTTTATATCCAAATTATATGTTTTGTGGGCTGGTGTGTTAAAAGTTAAAGGTGTGAGCCTTGGAAAGTAGCTGGAAATAATATAAATCAGGGGATCCAAAATCGGTACAGAGTAGAACAATGAAATACTATTCAAATAAGGCGCCTACATGCAAACCGTACATTATCTAGGTAAAAGTTAATTATGTGTGTACGATTGATGGTCCAGGTGAGGATCGCTTCGTCGTATGGGAGGGTGGGGTGTCAAGTGATGATGGTGAGCGATTGAGTCTCTTTAGGATGCCAGGCTGTCGTAAACAGTGACAGTACTTTTAATTTAATATAAGTAAATATTTTGTGTACCCGTATAACAGCATATTTTTATTTTTAAATGAAAAATAAACAAACTATTCCCTTCCATCAGTTTGATAGATTAATTGGCTTCCGTTTTTAACAGCCCAGTTTTTGTCAAATAAAGGGCGATTGAATATAAATTGTAGGAAACATCGAAAATTATTAAAGTAAGTATAGAAGTGGAGCGCAATAAAAAAGAAAAATAAGGTAAAAATACTATATGAGATGCAAAAGAAATAAATAAAAACAAGTAAGAAGGCTCTTGTCGGGAGAGCCCGACTAGAAGATACCCTGAACCCAGTTGCAATAAATAGATTTAATTTATATAAGACTTTGGTATACTGGCTTAGCTTCCATCGATTAAGTTCAATATCTCCGGTGTTTCTCAACCGATTTGGACGAAATTTTCAGAAAAGTTCTATCATTATCCATTACTTCAACCCTCATTTTTAGATTTTCCAAATTTTTTTTTATTGTTATCGATATTATGTGTATATCGGAAACAAGAATAGTTATCGATAATTTGAAGCAAACTTGTTCTGCTCATGGTATAGGAGAACTTATATACAAAATCAGAAGTCTCTTGCTCTTGTAGTCACTGAGATCCACGCGATCATACAGACGGACAGACGGACAGACAGACGGACAGACGGACATGGCTATATCGTCTCGGCTGTTGATGCTGATCAAGAATATATATACTTTATAGGGTCGGAGATGCTTCCTTCTGCCTGTTACATACTTTTGCACAAACCATTATACCCTTATTTACCCATTTTATGGGTTAAGGGTATAAAATAATAATTAACAACAATAATCAGCAAACAATCAGGATCATAGAGCACATTCCATTAAGTAATATAATAATCTCAAAGTGCGTGATAAAATGCGAAACGGAAAGAACCAACTAATAATGTTGAAGAAATTCTATAAGACAGTTCCGTCTTTCCACTAATTGTTTTAACTGTATAACCTACCTAGCTCAATCAAGCAAATTGTTCTTAAAAACGTCAAATAGTAAACACTTTGAAACGAAAAGACCTGATGCTCCTTAAGTGTGAAAGTTGTAACACTCATGTGTTTAAGATAGCGATAAGATTCTGAGCAAAATTTAATCTCAATACCTAAAAGCTGATAAAATATAGAGACAGACATATAGTACTTGAAAGCCTACGGTGTTGATCTACATATTAATTAAGAATAAACATATCTGGGATCAAGCATGCTTTCGTTTATGCAGAACAGAAAAAAAAATACTATGACTCGGTTCAAAAATTGAGAGGCAAAACCCTTAAATTTAAAGGCAATATATAAAGTCAAATAACATAAAAGAATAAAATAAAAATTAAATAGCAAAATAATAAAACAATATACAAATATTATTAGAATGGAATGACATACTACTTTTAAATCTTACTCCCTGCCGTATTATATGTAAGGAAAATGGACCAAGAAAATAGATTGTGGACCTAAACAAGAACAGCTTTATCTCGCTCTTTCAATGTACGAATTATAACCCACAAGAATCATAATAGAATATAGTCTAGCAAAACTACTTAGGATGAAGTCTAAACGGTCTGAAGACCATGAATCCTAAGTTAGTGAAAATTATTGTAAATGACTTGTTTGCGCTCTTTTTATTAGTTTAACATACACACAACTAGTGATTTACCAACATAAAAAGAAAAATAAATCTTACCATACAATTATTAAACCAAATCTTATTATTTGGAGCCTCCTCCACAAACAGTATACAATAAAATCAAACCCTAATCTAAAATCAAAAACCAGGATCAAGAGCTAGGGAGTATAAAACGACTAATACAAAGGAAGAAAAAACCGAAAATACCAATATTTAGTGGGTATAAACAATCCGGTGATAGTTAAAGTACATTATTTTAAAAACACACTACAATTAAAAATTTTAACTACTCTACCTCCCGTTTAGCAAAATACCGACTCTCAAGTCATCTCGAGCTTTAGTACATCACAACCGTATTTTGCCATCCAAATTCAAGATTAATGCAAAGGTTCAAGAGTAATAAAACACAATACAATGGTTTCACGAAATAAATAAATAACTCAGATCATGAAAAAATAAATCCTTTAGCGACAATAAGTTTTGAGCACTAAAGAAAATAAGTCTCCTTAAGAAATAATTATAATAATTATATGAATAAATACGCCCTTATAACATGGCATCTAATAGATACTTAACCCTTAAATTAAAACACTTAACGTATTCATACTTTTCGAAACAGTGTAAGACTCATATCTCGAACTGATAAGCTAGTTCAATGCACTTCCTTATTAAATGCAAGAAAAATGGGGAGAATAATGAAATAAAATAATACCATCCATCAATTATAAGAAATTAGTAACGAAATTTTGTAAGTTCAAGCAATGAGTTTGGAAATATAAAAATCTAACATAATCACTAAAAAGTAGAAATGTACATAGGTTGACAGCTAAAATGTATTAAAGCAATCAATTATTAAGTGAAAAATCAATGTCCGATCGATTTCCCTGTTAAAATTAATAATACAATCTATCTCGTTTTAAGCGTATAGCCTAGTCAAAATAGCTAACTACATAACATAAAATGTTTAAAAATCTGTAGAATACTAAGTTGAAGAAAACGATTAATATAACACAAATTAAGATAGGGTATCATACAACGTCAATAGAAGAATTTTTGAAGTCAGTAAATGAGTACAAAACACATTCTTTATACATTTTTATCGTAGGTAGCATACTGAGAAAGAGTTAATAAACCCCGTTAAAAAAAAAATAATCAAGCTGCTAAGAAAATCTTACTGTTTTCATTTTCTTTATTTTAGAAATTGATTTGATATGTGAGTTTGATGAAATAATTTTAGTTGAGTATTAGAAATAGTTTGACGGATATCTTAAATATGAAAAGTGTCATTTGATGAAAATCTTAAAGCGAGCAGAGGGAAAGTTAAGGAAAAGATTATTTGATAAGCCTATAAGATTACCTTAAGGAATTTAAAGAATGTATAAGCAAAATAAATTATTAGTGAGATAGAACGGAATCCAATTTATGGGGATTAAAAAAAAATAATAACAATAATCTCAATAAACGATGAAGTATAAATATTAAGATCAAAATTAGTTTGTTAAAACATGATTATTATACCAGCTACACGAACTTCGTTAAGCTTTCAAGTGAGTACTAGAACTAAGGCTTATAATATTGACTTAAAAATGCTTTTATAAAGCCGAAACAAAATCATGACTTGTGTGTTCTACCGGCTTGTCATTAATCTTAATGTTCGGTGATTGTGTTTGGTAAATCCCTCAACGGAACAAGCTTAATATAAATCTTAAATTTAACATACTACAAAAACCTGTAAAAAAAAAAAAAAAATATATATATTTATATGAAATAAAATTAATACCCATAAGAAAACATAATCTGATAGTTTCTTAAAAAGTACAGCAACTTAAAAAATGTTCATTGGTTTATTAAAAAGTTATACTAATTAGCTCTATAAAAGTAACAGAAGTCAGTGCAATAATCAAAACATATATATGCAAATAACGGTTAGAAACGTAAGTAGCGAATAAGTTGGGTGTGCGTTAGAAGGAGGGACAATCAATTAACATACCACCTGCATTTCATAGACGCTCGTGTATAGAATCGCATAAGGGAGCGTGTTTTAATATAATAATACAAGCAGGATCACTTAACACTATAACACTTTCCCCCTCTAACACCTACTCTCTCTATTGCTAACTCTCTCTTTTTCCCTCTAACACTTTCCTCCTCTTACAACTTCCCCCTATAATATTTCAAACTAAATCTGCAAGTCTCAATACTCTTGTGTTGATCTTGCTGCTGCTGCTGCGAAAAAATTCCCATCCCTTGCTTACATAATAATCACGAATGTTGTTGTTCTTGTTGTTGTTGGTGTTGCTTTTGATCATAACAATGCGGCCTACGAATGTACTGCCCTTTGACTAGCGTACTTCAAACAAGCACAATCTTGTCTCAATCCTTTTATTCTTTGATCACAGGTTTTCACAAACATTCATTGTTTATATTTTGCCTGCAGGTGTGCAAGGCAACGCACGTCAAACAGTCGCCGTCTCGACTCTCTCTTATCTACTTATTCGAATCTAACACCTTCTCCCTCTAACACTTTCCCACTCTATCCTTTCCCCCTCTTACACCTTCTCCCTCTAACACTCCACCTCTTACACCTTCTCCCTCTAACTCTTTATAATCTATACGTACAAGTATCAATACTCTTGTTTAAAAACAATGTGTTGATCTTGCTGCTGCTGCTGCTGCGAAAGAAAATTCCCATCCTTGCACACATAACCCCCCACGAAGGATGTTGTTGTTGCTGTTGACAATAATAATGTACGTGTGCAGAGCAATGAATTTAAAACAGAAGCATACTTGACTCTAACACTAATTGGTTAAATAGCAAAAACTGATCCTGTCATTATCACAATCATAAAGCTCAAAGTATTGACATTGCTGCTGCTGCTGCTGCGTAAGAAAAGTTCCATCCCTTGTTCAAAGAGCCCCACGAAGGTTGTAGATGTTGTTGCTGTTGGTGTTGCTTTTGATCATAACAATGCGGCCTACGAATGCACTGCCCTTTGACCAGCGTACTTCAAAAAAGCACAATCAAGCATGCACAAACTTGTCTCTAAGTCTTCCTCCCTCTAACACTTTCTTGCACACAGTACCCTTCTAACACTATCCCCCTCTAACTCTTTCCTCCTCTAACACCTTCTCCCTTTAACACTTTCCCCCTCTATCCTTTCCCCCTCTGACACCTTCTCCCTCGAACACTCCCCCTCTTACACCTTCTCCCTCTAACTCTTTATAATCTAAATGTACAAGTATCAATACTCTTGTTTAAAAACAATGTGTTGATCTTGCTGCTGGTGCCGCTGCCAAAGAAAATTCCCATCCTTGCACACATAACGCCCCCACGAAGGTTGTAGTTGTTGTTGCTGTTGGTGTTGCTTTTGATCATAACAATGCGGCCTACGAATGTACTGCCCTTTGACTAGCGTACTTCAAAGAAGCACAATCAAGCATGCACAAACTTGTCTCTAAGTCTTCCTCCCTCTAACACTTTCTTGCACACAGTATCCTTCTAACACTATCCCCCTCTAACTCTTTCCTCCTCTAACACCTTCTCCCTCTAACACTTTCCCACTCTATCCTTTCCCCCTCTTACACCTTCTCCCTCTAACACTCCCCCTCTTACACCTTCTCCCTCTAACTCTTTATAATCTATACGACAAGTATCAATACTCTTGTTTAAAAACAATGTGTTGATCTTGCTGCTGCTGCCGCTGCAAAAGAAAATTCCCATCCTTGCACACATAACGCCCCCACGAAGGTTGTAGTTGATGTTGTTGACAATTACAATGCACGTGTGCAGAGCAACGTATTTAAAACTGAAGCACACTTGACTCTAGCACTAAATGGTTAAATAGCTAAAACTGATCCTGTCATTATCAAAACCATAAAGATCAATGTTTATGGCCAAATTGGTTAAATAGCCAAAACTGATTTTCCCAATAACTATGCTCAATGTTTATGGCTTGCTCGTTAAACAGGCGCATCCTTGACATCAGATCCTGTGATCATATAACCCACTTGAATGTTTTTATGTTGCTGCTTTTGACAAAAAACAATGCATACTGTTGCCTGCTTGTATGTGTGCAAGGCAATGCACTTAAAACAGGAATACACTTGAGACTAGATTCTATGATCACTGATTCTCAAGTGGATAATAAAAGTGTAAAAAAGGGATCGATGATTCTCAAGTAGGGTAATAAAACTGTCAAAAAAAAAGGTCATAAATTGCCACAGAACCGCCAGTTCCCTACTACAAACTTGCGTGGACTATGTTGTGGATTAATCCTCAACGCGTAGTAATTCCAGCACTCGTTTGAACACTCCCTTTAAAACAAACACAAGATTTTTTTTATTTTTATTTTTATTTTTTTCGACTTCCATAGAAAATAACCAAGAGATTTGTTTACCTTAAATGCTTACAGAAGCGACCTTGCTTGACACTTTAAGATTCTAGACTCCTGGGCCTATGCATTTTTTCCGTTACTTTTGGTAAATTCTTGGATTCTCCCAGGCCACACGTTCTGGGCGCCAAAATCTGAAAACTAATAATATAACAATATAATATTAATATCTAATATAGGTCTCCAGGTTATTCCCTGGTTAACCGGATCATATACATCGATAGGCGCCGGCATCTTCTGGTCTGTTCCCACCAGCTCCACTGCCGGCTTCAACAAGCTTAACATGGTGTTTTTCTGCTGCTTTGTCACCATCTTCTTGGGCATCTTGGTAAATTTCGGCATTATGCTTCTTTTGTTCACTTTGTTGACTTTTTATGATTGAACTATGCTCTGCACTGCCTTTTTATACCCATCGGCAGCACACACACACATGCACATGCGCAATACAGGTATCAATACAGGTAACAATTATCCTGCCCACATTTAAAATAGGAAAGTGTCACAAAAAGAGTGACGTGCCCAATAACTGTAGCAACCAATAGAGTGACGCGCCCAAAAACCTGTTGCTTTCAATGGAGTCATGTGACCAATACCTGCTGCTTCAAAGAACGTAATTTTTATCCATCCAAGAGTTGTGCGCATTCGAGAACCCTAACCATTTAACGAGTACCTGCCCTTTTCGTTTTTCTGTTATTTTCTCAACTAGGTAAGTGTGCGGGAACTGTGTTTTTGATTGTTCCTCTTTATAAAATCCGCCTTTCACTTCGATACCCTCGTAGTCTTTCAATATGTATGTAGTAGGGTATGTATTTTGTATTTTTTTTAACTTGAAAAATTTCACTTGTCCAGTTTGGGGTATACCCTTTCTCAAATAAATGTTTATGTTTACTTATACGCACATAGTCATTTACTTTGAATTTGCTACCACCAAATATTTTTAAGTGACTGTAAACAGTATTTAATAACATCTGTTCATTTGAGGAATTCACTTTTATAGGTGGCATTTTAATTGTTCTATGATATTGATTATTGTACTCTTTAATCAACCGCTTATACATTACGATCCAATTACATGTTCCATTGAAGCTAAACTCTCTCCACATAATTTCCTTTAAAGTTCTATTAAAACGCTCAATAATCGATGCCTTAAGTACACTATAGCTTGGTAATGATTAATGTTATGTTTTTTACACTAGTTTTTAAAATCAGTATTAAAAAATTCTTTTTCATCATCCGTTTGTAAATTCATAGAAATTCTATTCCCTTTAAAATGCCCGCGAACGCTTGTGTAACTTCTTTTCCAGATTTTGACTTCAATGCTACTCCCCACGCATATTTGGAAAACGTATCAATGATTGTCAATAGAAATCGATATCCCTTATTAGATGAGGAGTACTTTCCCATTTCTACTAAGTCTTCCTGCCAATGATCATCGATTCCCTTCATTACAACTATTCTTCGCTTAAAATTTTTACGTGCAGGTGCATGTAATTCTTTCACTAATTCCCGTTTGCTCATATTGGAATGTAGCACGTCTTTTTGGTTTTATATTTTATTTTATTTATTTATTTTTTTATTTTATTTATTTCCTTTATAACTTAGTACAATATTGTTGCTGACGACGTCTTTTTTTATTGTGTCGAGAGAAAATTTTGAGAAAATTTTGGTGGGGGTCAATCTGCATTTAACGGGTTTTGATAAATTGCATTTACTTATATATCATTTTTATTTATTAATATTTTTCTTTCGTTTTTGTTACGTAGGGGTACAGGCACCTCATCCGCTGTTATTATGTATTTTTAAAATGGTAGGATTATCAAAACAGCCAATTACAAATGTAAAATATTTATCAAGTATTTCTTTCAAATATTCGATACTCTTTATAGTATTGTTTAAGTTCTCTTGAAATAAATCAATTTTTGGTTTCTCTCTCTATTAATAATAATGAGATGGTGTGCTCTATATCATTTTTCACTAGAATTAATACTCGATCAACGTATTCTTTTATAACCAAGTCATTCGCCTCCTGCGGTTGTATACAACATATGATTCGTTTTTTCTGTATATTTAAATTTCCATCCTCATCAAAGATAAAACCCACTTATCTTTTTCCATTTCTGTGTAAATACTCCAAATGCTTCCTATCGCTTGAGTAGTGTCCAAACTTATCTAGACTCATATTGACTTAATAGCGATCTGGGTTCACAATTGGATTTTTTCTTGATGTAACTGCTTGTTTACAAACTCATTATTACTGTTTATTCTTGAAATGATTTCATTGCTAACTTTGTTAACATCATCTAATAACTTAGTTACTTCGTTAGTTATTTCATTCATTTTGCTTTCCATATCCTTAAACTTATTATTTCTTTGTTCGACTAATTGAGTAATATAAGCCGTTTGACTTTTTTTCATTCAAATACCTTAACATCAACATATTCTTTGATTACCAAATCATCGTTATTTATGGGCTGATTGAATTTTAATGCGTTTGTTTTGGGCATTTAGGTTACCATCCTCATCAATTTATAACGCAACTGTCGTCGAATGCAGACGTGTTTTCTCATCGTGGTCCGGTTAATTAATTCCCAAACGCAAAAGTGCACTGATATAAAAGATTATAAAATATATATCTTATGCGAAAAGACGCTAAGTGCAATGTATCTTCACAAATTGCTTTTTAAAAATCTGCAATTCAAACAAAACAATTGACTTTTAACAAATAATAACATATAAAACAAAAGGCACTAACAAATTCTTCACCTCGCTTAAGACAATGAGTCAACGCGAGAATTGTGGCCAGCGACAACGCGAGCAAGACGAGCGTCGTCGGCTGAGCAACGCTTACTTTTCCGTAGTTTCAGAGCAGCCCGAGCGGTCAATTACCCCCATCCCGCAAATCGAACTCTCTTACACAGCGCGTGCCAGAGAACGTTCTTGCTCACCGTCTCCGTCCCTGTTATCTATCGAGTCAACGCAATCCGACCGCGCGCGGTCGGCAACACCCAATCCGACAAATGAAGTATTGCACACAGCACGCGACGGAAAGTTTTCGTGCTCCCCGTCTCTCTTAGCAACGACTGCAAGTGCCGTGGCCTCTCTAGGTACCGCAACAGCGACTACAACCACAACTGCACCGATACCTACTTTCCGTTCAACAAGCACAACGACTGCTGCGCCGTCAGCAAATCAAATTGCAAACAGCAAAAATGTTAAGCCGGCTACGCAGACTGGTATGGATCGCTACATTTATATCAAAAGAAAGCTAAGTCCGCAAAATTCTACGAATAAACCAAAATGACCCGTAGCATTTAAATATACCCTCGAATGATACTACATACAATAGCAATAGATTTCACATCTTGGCAGAAAACACAGATGATCTGCCATCTGAAGCCGTTGGGGTTGTCACGAAAAAGCCGAAGCAACCCCCAATATATATACGCGAGAAAAGCTCCAGTGCTTTTGTTAACAAAGTTATCGAGCTCATAGGCGAAGATAGTTTCTACATAGTCCCTCTCGTACAGGGTAAAATTCAAGAAATTAAAGTCCAGACAAAGTCGGAAGATAATTACAGTGTTCTCATAAAGTATCTAAACGAAAAAAAAATGAATTATTATACGTATCAATTAAAAAGCTGCAAGGGCCTGCAGGTCGTAATAAAAGGCATAGAACCTGATGAAACAAAAAAAACATCATTGTCGCTTTGCATCGCAACGGACGTGTTTTTTTTATGCGCTTCGCTTTTTTGACTATTGTGCGTCTTATTTCTTCTATTAATTTCGCGAACTTGTGTAAACTAATAGTTTTGTGACTTTGTGTTTTGTCGGTTTGCCTAAACCCAAAGTGGACATTTAAGTGTTTCCAAGCACAACAATAAACTGCAGTCCAGCATACTGAAAAATTTGCTCAACTTGCTGCCGCCTGCTTTTGTTTTGTTTTTGTGTTTTTACGCTCACTCTCTCACTCTCTCTCTCTCTCTCTTTTTTTAAGCACTCCAGTGCATTAAACCGTTTCTTGATCGTTTACTCTAACGCGCTTTTTTGTGTTGGTGTTGGTCGCGGTCAAATTCTCTCCGTTGCTTGTTGCTTTCGGTGGTCGCGCTCGCGCCGTTTTTGTTTGTGAAGCTGTGAAGTAAGTTTTGTTTGTAGCTTTTCTATTTGCACATTAGGTTGGACCTGTATCTTAATAATAACAATTTTCTGCAGAGATTTTTTTTTATATTTATTATTTTTTTTTTTTTTTTACTTTTATATTCTTTTAATTAATTCAATAAAAATGTCTGTTTGCTGCTATGCGAATTGTCAAGTCCGCGCTAACTCAAAAATGGGTTTTGTCTGCTGCTGGATGTGCACAAATGTTGCTCATGAGCAATGTGCTGGCATTAGTGGCCGTGTCTCAGACCTCTTGAAGAATACTAATTTAGAGTGGCCGTGTTGGTCATGTTTGGAGAAAAAAAAAAGACATTGCAAGCTTTATAGGAACTCAGCTTGGCTTAGAGGGCGTTTTCTGTCAGTTGAATAAACTGTGTGAAAAATTCTCATCGGTTCAGAGAAACCTTAGCGAGAAAAATCTCGTACAGGATTCTCCAAAGCGTAAAAAGGCCGACGTTGGGCAGTTATCGGGCTCTGTGACGTTGGAAAATACTCCAAACGCTCCGATACCACAGGGTAAAGTAAATAAAAATCTTCATGTCCCTTCTACTAAAGTTATCGAGAACTTAGATGATAAAACAATAACTCCCATGGATATTGTCTTATCTGATCCCGATCATTCGGTTCCTTTGGTGGTTAGTAGTGTTGATGTTAATCAACAAAAAAACTCTATCAAACCTAAAGAGCCAAATATTCAATTATCCGAGACTGAGTCTTCCAAACCAGCCTCAGTGGAGGATATAATTAAAAAATTTGTTGCTGTCCCACCTAAAAAACAAATATTTGTTTCAAGGCTTCCCCCTGATTTAACATCAGATGATGTCAAGGTCTATATCAAGGCAAAATCGAATGCCAATGTCACGGTGGAGAAATTCAAATTTGCTTATGATCGGAACATTTCGTCTTTTAAAATCAGTGTTTCGAATCAAGATTTTTGCACCATATGCTGCAAAGAATTTTGGCCAGAACACATAATTGTGAAAGAGTATACTGCAAGAAAAAAAAATCGGCCCCGATTGTATCTACACTTCCGGTGGTTGGCTCTAAGGTAACTCTCCCAATTACTAATAGTTCAAAAAACTAACATCCTCCTTCTTAATTGGCTATCAGAATGTAAGAGGTCTTTGTAGTAAACTCAATAGCTTATACCTTAATAGTCTTTCTTTCCCTTTCCGTGTCATTGCCGTTACTGAAACGTGGTTAAGGCAAGACATTCTCAATTCCGAAATTCTATGTAGTACATATTCTATTTATAGGAAGGACCGTACTCTTCGGCGTGGTGGTGGAGTGCTTATTGCTGTGAATGTTGACTTTCCTTCTGAAACAGCTAAATATTTACGGTATTAACATTTTTATCACTTGTTCCTATATACCTCCTTCCTCTGATCTCTCTATCTATGAGACACATCTATCTGCTATTCATTCTGTCTCTGCCTTGCTTTCTGATCGCGATTTTCTTGTAGTTTTGGTGATTTCAACATTGCTGAAGCTACTTGGATTTCTTGTCCTGACTCTGGTGCCCTGACTCCCACTGCCCCGAATGAATTTTTAATCGACTTACTTGGGATGTCATTGAGTCAAATTAATGCTATCCCAAATTCTCTTAATATAATGCTTGATCTGATTTTTGTTTTGGATTCATCATCTTCATCCGTTTCCCGTTCCCAGCCTTTATCTTATCCCGAAGACTTATACCATCCTGCGTTGGAGCTGTTGATTAATTTACCTTCCCGGACGCGTTGCAATGTCAAAATGCCTTTGAGTCGAGTTCGTCAATTTCGGAAAACTGATTTTGAGGGTCTCGCCCTGCTTTTATCCCGTACTGACTGGTCTCCCCTCTACGAGTCTGACGACTTGGACGTGGCAATCAGTATTTTTTACAATACCTTATATTCTTTATTTGATTTATGTGTCCCGGCTGGTAAGCTAAACAGGTCTAATAAACCTGTTTGGTTTACCCGAGAGTTGACAATTCTCAAAAATCGAAAATCTAGACTCTACAAGAGATTTAAAAAAGCGGCTCATCGGTAGCCTATTCTGATTACTTGATTGCTCGTGCCAGTTTTGCTATCTTAAACAACCAATGTTATAAGAATTACCTGACTCGGTGTAGATTACAGTTTCAGCAGGATCCAAAGCGGTTTTTTGATTTTGTTAATGCGAAGCGTAAGTCATCGACACTCCCAACGGAGGTATTCTTTGAGGAAACGAAGGCCAATTCTGAACAGGAGATTGCAAATATATTTGCCCAATTTTTTCAAACGACGTATAGTTCTTTTCAATCTCAAGTCTGTTTGCCTTACCCTTATCAGGTTAATGGCTCGAATCGCATCTTTGGACTGAAAATCACTGAGATCTCACTTTTAAATAATCTACATGTTTTGAAACCTATATTTTCCTCAGGACCTGACGGAGTGCCAGGCTGTGTGCTTGGACACTGCGCTCATGGTCTTTTAAAGCCATTGCTTAAAATGTTTAACTTGTCCCTGGAGTTAGGCTCCTTTCCAAAATTTGGAAAGAGTCATTTATTATTCCTCTCCATAAAAAAGGAAACAAATCTAATGTTCAAAATTATAGGGTATCTCCAAGTTGTCTGCTATTCCTAAGATTTTTGAAAAATTAATAACCTCCCATCTTCAACACCTTTGTAAATCTATTATTTCACCGTGCCAGCACGGATTTATGAAACAAAGATCTACTACCACTAACTTGTTAGAATTTACTTCGTTTGTTATCAAGGGTTTTCAGGACAAATTGCAGACTGATGTTATTTATACTGATTTTAGTAAGGCTTTCGACTCTGTAGATCATCATCTACTAATACATAAACTAGAACTCTTGGGCTTTTCAAATATTCTAGTTCTTTGGATTAAAGACTACATAACTCTTAGAACTCAGAGGGTTTTATTTAAAGGGTCCGTTTCCAAGACGGTTCAGGTCACTTCAGGCGTTCCTCAGGGTAGTCATCTTGGTCCTTTATTATTTATTTTGTTTATAAACGATCTTCCATCGGTTATAAAGTTCTCTCGGGTTTTGATGTACGCTGATGATGTAAGTTATGCACGTCAGCTGCAACTCCCCTAGCTGCTCAACAGCTTCAAAGAGATTTAGACAACTTTCAAATGTGGTGTAAAGTAAATTTTTTAAATCTTAATTACAGTAAATGTAAAGTAATGTCATTTTTTAGATGTTTGCCCTTTTTTAATATTTATTTTCTTGACAACAAACCACTAGACAGAATTGAATGGGTTGACGATTTGGGCATCGTTATGGACCCAAAGCTTAAGTTTGACAAGCATATTTCTTCAATTTCTAATCGAGCATCTGGTGTCTACTTCTTCTCTTCTCTTCTTCTTCTACTTCTCTTGTACGACCGATTCTGGAATATGGATCTTGTATATGGTTTCCCAAATACGAAATTCATCAGAATAAAATAGAATCGGTACAAAAACAATTTCTGCTCTTCGCACTTAGAGGTCTTAACTGGGACACTAACAATATTTTCCGTCTTATCGTAGTAGACTTTTACTAATAGATCTTCCTTCTCTTAATGATCGTAGAGTAATGCTAGCCTTTTCCTTTTTTCACAAATTAATTAATGGTGAAATTGATTCTTCTGAATAAATTAACCAAATTAACTTTGCTGTTCCTATTAGAAATACTAGAAATTCTGTACCTGTATCTCTTCAAACTTGTAATTCTAATTATGCTCTTCATAACCCTTTTCGTATTCTGTGTTCTATTTATAACGATCTTTCCCACTTAATACACAGTGCCACTCCTACTTGCTCTATAAAAAAGTCAGTTTTGTGTCATTTGTCTGCATGTTCGCGATCATCGTAACCGCACGTTAAGCGGAGCGCCCCTCGGTCGGATGGGCGGGAGGTGGGTCGCTTTGTGCGTGGGTCCGCGCGTTAACAAGCCGGTGCTTGGTATCGTTGGACCACTTGACTGTACTGTTCGTTAGTACATGTACGTCCAATAATAACAACAGAAGAAATAAAACAGGCGCTGCAGGAAAAAGGATTTCGAGCAAAAACCGTCATAAACATCTTAAACAGGAATAGGATGCCGCAACCACTTTTTAAAATAGAACTTGAACCAGAAACGAAGATGCTGAAAAAAAACGAGGTGCACTCAATATACAAACTTCAGCTTTTACTTCACCGAAGAATCACCGTAGAAGAACCGCACAAACGAAACGGTCCGGTACAATTTATGAACTGCCAAGAGTACGGACATACAAAAGCCTACTGTACACTGCGCTCGGTATGCGTATACTGTGGGGAACTGCACAGCTCCGCAAGTTGCCCAGTAAGCAAAGAAGACTCTAGCAAAAAATTCTGCAACAACTGCGAAGGCAAGCATACAGCCAACTACAGAGGCTGCCAAGTCTACAAGGAACTTAAAAATCGTATCCATCAGCGCTGTACCACTGCACCCTCGCAACACGCACCGACTACCTTCACTCCATCGAAACACAACCCAGACGTCTTCTTTTCATCTGCAGCCAGATCCTCACATGGCCCCGAGTTCTCAACCAATAACGCAACTTATGCAAGCGCCCTAAGATCCGGACTGGCTCTTCCTGCCTCTAACACACCGTACTTACAACCAAAACAAGTAAGCACAAACGCTGCACAGGAGCAGCAACAAAGTAACCTCGAAGCACTCGTATGTACCCTGCAGCAGAGCATGAACGAGTTTATGTCATTCATGAAAACAACTATGCAGGAACAATGCGTAATCAAAATCTCTTGATACAAATGCTTGTATCACAGCAGTCCAAATAATCAATGGCTGAGATACGAATATCTACGTGGAACGCTAATGGCGTCTCACAGCATAAACTTGAATTAGCTCAATTCCTTCTCGATAAGCACATCGACGTAATGCTACTTTCCGAAACACACCTTACAAACAAATATAACTTTAACATAAGTGGATACTTATTCTATGGTACAAATCATCCCGATGGTAAAGCACACGGTGGAACTGGTATTTTGATCAGAAGCCGCCTCAAGCACCACTACTATAAGGAGTTTGCTGAAAACTTTCTACAGGCCACATCTCTAAAAATACATTTGGACAGTGGGAACCAACTTACTCTTGCCGCTGTATACTGCCCTCCGCGTTATACCATATCTGAAGACCAATTTATGGAATTTTTTAACTCACTAGGAGAATGCTTTATAGCGGCAGGAGACTACAATGCCAAACACACACACTGGGGATCTCGTCTAGTGAATCCAAAAGGAAAGCAGCTCTACAATGCAATTATAAAAGCTAACAACAAGCTCGACTACGTTTCTCCTGGCAGACCAACATACTGGCCGACAGATCCCAAAAAACTACCAGATTTGATTGACTTTGCAGTTACCAAAAACATTTCGCGTAGACTGATAAGTGCAGAGTGCCTTTCGGATCTATCATCCGATCACTCCCCAGTCCTAATAAATCTGCAACGACACCCTGAATACATAAATCGACCCATTAAGTTAACTTCACATAAAACTAACTGGCTCAGATACAAAAAATATATAAGCTCACATATTGAGCTTAAGCCACATCTCGTTGATGTAGCTGACATTGACAGTTTTGTTAACACTCTGGAGACTGTCTTCGTCGCCGCAGCTCGCGCCGCTACGCCTCAAATACAAAAAACAATACACAACCAAAGGATAACAAATCTACAAATTGAACAGCTCGTTCTTGAAAAGCGGCGCTTACGACGTGATTGGCAATCGAACAGATCGCCATCGGCAAAGCAAAAACTAAAAGACGCCACACGTAAACTCACCAAAGCGTTAAAAATCGAGGACGAGCGCGCTCAACGCCGTTACATCGAGCAATTATCAACCACCAGTACGAAAAACTCATTGTGGAGAGCTCACCCAACTCTAAGCTCACCAACAGAAACACTAATGCCTATAAGAAACTTCGCAGGCGGCTGGGCTCGCAGCGATGAAGAAAGAGCTAACACATTTGCTACTCATCTCCAAAAAGTGTTCCAACCTAACCCTGCAACAAATACGTTTGCACTACCGACTTCTTCAAACGGCTCTCAGCTTCAAGATGATCCAATCAAGTTTCGCCCGAATGAAATCGTTAGAATCATTAAAGAGCAACTGAACCCAAAAAAATCTCCAGGAGGTGACCAAATAACCCCAAAGATGATTATTGAGCTTCCTTACTGTGCGATCTGCATAATTGCCCAGCTCTTCAATACTATCACCAAACTTGGCCACTATCCAGACATATGGAAAAAGTCAATTATCATTATGATACCAAAGCCTGGAAAAGATCACACAGTTCCCACGTCGTATAGACCTATAAGCTTATTACCGTGTCTATCAAAACTTTTTGAAAAATGTTTGCTGTCCCGGATAAATCCATTCCTGAATCTTCATAACATAATCCCGTCACACCAATTTGGCTTTCGTGAAAAGCACGGAACAATTGAGCAGGTTAACAGAATAACATCAGAGATACGAAGCGCGTTCGAAAATAGAGAATACTGCACTGCAATATTTCTGGATGTAGCTCAGGCATTCGACAAAGTTTGGTTGGAAGGTCTAATGCATAAGATCAAAGCAATGCTCCCAAACAACACACATAAGCTGCTTAAGTCGTACCTATACGACAGGAAGTTCGCAGTAAGATGTAACACTGCAATGTCTGACGAACACAGTATCGAAGCTGGTGTTCCACAGGGCAGCGTGCTTGGACCAACACTGTACGTGCTTTTCACAGCAGACATCCCAATAAGCAGCCGATTGACAACATCTACCTTTGCTGATGATACAGCTATTCTCAGCCGCTCCAGATGCCCAATACAAGCAACAGCGCAACTAGCCCTTCATCTGGTCAACGTGGAAAAATGGTTATCAGCTTGGCGAATTAAGGTAAACGAACAAAAATGTAAGCAAGTAACTTTCACCCTTAACAGGCAAGATTGTCCACCGCTCACGTAAAACAACACCATACTTCCAAAAGCAAACGATGTAACGTATCTGGGCGTACACTTAGACAGAAGACTAACATGGCGGCGACACATTGAAGCTAAAAGAACACATCTCAAACTGAAAGCCAATAGCCTCCACTGGCTCATCAATGCTCGCTCTTCCATTAGTTTGGACTACAAGGTCCTGCTTTACAACTCTGTTCTAAAACCAATCAGGACCTATGGTTCCCAGTTATGGGGGAACGCTAGCAACAGCAGCATTGACATTGTCCAGAGAGCCCAGTCAAAAATATTGAGAACCATTACCGGGGCACCGTGGTATGTTCGAAACGAAAACATTCATAAAGACTTAAACATCTCAACAGTCAAGGAGGAAATAGAGGAACAAAAAGTAAAATATCTTATCAAGCTCTCATCGCACACAAATCATCTCGCGAGAGGTCTCACAAGGCTGCGCAGCCGATCCCGTCTTCGTCGTAACGACTTACCAACCCAGCGATGATTTTTAGGGACGCGCACTCAGAATACAGTCAAAAACAAAAATGAACTGTTAGCTAAGATTTATTTATAAGATTTGTATACTTATTGCTAGTTTTCTAATTCACTAGAAAAGATTCAATAAACAAGACCAGAAATTCAAAAAAAAAAAAAAATCGTCATCAATATGAATCCCACTCACAGCTACAATCCCCCTTTCAACTTGTCTGAGCGTTTTTTATCGTTCGAGAAATGACCAAACTTGTCAAGAGACATATTAATAATAAGAATATTTAATGAGTGTATATCATATTTATTAAAAATTATGTTTGCTTCTCGCAACTCTTCAATTATCGATACAATTTCATTATTATGACTACTGTTACCAGCTGCCTGTGAAGCGATCAAAAGCTTAAGTCTATTTACAATTTCATTAGGATTATCCCAGTATACATAATTTGGTTTATGCTTGTTGAGTATCATAAGAGTTCCGCCTTTATGTGTAGATTTTTTACTATTCAAAGGTGTAGACACTGCACTTGGCTCAACAACTTTCGGGAAAAGTTTTTTTATTATATCAGTATACTTTTGGAGCGATTACCCTTTAGTGCTTCATTTGGCTGATGATTTCTTCTGTGAGCATTTGTTTTTGACAAGATTTCCTTATATGCATCAAGATCCAATTGGTTATAAGCATGTGGATTTTTAAAAAGATTAAAGAATACAATCCAGGGGTAAGATTCCACTTTTCACCCGTTTCCAGTTCAAGTCTTTTGTTGTTTACGTTTGTTTTAGAGCTGCCTAATTTAGTTTCTCCTTTATTTTGACTTGGTCCAAACGCTTTATCTAACTGTCCCTCACGCTCTAACTCATTTAGACTGAGATCAAAACTATCATCATGTACTACATTTACTGATTATATCTTATTGCCTGCTGTAGCGAGGTTAGTATAGCTTTGTTCACTCGATATAAGCGAATCATGGATTGACTGTTTTTCATCAATTTCTCCATCTATTGCGTCATAAAATTCACTAGTATTATTTCCAATCTCTGCCACCTAATTTACACTTTTATCTTTCTCTTCTTTTTGATTCGGGGGTATGGCTTAATTTCCCTATTTCCTTTAATAATCTTTTTGAGTGGTTCTGTTATAGGCTTCAATGTTTCCTCCAACTGGTATTCAGTTGCAGCTTTACCTAATTTAATACTTTGAAATTTTATTTTTAACGCGTTTCTTGTTTTTGTTAGCTCCTTTAGTATATGCTCATTCATTTTAGTATAATTATGATAGTAAGCCAATAAACTTGATCACCGAGCGTAAAAGAGGGTGGTTTTAATAACAGGTTGTTCTGTCCTTGTTTTGCTGTTATTTTTTATGTTTTTCAGAAACAGTATTTATTTATTTATTTTTTTTTGCTGTTATTTTTTATGTTTGTCAGAAACAGTGTTTTTTTCTGCTATATGTTGTTATTTTTCATAAACAGCTTGTTGTTGTTTTGCTGTTATTTTTTATGTTTTTCATAAACAGTGTTTTTTTTCTGTTATTTGTTGTTATTTTTTATGTTTTTGGTTTTCAAGATACAGTGGGCTTGCTATATGTGAACTAATCAGATACTCCAAACAAACTGAGATAGTTTAAAGACAATATTTATATATATATACTTATTATTATTATTATTATATTGGGGGTAAATACACTGCGACCAAATAGATCTTTTGTGCCCCCTTCTTGGCCTATAGCTCTTCCATCAGGCCCTGGTGTTGCATAAAAGCAAGTACCTTTGTTGGGTCGATGGTTTCTAAATCGCTAAGTTGCACATATGTTTTCCTAGAAAACTACTTCTTTTCCTTGCTAAGGCTACGCATTCTGCTATAATGTGCAAGGAGGATTCTCCTTCCATTTCGCAGAATCTGCAAATCTCGCTGCTGACTATACCTAGCTTTGCGAGGTGACCTCGTAGTCTACAATGTCCTGTCAAGAGACCGGTGAGTATCCTGAGTCTATTTTTACCCATTGATATTACTTGCTTAAACCGTTTAAGGTTATAGCTACCCAAGAGAATCTTTGCTTGTCTGAGTCCTGGTGTCCTTGCCCAGCTCGTTCTTCGCAGAAGTTTCTCTTCATTCCTAAGCTCTTGCCGTATTGTGCTTCTTCCTATACCACAGTACGGCTCGGGTCCTATTAGGGGTGTCGCTGCCCCCAGTCTTGCTTGCTTGTCTGCCTCTTCGTTCCCCGCTATTTCGACATGTCCAGGGACCTATCTTAGGGCAAGCCTATTTTGTGATCCCAGAGTGTCTAGCTTGGTTCGTACCTCACGAACTCCCTTTGACCTGATTTCGGTCTTACTAAGTGCCATTATTGCTGCTTGACTATCGGATAGGATGGCTATATCCCTATTCCGATAGTTACGCTTTAGATTAAAGTCCACACACCTCCCGATTGCACATACCTCAGCTTGGAATATGCTGGTGTGCATACCTAGGGGCTCGTGGTACATTAGCCGAGGGCCTACCACACCAAGACCGGAGCCTTGTTGCGTTAGGGATCATTCGGTGTACCATTTTATGGTTTGTGGTTTCATGTTGTGGACCTCTTCCAGAGATGTCCACTCCTTTTATTACAGAGGTGAACTTGAAACTTTGACCGAACATGTGTTCGACTTTCATTTCATCCCTTGGCTGTGCCAGAAGGGGAAGTTCACCCGATAGCATATCTGCCTCTACTCGACTAAGAATGTGTCCTCTCCCAACTCCTTCACCGGACATTCTTAAGAGGGTTGCCTTTTGTTGCAGCCTAATTGTGTGATGGAGTGGCGTTATCTCCAATAGAACCTCAAGCGCTGATGTGGGACAGGTCCTCATCGCTCCCGTGATTCCTACACATGCCATTCTTTGTAGCTTTTGAAGCTGCTTCTGCACAGTGATTTGCTGTGCCTTATCCCCCATGCAATCACTCCATACGTGAGCATGGGCCTTACTACCATAAGGTATAGCCATCTTATTATCTTTGGTGATGTTCCCCATGACTTCCCGGCTATGCTACGACACGTATACAGCGCTCTGCAGCACTTTGCGATCGTATTCTGAACATGGGTGCCAAAGTTTAATTTACTGTCGAAATTAACCCCAAGGTACTTAACTTCCTTGCTTGTTGGACTCCCCGCGAGCCTAATATCCCTCATCCTTTGTAGCTTGTATCTTCTGGTGAACGGAACGATGATTGTTTTAGTAAGGTTTAAGTTGATACCAACCTCCCTACACCAATCATGCGTAATCCTAAGTCCCGGTTGAACATTATCACAAAGAGTTTCTTCATACTTGCCCCGAGCTATTATTACAATGTCATCTGCATAGCCTTGACATTGAATACCCCTGTTCGCAAGTCTACTTAATAGTTCGTCTACTAGTATACTCCATAAGAGGGGTGATAAATCCCCCCCTTGAGGACAGCCCCTTGTGGTTGTTACTGTTACGGTACTATCTTGTATAGATGCCGAAGCCTGTCTGGACCCTAATAAGGATGAAATCCATCTACTAGTTGTACTGTCCAGCCCTCTTCTATTCAAGGTGATGTGTTGTCGAAAGCACCTTCAATGTCTAAAAATGCATAAACTGCTACTTCTTTGTTTACTACTGCCACCCGCAGAATACGGTGCAGCTCATACAGGGCAGTGTCCGTAGACCTGCCTGTTCTGTATGCGTGCTGCGTTGCCTGCAGTGGACTCTGTGTGAGCAGAGTACTCCTTATGTTATAATCCACCAGCTTTTCTAACGTTTTCAACAAAAACGATGTTAAGCTGATGGGTCTGAAGGACTTTGGTTTGGTGGTATCTGTCTTCCCTACCTTGGGGATGAAGACCACCCTAGCTCTACTCCAAGTGCTTGGTATATGACCAAGTGCTAGGCTACTGACCAGGATTTTCCTTAAAATGGGTAGGAGTATTCCCTGTCCCTGCTGAAGGAATACCGGTGATATGCAATCTAGACCAGGAGATTTGTAAGGCTGGAAGGTTCCAATTGCCCATTTTATTTTCTCCACTGTGACCACCGACTTGGCACATGCCCAGTCAATGGCCGTTGGTCTGTGTTGACCTCCTGTTTCAAGCGATTCGCACGGTTGCCAGGGGATACTTCCTGGGAAGTGCGTCTCAAACAGAAGCTCTACCCTTTGCATATTGGTGCTCGTATATGTATTATCTTTACGATTCAAGGCTAAATTAGCCTCCTGCGCCCGTTTTGATAATGCTCTATGGAGCCGGGCACCTTCACTCGTGCTTGTTATGCTTTCGCAGAAGTCCCTATAGTTCCAGCGCTTGGCCTTCCTTATCTCCTTGCTGTAGGAGGTGAGGCTTTCGCGGTATGTATCCCATGACCCGTCCCTCTTAGCTTTATTGAAGAAATGACGTGTGGTGATACGCAGTCTCTCAAGACCGTCATTCCACCATGGGGCATCTTTTTCTTTACGCGTTTTCCCTAGTGGGCAGCTTTCTTCATATGCATCTTTAATGCTACTATTTAGATTTCTAACAACTCTTTTAGCTCACTCGTGCATCTGGGTATTCCAGAGTTTTCAGTGGCTATGTTAAGTTCTAGGGTAGACCTAAATTTTTCCCAGTTCGTTTTCCTGGGGTTTCGAGTTGGTATACTACTATCCGTATTAACCTTAAGTTTGAATAGGATAATCCTGTGATCGGACATGGATTCTTCTGAAGAGACATGCCATTCTCTGTAATGTGGCCTAAGAGACCGACTAAGCAGAGTAATGTCTAATACCTCTTCTCTAACTCTAGTTACAAATGTCGGTGTCGATCCGACATTACCAATTTCTAAGTTATACTGAATATAAAGTTGGTAAGACACTCACCCCTTTTGTTGATGTCCGTGCTATCCCATATGGAGTGGTGCGCATTGGCATCGCAGCCGATTATAACCGGCAGCTTCTCTCTCCTGCAGTGGTCCATCAGCTTTTCTATTTCCGGCGGCGGGCAGTCCACATCACCAGCAAAATAGGCAGATGCCACCACAATAGGGGGGGGCGTTTCCAATTGCCCTTACGGCAATAGGTACGCAGTCCCTAGTGAGGAATTCTGAAAGAATAGTTAAATTAATACATTTCCTTACCATAATGCATGCTCTAGGTGTAGGATCTCTTTGATCCCAGATTACCTTTGATTCAGCGGTGTACAGGCCTTTTATGCCATTGTTTACCCATGGCTCCTGTCCAGGGCTAGCCCAAGATGTTGGGTGATAAACATCCTGGCCCAGACAGCAGAGGCTGCCTTAGCCCGATGGAGGTTTATCTGGGCTAGCCCAGTGACGGTGACGTTTGATGTCACCATCACTCATCCGCCGCTTCAGCTCCTGGTGATGTAGGTTGGGAGCTGCCCACATCACCGCTGCCCGTCATGGTGACGTCAACTTCTGCCGTTTCAAGCTCCTCAGCGAGCTCTTGCGAGGACATCGGCACCTCATCATCCATCCCTTCCAGCTCTGCTGGACCGAAGGTCATCTCCGCCAGGTCCTCATCCTCGGCCAGATCCTCTGATAAATCAGAGACATCTGCCAGATGAGCACTCGGAACAGTGGCGGTGGGAGGTGTGGGGGCCGAGCCTGCAGCTCCCGGGACTGTCGTTTGGGCAGGAGTAGTCCTTGCGCCAACACTCTTCTTCTTCAGACCGCTAACGGGGATGGTCCCGTAGCGGAATGAAACTTGGTGGCCTCTCGCCACTATCGCGTCCTGAATGCCTCATCGATGCCTATCACCAATAGCGCACCTCCGCCTTCCGTCCTCCTTGACAACACCTTCCACGACTCGGTCTCGATCCTGTAACGAACCTAAAAGTTACGCGGTTTTTAGCTGGGCTAACTCTCGCGGTGTTGAGGGTACGTGCCAACAAATTTATATTTGTGGCGGCTGCGGCATTGAGAACACAGTTTGGTTTTATTTTTAATACATATATTTTAAAACTGCACTCTCTGCTAGTTTTCACGTTTGGGTTTACAATTGCTTTGCACTTAATAATATTTCTTATTTGAGTTTTAGGGAATCGCACGGCTCTTGTGTCGTAGTTTTACTTGCAATGCTGGCGCTCTCGTTGCACCAAATATTCAGAGTCAATGTTACGCCTACTAAACGAGGTTTTAGCTAGCAACGCCGAATTCGCCAGGCTCTACTATGGCCTCCTTGTTACCACAAGGATTTCGCCAATAATGCCGCCTACTCTCCGGCTCTGGCTTTAGCTTCACCTGTCCTTCGCCAGGCTCACTTGTCTGACACTTGGTTTTAATTCGAGGTTGCCTTGCAAGTGCAACGCGCCACAAGAACTTGTTAAATTTCGCGTATCGATTCCACAGTAAATTGTTTGTTAGTCGCGAAGGACACGATCAGCTTTGTCCTTATTGCGATAGGATCCTTTAAATTCTTAAATAATCCTTTCGCGTAGGATTTCTTTATATTTCGCACTGATTTCCACTTTTTCTTATTGACTCCGTACTTCGCACTCTTGCACTCGATTAACTCGTACTTGATTAACCCGCCGCTCTGTCCAAGGCGGCTCCTTTTATACTCTTCTGCTGTCTCGCTGGACCGGGGCCTGTCAGCGCTGCCAATGTTGCGCCAAGGGCAAAGGTGGCGTGATCGTTCCAGTGAGATTTGCCTAGCAACAACGGTTCCTCGCTGCTGGTCACGCCTGTCGTTGGTGTGACGGTGATCACTATATTCCGTGGATGCACCGCTCGCACACCAACGGCACTTTGCCACGACTTTTGCGGTACGTGTTTTGCGGCTCCCATGTGCCAAACACGTACCTTAGCGCTGACATCCTGTGTCAGAGCGAGACAGCATGCGAATTCGCCGCAGCTCAGGTCCGGCTGCGGCTATAAATGCAATCGCTTTTTGTGAGGCGCTATAAATGAATATGGCTCCTCACACTCCCCTCTTTCTCCGGAAGTGGAAGTCTTCCACTTAATTTTGTGTCTTTCAAATCGCGCGCCCACGTTTTGAATTTTTGGCGTCCGTTAGAGGTGAATTTTTCGTCTTTCAAATCGCGCGCCTCCGCTTTGAACTTTGGCGCCCGTTAGCAGTGACGCTGTAACGATCAGCTGGTGGTCGCGTAACGCCATCTAGCGACTTTGCATCGCCCGGCCAGATCGATATTTGTGATGTGGCCAGAACGATATTTGCGATGTGGCCAGATCGATATGGCCACCCGCAACTGTCCAACACTAATCGGCCATGCCATACAATTTGCAGTTTGCAATTGTTTTGTTGTTGCTGAAAAAAATCTAAAAAGCAAAAGTAAGTAACATATTTTTGCGCCTTGCGCCATTTCCACCATCCTAAATCATTCTCTCTTTTTTCCAGGCCATGCCGTTTTTGACGCCTACGCTGGATCACACACATATTTCATGTGAGTATGCTTCCAGCAACTTCACCCCCCCCTCCTGCAGTTTTAATCCACCTGTTTTCTTTATGTTTTTTTTTTCCTGGTTACGCGAAAAAATATGCGCATACTATTTTTTTCTTATTAATTTTTTTTTTGTGCGTGTTAGTGTTTTTTTTTTTTTCTTCTTCTCCCGCTTACTCTGCCACAAAGGCCCGCGTGCCTCGGGTCGAAATTCGTACGCGGTATCTCTGGCCGTGCGCCCAAACGATACGCGACGTGCGCCTATCACTCCCTCCTGTTGTGGCTGCTAGCACTTCTGGTGGCCAGTCTGCTCGTGCCACCTCTCTCCATCCTGGAGTCGCCAACGGTGCGGATGACTGTCGCTGCAGCACCGGGCGAGCCGGCCGTTCCCCATACGGGCATGAAGCCTGCCGACCGAACGCTGGACGCACCGGAGGCGGTGTCCCGGGGCGAGGCGGCGTGCCCACCTGCAGCTGTGTTGGCCATTCCCACGGCGCTGTCCGTGTTGTCGGGCTGGTGGCCGTGCAGACTGGTGCTTGAAGTGTGTGTGTTGGTGATGGCGTCGGCGGTCGTGGTCGTGGTGGCGTTGGCGTACGCCGTCGTGGTGGCGTTGGCGTACGCCGTCGTGGTGGCGTTGGCGTACGCTGTCGGGGTGGCGTTGGCGTACGCCGTCGTGGTGGCGTTGGCGTACGCTGTCGGGGTGGCGTTGGCGTACGCCGTCGTGGTGGCGTTGGCGTACGCTGTCGGCGTGGCGTTGGCGTCACCTCTTTAATAAAACCCTCGCGGGGCGGTGCCACCTCCTCTGTCCATTCCAGGACAACCGTCGCGGTGTGGTGCCACCGCCCGTCCACGAACCGTCTCTCTCGTGAAATGGTTACCGTCGGTGGTGTCGACTCACCCGGATCGGTCTGCGGCATCTGTTCCTCGGCCTGCGGCGCTGCCTCCTCCTCATCGGACGATATATTGATGATATCGTCATCTTCATCCTCCTCATCCTCCGAGGTGCCCACCCCACGTGGGAATGGCGACGGTGGCCTAGTGGGGCGCCAGTCTGGCGGTGGCGTCTCCGGCAGCGGCGGTGTGGCCAACCGCTCCGGGCTGGCTGGGCCCACATTTTCGTCCTCCGGCGTCGGTGGTGCCTCCGGGTGGCACATCCGGACCCATTCGGGATTCATCTCGACGAAATCGGCCGGCGGCGACTCCTCTCGCCTTTCGCCCACTGGACCAGCGTCGTATTCCACCTCCCAGTCGCTGCTCTCGAAGTCCTCGCCATATGCTCGTCGTACCCACTCTCGCTCCTCCTCCAGCTCCTGGCGGTGACAACGCTCACGCTCGGCCGCCTCTCGCTCTTCCGGGGACTCAAAAATGGGTGATGCCCGCAGTTCCAGCACATCTGGAGATGCCTCCCGCTGCGGCTCGACACGCGCATAGGGCTGTCCGGCCCAACGCCCTCGTCGCGCCACGTTTCTGCGCCCTCTGGCGCTGGCACCCATGGCCGTCGCGTCGACCACGCACACATCCCCCGCTGGTGTGCGAGAGTGTGCACGTGGGTCACGGCTCGACGCATGGACTGCCCTCCTTCCCTGGGTGTTGCTGTTCCTATTCTCCATTCCTGCTGGTGAGTGTTTTCTTTGAAAAAATATCGCAAAGTGACCGACTGCATGGTAGTCGGCACCTTTTATACCCCTACTCTTTACGCATGTGCAACAGTGTAGGTGCGCATGTTACGGTATCCTTCCCGCATGCGACCGCCATGTTTTGTCAGCGCTCTCTTTGCGATATCGCTGACCTTTTTCATTAACCGTTTTCCTAGCAGCGTTTGCTTCGCACCCTTTCGCCGCGTTCAGGTCCGGATTTTGTAATGCCCTTGGTTGGGCCGTGGCTCTTATTACATATTTATTTTCATTATTTATCTATATGTAATGCCTTATGGTTTTAATAAATATGTAATACCTTACATATATATTTTATTATTTATATATGTAATACCTTACATATATATTTTTATTATTTATATATGTAATACCTTACATACATATTTTTATTATTATATATGTAATACCTTACATATATATTTTATTATTTATATATGTAATACCTTACATATATATTTTTATTATTTATATATGTAATACCTTACATATATATTTTTATTATTTATATATGTAATACCTTACATATATATTTTATTATTTATATATGTAATACCTTACATACATATTTTATTATTTATATATGTAATACCTTACATATATATTTTTATTATTTATATATGTAATACCTTACATATATATTTTTATTATTTATATGTAAACCTTACATATATATATTTTATTATTTATATATGTAATACCTTACATACATATTTTTATTATTTATATGTAATACCTTACATATATATTTTATTATTATATGTAATACCTTACATATATTTTTATTATTTATATATGTAAAATGTTTTGATTAGGGAAAATAATTATATGTATAAATACATATTCACCCCTTTTTTTTTTTCAAAAAAAAAACAAATCAACTAATGCTCTTTTTTTTTTTTATATAGGAGGTGATGGAGATTCAGGTGAGTAAATGAGATACGTCATTAATAAGGCCAATTATTAACCGCTCTTTTCTTTTCCAGATTTTCACCACCAAAAAAAAAATTACTTTTTGTTCCAGGGTCTTAAAATAATTTGTGCCCCAAAAAATTTTTTTTTTTATTATCTCACCCGTTGTCCGTTCCACCTCCGTCGGGTTTTATGTCGCCTATGTGCGCGGTCCGTTCTTTTTCCCCAGTTTTCCCTTGTAATTTACAGATTACAGGTGATACAAAATTTATTATTGTATATGGTCCGGCAAATTTGGGAGCAAGTTTCGCAGCGAAGCCTTCCGCTGCATTTGACAGGTGGTGTTGTTTCACCCACACCTTGTCTCCTACGGATGGTTTCCACTGTCGTCTCCGTAGGTTGTAATGCCTTGCTTGGTCCTGAGCGGCCTTCTCTAAACTCCTGCGCACCAATTCAAAAACTTCTCTAAGTTTTTTTCGCATTGTCGCTGGGTGTTTGTGTCGGTTGCCCTGTGCCGAGTGTAACGTTGTCGTATAGCGCATTTGGCAGCCTTGGTTCACGCCCTTGCGTGATAAACGCTGCACTGTAGCCCGTAGACGCCGATACGCTGGTGTTAACGGCTAGCGATAGTTCTGGCAAAAATTCATCCCAGCACCGCTGGTTATCTTTTGTGAATTGTGCAATCATCGTTTTTTACCGTGCGGTTCGCACGTTCTGTAGGATTCTCTTGCGGTGTGTATGGTGCCGTAAATTGGTGTCGCACTCCTAATTCTTCAAGAAAGCGTTTGAAGGCTTTACTCGTAAATTGTGTTCCGTTGTCCGTTATGAGAATTTTTGGCACCCCAAATAGTGCCAAAATTCTCTCTCTGAATCCCTTTTGCAAAGTGGCTGTGGTTGCGCTCCTCAGCGGAACTAACTCAGTCCACTTAGAGAACCGGTCAAACATCACCAATAGCATTGTGTTGCCGTGTTTTGATCTTGGCAGTGGGCCAACAAAATCAGCACACACGGTACTCCATGGCTCTTCCGGAATTTGTGTCAACATCTTTCCTGCTGCTGCCATTTGACTTGGCTTATATCGTTGACACGTTTCGCAGTTGTGCACATATGTGCGCACGTCTCTGTACAAGCCTGGCCAGTAGTAGCGTGTCGCTACTCTTGCTATCGTTTTCCGGCTTCCCAAATGACCGGCTGTGGCTGCGTCGTGGTTCTCCAATAATACCTCCTTCCTTTTACCTTTGGGTACACAAAGCTTCCAAGCTTCCACCTCTCCGCCTCCAGCGCGGTGTGGGATGTGTCTGTACAGGTTGCCATTTTCCTCCATGTAATCCGGATATTTTTCTTGCATTTTGTGTGATTCCTTTTTTAATTTCTGAATCCATTTGCAATTTGCGTTGTCTGCCTCCATCCCTTCCGTGGCGATTTTCCTTAGGCAGCATGTCTCCGGAAGTGGCTGTCTCGAAAGTGCATCGGCTACGACATTGAGGTTGCCTTTACGGTATTTGACTTCAAAGTCGTATTGTTGCAGTTCAAGCGCCCAACGCGCTATTCTGCCTGATGGACTCTCAATTGAGTTTAGCCACTTCAGCGCCATGTGGTCCGTTATGACCACAAAATGGTAGCCTTCCAGGTATGGCCTTAGCTTTCTGATTCCCCACACTATGGCTAGACACTCTTTTTCAGTTGCCGAATAGTTCCGTTCGGCACCGTTTAGTGTCCTACTGGCGTACGATATTACCCTTTCACCTTGCTCCGAAGGTTGGGTCAATATCGCACCCAGGCCATAGTTACTTGCATCCGTCTGCAAGCAAAATGTTTTTGAGAAATCTGGGCATGCCAATACTGGGGACTGAGTCAGCTTCTCTTTGACCGTGTCAAAAGCTACTTGCCGCTCCTCAGTCCACTCCCATTTTGCGCCTTTTTTCATCAATGCGTTCAGAGGTGCTACTTTCGTCGCAAAATCTGGTACGAAGCGCCTGTACTATGATGCTACGCCCAGGTATTGTCGTAACTCTTTTACGTTGCTTGGCGGCTTCAATTCTGCGATTGCAGCAACTTTATCTGAATCTGTGCGAATTCCTTCTTCTGTGACTCTGTGGCCCAAATATTTCAATTCCTTTTTAAAGAAATCGCATTTGTCCACGTTTATACGCAGATTTGCTTCCCGCAGCCGCCGAAATACCTCTTTGAGATTTTCCATATGTTCTTCGCGCGTTCTTCCGATGACTATAATGTCATCTAAATATGCAAACGCGTGTGGCATCATTTCGGGTCCAATAACACGATCCAAAGCCCTCTGAAAAGTTGCCGGTGCCGAGTGTAACCCAAATGGCATTACTTTCCACTGGTATAATCCTTTGCCTGGGACTGTAAAAGCTGTCAGTGGTCGGCTCGCTTTCTCCATCGGGATCTGCCAGTACCCATCTTTCAGATCCAAGCTAGTGATGAAGTGGGCTTCACGTAGCTGGTCTAAATGTGGTGCACTCTTGGCAATGGATACGCGTCCTTAACGGATCGGCTATTAAGTTGCCTAAAATCCACACATAACCGCCATTTGCCATTCTTCTTTTTCACCATCACGATTGGTGCGCTGTGTGGGCTGTTGGATGGCTCTATGCAACCTTTCGCAAGTAGTCCTCTACTTGCTGGTTAATTTCCGCTTGCATTTTGGATTCTTTGGAAAATAACGCTGTTTTATAGGCCTGTCGTCGCTCATCACAATTTTGTGTTCTGTAATTTGTGATGTGCCCTTTAGGTGTTCGAAGGCTGCGACTTCCCGCAGTAGAAATTCGTTAATTCTTGGTCTTCGTGCAGATTTTTGCTTTCAATAGGTGGGTTTCTGGAGTCACGTGTTGCTATGTCTGTTCGGTTGTATTCTGGACAACTGCCACCGACAGTCTCTCTTCCAGCTTTCCAACCTTGTGCCGTCGTGCTGGGATGGTGACCACCAATCCCGCACACTGCAAGACTGTGCCCATGCCAGTCAGAAAATCCCAGCCCAGCACCAAATCGTCTATCACACCAGGCATAATTAGCAACGCTAATTCCAAACTGCGATGCCCGAATCTTATTTCGACTGTTATTTGTTCTGTTGTCCTGCTGTTGTGTCCGTCTGCTAACTTCACCTGTCTGCTTGCGACGCTTCTCCGGCCTACAGTGTTCAGTCTACAAGCTAGCTCTTCGCTAACAAAGCTGCTTGTAGCCCCTGTATCAACTGTAGCCTTATGCTGACAGTCACCGATCCATACGGTGGCAGTCAACTGTGTCCCTTCGTCTTTCAGGTGACCGACTAGCGTCTCGGGGCGGATCTTGGCGGCTCCCGCTCGCCCCTCGCTGGCGGACGCCGCTGGCCGTTTCCCGACTGACAACATAGGGCTGTCCGCTGACCGATCCTGCCACAGACCCAGCAGAACTCCAGCATTGGGTTTCGGCACTCTATCGCCCAGTGTCCCTCCTGTCCACACATGCGACATGCCCTTCCTGGTTGTTATGTGTGTCCTGGCAGGATTTTGCTGGGTCCTAGGTGTTGGGGTTGGCCGTTCGTCCATTCTTCCAGTGTGCTGGCTCTGCTCCTCCATGGCCATAAATCGGGTACGATTTTCACGACTCTGGTTGTGATCGCGTCCATTTTGCTGTGTATCTCGGTGTTGTTGAGGCTGTTGTTGTTGATGTTGGCTGTATTGTTGTTGGGCTGTAGCACTTTATAGTCTCAATTTCAGCCTATCCTTTTCTAGTTCTTCGAATTCTTCTGCCAGTTGCATAAGCTGGGTCAAATTCGAGAACTGGTTTGGCCGTGCATATCCGCGCAAGTCAGGAAGGCTGTTGGTGTAAATGGTGCGCACTTCCTTCTCTGTTGAGAGTCGTAGGGGTCTCATCAGAGTCTGCATCTCCACCATATAGACTTTAAAGGGCTCATCCAGAGCTTGTCGCCGTCTGCGTACTTCGTCGTACAAATTTTCAAAATAATCTCGTGGTAAAAAGTATTCTTGAAAACTGTCGACAAAATCCACCCATGTTGTCCAATGCCTGTTGTTAGCTATGTACCACTTAAGTGCCATTCCTTTCAGCAACTCCGGCATCGCTCTTGGAATTAAATTTAGGTTTAATCCATATGTGTCTGCCGACCATTCCACTTGCTCCAAGAATTCGAGAGGCTTCGATAGTCCATCGAATCGAAAGCTCCACTCTCGAACTTGTTTGGCTACTTTTTGGTATTCACTTGCCCTTGCATTGGTCTGATCATGTGTGTGGGTGTGGCTACGCTCTCCTGGCTGTTGGGTTGTATTCCAGGGCGATCGGCGAGATTCCTGTAAATCTCGCGCCCTAGCTGCCGCGCTGGTGCATGGGACGCTCAGCCTTGCGACGTCTATGCCGGCAAACTCCTTTTCCTCTTCGTATTCCCCTTCCTCGCGCATGAATTCGGGTTCTTTATTCGGCGACTGTCGGCTGTTTGTTTTTGCCAGTTCGCTAATGCGAACGCTGTGTGGAAGAGTATTTTCATTTTGACTTACCCAGTCTCCGAATTGTCTTCTCATATTTCGACAGTGCCTTCAAGCTCCAGACCGAATTCTACTCCGCATTTCACTAGTGCATCCTTTTTTAGATTTTACACCCACGAACGAACCATATTGTCAATTATTCATTGACAATATTGTCAAATTTATATTTGTGGCGGCTGCGGCATTGAGAACACAGTTTGGTTTTATTTTTAATACATATATTTTAAAACTGCACTCTCTGCTAGTTTTCACGTTTGGGTTTTACAATTGCTTTGCACTTAATAATATTTCTTATTTGAGTTTTAGGGAATCGCACGGCTCCTGTGTCGTAGTTTTACTTGCAATGCTGGCGCTCTCGTTGCACCAAATATTCAGAGTCAATGTTACGCCTACTAAACGAGGTTTTAGCTAGCAACGCCGAATTCGCCAGGCTCTACTATGGCCTCCGTGTTACCACAAGGATTTCGCCAATAATGCCGCCTACTCTCCGGCTCTGGCTTTAGCTTCACCTGTCCTTCGCCAGGCTCACTTGTCTGACACTTGGTTTTAATTCGAGGTTGCCTTGCAAGTGCAACGCGCCACAAGAACTTGTTAAATTTCGCGTATCGATTCCACAGTAAATTGTTTGTTAGTCGCGAAGGACACGATCAGCTTTGTCCTTATTGCGATATGGATCCTTTAAATTCTTAAATAATCCTTTCGCGTAGGATTTCTTTATATTTCGCACTGATTTCCACTTTTCTTATTGACTCCGTACTTCGCACTCTTGCACTCGATTAACTCGTACTTGATTAACCCGCCGCTCTGTCCAAGGCGGCTCCTTTATACTCTTCTGCTGTCTCGCTGGACCGGGGCCTGTCAGCGCTGCCAATGTTGCGCCAAGGGCAAAGGTGGCGTGATCGTTCCAGTGAGATTTGCCTAGCAACAACGGTTCCTCGCTGCTGGTCACGCCTGTCGTTGGTGTGACGGTGATCACTATATTCCGTGGATGCACCGCTCGCACACCAACGGCACTTGCCACGACTTTTGCGGTACGTGTTTTGCGGCTCCCATGTGCCAAACACGTACCTTAGCGCTGACATCCTGTGTCAGAGCGAGACAGCATGCGAATTCGCCGCAGCTCAGGTCCGGCTGCGGCTATAAATGCAATCGCTTTTTGTGAGGCGCTATAAATGAATATGGCTCCTCACAATCCTGTTCTGGTTCCTCAGCAGAACCAACAAGGATTCGGTTGACCGATCCGCGCTTCTTGGGCAGAAGATGGTGATGTTGTGGGGTGATGGAATATCATCACCCACCTTGCATTGCAGTGGAGCCGCATTCCACGACTGCAGTCTTGGCACCACGGTCCTCAGCCACTCCGCTGAGTGATCGTCGAAACATTCAATGACCAGGTAGCCAACCCGGAAATGAATGCCCACGAACGCGACCGCGGTGTTCCATCCTGTGAGGATAACCTCATCCAGGATGGCCTCCTCCAATGCGGACAAGTCCCCATGGCTGAGCATTACCTGCGGGTATTCCACAGGTAACACGGCCACCTTGACTTTTTTTGCAATCGCTGCATACGATGTGCGAGTCTCGGTGGACACTGGAGGGGAAGACCTCACTTCTGTTGCTACGGCGGATGCCGACGTGCTGGGACGCTCCTCTGGGCACGCCCTCTTGGGGGTGGCAGTGGGTGGCGTCAAATTACTGCTCAGGCGTTTGGGGGCTGGTCCCCGTACCTGGCTCACCGAGTCTCTTCCAGCCGTTGCCATGCGCAGTGCCTCAGCAGGGGGTAGTCCCTGCTGCAGGTACCTGAGGTACCATTTGGTTTTTGAGCCGTTCAGTGTTTTTCGGTTTGGGTCTTCCAAACCGCCCGGCTCTCCCAATTTTGGCAGCTGCGCTTTTGGCTGCTGGTGCTGCACGCCATGTCGCCTAACAGCGCTAAGCCTCGGTCGCATCGGCTGGGATGGTCCAGCCTGCTTCCTCCTCCTGCAGCCGGGGCGACACGGTGACGTGGGGCTTCCCTCGTCGTAGGTGCGCGCGCTGTATCTGTTGCCGCATGCGGCCTTCTTGTTTGCTGCGCCTGGTTAGGGCGCCGTGGGGTTGGTCCCACATTGGAGGGCCGCTCCCCGTGAAGGAGGCGGTCCTCAAAGTGTCTCGCGACACTGGCAGCAGGGGTATCCTGTTGCACACCTAAATACTTTTTATTTTTTATATTTTTCATGTTCCCACGAGTTGCGGAGAAATATGGGGTCCACCCGGGCAGACATCCGCAGTACCCGGGTAAGGCTAAATAGAACAGGCGGTCGCCATCTGCCTGAGCTCACCGTTAGCGACTGGGCTAGTTTTTAATCCGGGCCCCCGGCCAGGTTGACTATCGGCACGGTTCGAATGACACCTTAGTCCAGCCCAGAGTGAGATATTGGGGAAGGGATGAAGAAGGGTACGTGTGAGGGAGTTGGGAGTGTGTGAGTCTATGCTTTGAAGACGGCGACACAAGCGTCTTGTCGATACGGTGAACGGTACCGTACCCGCTGTTTGTCCGGGACTGCTTATTTGCAAGGATTCTCGCTTATTCGCAGCTAACCTCCTAAAGGGGCCGTTCGCTATCCGCAACCCGCGAACCGCCTGGTGGCCTCAGCTTAGCCCCCTCTGAACTATTCCACAAGTTCTTTAGACCATGTATATATATACTTAAAAATGATAAATTTTTTTTCTTCTTTATTTAAATGTAAAGTATTTATTTTAATTGATATAAAATTATTTTAAAAAAGATTTGAAGTGAGCATTAAAAACTTAAGACATAAGTGACCGCAGTTAAAAGTACCAAATTGTTGTACTTGATTATAATTGTATTGAATGTTCTCGCCCAAATATCTTATAAAAATATCTGCATTCCTCATCCGCCTTATAGTAAGCTACCCAATGAGTTCCAGCTCCAGTTGACGAGTCCAAATTAACGATGCCGCATTCTATTTTTCTTACATTTTTCGGTAAGGCGTTTCTCATGTAAACCCCTCTAAAATGTGGGATATGTTTGCGTGCGAAGTTTATAATATCAATGTTCGAAAGCGGTATATTGGGCAGCTCATTTAAAAATTATTTAAATAAAATTAAAAAATTAATTTTTTTATTGTGGTTATACCAAACCTTTTTGATACGGTTTTAAATAGAGTCCACTACCTAAAGCAATGGCCTCCATTTTTCTATTATGACGTTTATTCTCCCTAGCTCTTTTTTTGCATTATTAGCACTATTAATGCTTCTAGCACTAGCTGCTCCACCAGATGCCATTCCTCCTAATGCACTGAGCGCTGTCAAGATTGGCACAAGTGGTAAAAAACCTCCAATTTTAGGAACGTTGATTACTCTAGGAATAACAACAGTACTTTTCTTATTTCCAATGGTTTTAGACATAGCTTTTCGGGCTACTTTAATCGCAGCTTGAATGTCAAGTGGTTTTTCTTTCTTTAACACTCGTGTTGCGTCTCGAACAAGAGTCATAAATTTATTTTTATTTTTACATGGTTTTCGTTTCTTTTGCTTTTGTGGAAGTCCATACCAAATTTTTTCTTTGCTTTCATTGCGTTATGAAATATGCAGAGGATTTTTCACCGAGAGTACTATCAGATGCTTTAACACGCGCTCACGCTCTTTCAGCTAGTATTGTGTCAGCTTTATGACGATTTTCCAGATCTTTATATTTAGAATATCGTGCTCTCTACAAGCGGCATCCAAGGGATTTATTCTTTTGTCACCACGTGCTAGACGAGCTTTAAGCTTTGTTCCTGGACCACAAAACTGATATCCCGGTATGTGCAGTTCGCCTGGTAGGCAGTTTATTATTTTATTAACAATACCTCTTCCTAGGTAGAGTGGTGGTTTAATACTACTAGTTTATAAAAGCGCAGCACCATTTTATTTGTTGTTTTCTTCAATGAGATTTTAGCAAGTAACGATGTACTCAAAAGAGTTACATTAACATGCGTTTAATCAAACAAAAAAATGACATAGAAGTAAAAAATATCGATTGTAAAAATGGTGATGTCAAACAACTTAGATATAGTAGCTTGTTACCCAATTCAATACGAGCTCTAATTGTCGGACCTTCAAATTGCGGGAAAACCAATGTTATGATTAGTTTAATTGAAAGCCCTAACGGATTAAAGTTTGAGAATATTTACTTATATTCAAAGTCATTATATAAGCCTAAATATGAATACTTAAAAACACTTATAAAACCAATAAAAGAATGGGTTACTTTATATTTTCTGAAAATGAATGTTGAAATGTTGCACCCAGCGATGCCAAAAAGAACTCTATAATGATTTTCGATGACGTAGCATGTGAAAAACAGGATAATATTCGTGCATACTTCTGTATGGGAAGACATAAAAGTATAGATGCTTTCTATTTGTGTCAAACGTATACACGCATCCCAAAGCATCTTGTGCGTGACAATGCAAACCTAATTATTGTTTAGACAGGATGAAGTAAATATGAAACATGTCCACCAGGATCATGTGGGCGTGTCAATTTTTTTTGGAGAGAAAAATGTGGATTTTATTAATAAGTAAAGATGATCAACTAGAAAATGTACGTTATAGAAGGGGGTTTGCTGACTTTATTCAAATTTACAATAAAATAAAATACAAGAAACTAGTATTATTAATTCACTTATCAATAATCTTTCGAAATGGCAACAACACAAACGTTGACGGATAACCACTTGATTTTTAAAGCTAATTATCATCCTCCTATAGAGTTAAGTGGGAGCTAAGAATGTGCACTAATTGGTTTCCATTTGTACAACTCGGTTCCAAATGTGGACTACGATAATAAGTTATTCCATATTGGGGAGCATATTTTCGAGATACCAGTGGGATCATATGAGCTTAGTGAAATAAGTGAATTTATTAAAGAGAAAATAAAGAAAATAGAGCCCAATGAATTAAAGCACCCGCTAATCGAGAGCAATAATAATACCCTTCAAGTAGTGATTTCATCTAAAAAAGATTCAATATATTTTAACAAAGAGCGTTCTATCGGTCAATTATTTGGATTTAATAAAAGGGAACTAAAACCAAATGCAACGCATATATCAGATCAACCTGTTGACATTTTAAAAGTAAATACGATTCGTCTAGAATGTAACATTGTAAGCGGTTCATATGTAAATGAGGTATCAAGTCATGCTCTGCATGAGTTTGCACTCAACGTTCCGCCAGGCTATAAATTGAGTGAGAAACCAAATAATCTTATTTATTTGCCAGTTAATACGAGCGAGATACAGTCATTAATAATACGAATCGTTTATTTGGTTAATTTAAGAAAAGAGGTTGTGACACTTCGCTTACACTTGAGGCGCCGATAATGATTATATATAATAATAAAAACGTGCGCTATCCACCCCAGCGAGCACTTTGAGTTCTACTACAGAAGGATACAGGTCGACGAAAAAAGTACTAACACCTGAGAACAAATTATTTTAAAATCTCTTGGTCTAAAAATAAAAAAATTATGAGTAGTGTATTGAATGTTCGAGAGAAAGACTATTCGGATGAGAGTATAATCACGAAAGAATATCATAGTTACTCTCCCTATCTACAAGCATTTAAAAGCAATGATGAAGTTAGGATTACCATTCAGAATCAGGACTTATATGTATTGCCTTGTGAGAGTTTTATTAATGTTGAGGGCACTAACTAAGGAGTATAAGCTAAATATTTCTAACATTGTATGGAAAATACCACATGTAACTCTGAGTGATGAAAAGAAGTTACAAATGTTTAGACTGACTAAGAGTGGAGGCTCACTTCCACTTGCATTCCGCAGTTGGGATTGTTACCTGAATCCAACATTACCCGAAGGCACACAACATGTTTGGAATGTTAAGCTAGCAGCTAATAGAGAACGCCCTCGATTTGCGATAATAGCTTTTGTAGTGGACGATAAACTTAATCATAATCATTTGAGGAACTTAGAAGTGTATCTTAACTCGGAGAACTTTCCGTACGATGACATGAACATTAATTTTAATCATGAACGATACGCAAGTTTGTATGATATGTATACAGGATTTCAAGCAAGCTACTATATGAAGGAATTTGAGCCATTACTAACACCTATAGAGTTTAAAGAGAAAGCACCAATGGTTGTTGTAGACTTGTCACATCAGAATGAAACAGTTAAAACAGGGCCAATCGATGTAAGAGTTTCAATTGATCTCGATAGTGTTAGTGTGAGGAATACTAAGGTATATTGCCTGCTTATGCATGATCGATTAGCAGAGTATTCGCCTTTGACTGGAATAGTTCAACGCATCGTTTGAAACCAATTTAGTATAGAATCAAGTTGTAGTTGATAATCATTGAAAGTAATTATATTAAATATTATGTACCCTCTCTTAATTAAATAATAAATAGAAACATGATGAAATTAATAAGAAAATAATTTTTATTTTATTCAAGTATACTAGCATAAACATTTACATTTTCAGATACCTCAAATTGAGAGTTTTCTAAGATAAGAAATAATTTAAATAAATTATTTAGTGCACATTGATTTACTATTTCTTTGTGTATTCTACAATTTGTAAAGAAGTTTGGATATTGCGCTAAGCTCTGTTCAAGATTTACATCTATTATTTTTGTGTGTAAAAATTTACTTAAGAACTCTTTTTTAGCTCTTCCTCTTACTACTACAGTTGCGTAACTATTCAATGGCTTTAGTATTTCGCCAAGACTTAGATAAGAGATGTCACCTTCAGACCAATCTAAGCCGTCCACATACTGTTTGGTTATCTTTAAGGTTTTCCTAGTCACTTCATCCAGCTCCCTCATGAGGTAGGGTGGTTTAAAGTGAAAAAAAAAAATGGGGGTGTGACGGACTCAGCTTGCATAAATGCCAACTCTTTGACAAACATCTGTCTTTCCGAATACATATTGAAAGTCAACTAAAATACATGAGTTTCTATCTAGAATAACCATTTTTCCTCTAGCGTTAATGATGTACTGAGAAATTATACAAAAATCAATACCTTAAATATTATGGTTTATCTTATTTTACGTTTATTTTGAAAAAGCAGTTAAGAGAGGATGGATACGCTACACTTGAAAAAAAAAAAGAAAAACTCAAGGAAAAGTCAAGATCATGAAATAATTTTTGGATTTGAGTATTTTGTTAGTCTATAGCTTAAACTGCAGCAACATAAACGTAACTTTATTGGATTGCAACAAGAGGAGTGGATTCAATTATTAACTTTTAAGGAGTACATCCAAATGAAACTGAAGCACTTTGACTTCTTAATGCCAGATACAATAATTGAACATCCAATGCTTGAGACCGTTAAGTGTCATTTTAAAATTCGAAAATCAGATAGGCACCGAATATTAATACTCAATCAGTATGGTAATAGAGTTGAATTTGATAGTGACTCATGGAGGACGCTTATAAGATTAGGAATTTTTTTAACAACATTTTTGTGTTTGAACACATAACTGAAAAATCAAATAAAGAATATATATTATAACTATATTATTCCAAAGTGTGTAGAGATGCGTAAATATAGTATACAACTTTCAGATTTAGAAGCGACTTATGATTATGAGTCAGAAATTGATCTTACTCGGTTACTGTTTGAAATTTAAAAAAGATGGGTAAAGAAATAAAAAGGGATGTTAATATTTTTAGGACACAATTTCATCATAATATGAAACTAAATAAAAAATGAAATGCTTTGAGGAAAGTTAAAATATTCATTTAAGTCAGTCTTAAATAAACGTTTGCCGAGTATACTACAAAATGGAGCTGAATTCTAACTTTGGATTTAAAACAATTGTCAAGAAAATCGATGATTTTTAAAAGAGTTTGAGGAAATGATTTTTCCTGAACATCATGAATTGCTTGAAGAATATCGAGAATTTTTCTTGGCGTACGAAAACTGCCATCTAGTTACATCCAAATTTGGCGAGCATCTTTCAGCGTGCAGCTGGTCATCCGATTTAACTACAGAGGGAGTCGACACATGTGGATGCTTTTACTACAGCATGCGTCTGACAAGGCTAGAACGCCTAATGGCAAATATAAAAATTTAAACAAAAGAATTAACAAGCAACGTTTAAGTCAATAAGGCATAAAATGTATGAATACTAGATTTAAAAATAAATATTTTATAGTATACATAGAAAGAATAATAAATAAACTATACAACTTAAACCAAACTACCTCTTTTATTCGTTTTGAAGTCAATGCAGGTTATAAGATTTTCCTCGTACTTGACCAAAATAAAAGCAGGTATATACATATAATATCAAAGGTTAGAAAGGGATGGCGCTAAATATTTAAATATCACGCCCAAAGGATTGTAAAATGGTTTTCATATTAAGAACGGTGGGGACCAATCAAAATCGTATAAGGGGCGTGGCTTATTAAATTAATACAAGCAGGATCACTTTCCCCTCTAACACACATTCTCCTTCTAACACTTTCCCCTCTAGCTCGTTCCCCTTCTAACATACATTCTCCTTCTAACACTTTCTCCCCATAACTCTTTCCCCCTCTAACACATTTTAATCTTCATCAACAAGTATCAATACTCTTGCTTAGAAGCAATGTATTGATCCTGCCGCTGCCGCTGCTGCTGCTGCTGGTGCTGTTGCTGCGTAGGAAACTTCCCATGCCTTGTTCACAGAACCCCAGTAAATCGAACAAGCCTGTTTCCTGTTTTTCTAAAAGGGTTAGTTACTTTGGATTTCACTAGAGGCATTTCTCTGTAATTTGTGTCTATTTCAAATGTTTGTCTTTTTTCATTTAATTTATTGATCTTGTTGATTTTCTTTGCTTGGGTATCCTGCGTGGTGTTCCTGCATAAATAAAAATCTCTGCTGGGGCTCTGCCTGTTGTGCTGTGTATTATTTTATGGTTGTATGTATAAAGGATTGTTTCGAACTTTGTTAACTTGTTTTCGGGGTCAGTGTCGGTGTTTATGATTCTCAGTTTTTCGTTAATTGTTTTATGAAATCTTTCTACGTCTGAAATTCCGTTTTTGCTTGTTGTTATTCTATTTTAACATTTTCTGATTCTTACCATATTTTAAGAGCTGCGCACATGAATGCTGAATCCTTATCTGCTTTATTTCTATCGGTTTTCCCATGTCATTGAATATTTTGAGGATTTCCCTTTTCGCTTCTAACCAATCTTTTACATTTACTTCAACTAATGTAGCGTATTTTGAATAAACATCTATACATGACAAAAACTGTTTGTTGTCTACCATGTAAAAATCTGTTACATAATTTTCTCTTGGGTTGTAGATTTCGGGGGTTAGTTCAAAGGTAAACTTTGTATCTCTATGTTCTGTTTTCGCTATATTACAAACTTCGCATTCCTTTATTATATTTTGGATTAATTTCTGGTAATCTGGGTAATAGTAGTTTGTTTTAAACATAGCTATTGTCTTTGCTATACCTGGATGCAAAGCTTTTTGTGGTTTTTCATAATGATTTCTTTAAAGTCTGAAAAGTTTGGATGTCAATTAATTTGGTGATTGCTTTCATTGTTCTAATTGGATTGTCTGTATTTATTATGTCTACATAAGTTTTTTGGAATATTCGTAGTCACCATTGTGTGGGAAATATACTACACTATTTTTTGCCATTAAATATTTTTTATTAGCTCTTTTCTCTCTCTATTGTCATCTCTGTATAATTTATAATAATTTTTGTTATGTGAAAGTAGCTTATTTTTTTACGTCTTCTATATTGTTTTAATAAATTCTATTTGGTGGTTGTACACAGAGAAAAAAAATGAAACGTAAAACCAAACATTTTAATTTTAGATTCAGATTTAAATTTTTTTTCTTAATTTCAATACGAAAATTTTTGATTTTAAAATTAATCGTATTGAAACACCAAATTTAAAACGTTTCGTATTAAAATCAATGCGGAAAAAACGTTGATTTGAATAATTAGTTCTTAAACCTAAAATGAAAATTTTTAAATTTAAGAATGTGCGCTTTCAAAATCGATATCTAAAACAACCACATTTAAATCGATAGTTTCAATTTTAGAAATCAGTACGAATCGGTTTAGAATTAAAGTGCAAACTTTATAAATCGTAATTTACTATTTTAAATTTGAAGAAATCAGAATAATTACAAAATGCAAAATTTAAATTACTACTCGAACTTCGAATGAAAAATTTTAACAATTTGTCCTATTAAAAAACATATTTAAAACGAGCACATTTAATTTGATGATTAAAATTTTAGAAATCAGTACGAATCGCTTTAAAATTACGCTTAACGAGAGAGAGAGAGAGGAGAGAGAGAGGGAGAGAGAGGAGAGGAGAGAGAGAGGAGAGAGAGGAGAGAGAGGAGAGGAGAGAGAGAGAGGGAGGCAGAGGCGCTCTTATGTGTAGTATGTATTAAAATTAACTGTCTGTAAAACATAGTCGGCAAAAGCGCAATGGGTATGGCACACGCGTGGTAATCGTAAGGTCTCAGGTTCGAGTCGCGGCATAGGTAATTGGCTTTTCGTGATCGGTAAGTTTTAAAAAATTAATTAAAATTTTACAAATGATTTATACTAAGTATGTAGACATAAAATTTCTCACGCATTACACTAAAGGAATCTAATAACTATTAACAAAGAGCTATCACGCAATGCTGATACCTGGTGGTGTGTATCCTTGCGCCCCAAGCAAAAAGTTTAATAGAAATTTATAGAATCTTATAGTATACATTGTTCATGAATTATAACCACAATATGGTGTTCAAAACTGATATCGGGATGTAACATTATTATTTCGATTCAAAAATTATTTAGTTAATTTAATTTTGTGATAACTGTCGGAACAGTCCTAAGTGATTGCAATATCTAACTTAGTGCACATTTATTATAAAACTGACTTTTAAATTCACAAAACGCCAGCCGTACCAAAGCAAAAAAACAACACTTTTGCTTATTTTGCTTTGTCTCTCATGCTCTTGACTGACAACTTAAACACAAGAGTAACTGCGAGCCAAACACCAACACACACATCTAAACATATAACGTAAATTTCACTCAACTACACTACCCAACAAAACATACTATGGCACCTCTTCCAAAACGTACGCGTGAAAATTCCTCTGGAGAGATTAAATCAATTAAGGCCAGTGACCCAGCCTCTCTTATCAGGCTTATTAATCAGCGGTTTGATGAGCAAGCTGATTTGATAGAGAAGAAGATGAGTGAGTCCGAGGAGCGTGTACTGGCCCTATTGCACGAGAAACTTGATGGGATGCGTGGGGAGCTGGATGAATTAAAGCAGCAAGTCGAGAGGCTGGAATCAGTGGCGAAGGAGACGTCTGAGCTGCAGACACAAGTGGAGACGCTCACTGCAAAGCTAGCAGAGCAAGCAAATGCCAGTGCCGTTAATGACATGCGCCTTCATGGAGTCCCATTTGTTGAGGGTGAGCAGTTGCGGTCGGTGTTTAACTCGCTAGCTTTCTCGCTAGGAGTAACCCCAGCACCGCGGCTTAAGGAAAATTACAGGGTCCGACAGACGAAAAATGCAAATTCGGTTGTCGACCCTGTTATTATCATTAGATTTGATTCTCTCCGAGACAAAATCAACTTTCAACGCGCTGCTGCCCATTACCGCCGAACAAATCAAACGAAACTAACTCTTCCTCTGCTTGGCTTTGAACCACATGCAAATGCTCCCGTTTACCTAAACGAGCAGCTTTCAAGAGATAATTATATTATCTTTAAGCAAGCTATGCAGATGAAGAGACAGAAGATCTTATCAGCCGTTTTCTGCCGTCGAGCGCTCGTTCACGTTAGACGGAGTGAAGCGGCAGATGTTATCTGCGTTGACAACATACAAAAGCTCAATCGTCTGCGGGAGAGCGGGAGTGAAACAAGTGGTGTTGGGCTTGAGCTTTTTCGCTCTTAATTTAGTTTGCCCCTCCTCTCAGCCCTTCTTTAATATATTTCATTGTAAACTTTATTTTCTCTTAGTATTTTCTAATATTATTCAGTGTGATCTTTACATAACTTTATATTCATTTGGTGTGCATTTTTATGGAAAAACTTATTTCAATATTGATGGCCTCTAGCCTTAAATCCACAGTGAACAGCCATGCAATTATTAGGGTCCTAGGCAAACAGAAAATTGGGCTCAAGATTTGTCACATAAATGCTCAGAGCTTAGTAAATAAGATTGAAGAGTTTCGTTATCTGTTTGTAATTCCCAAGTAGATGTTGTATGTGTGTCTGAAACGTGGTTTGTACCTGAACTTAGTAACATTTTAATTAGCTGTGATGGTTATGATGTGTTTCGTTCTGATCGTCGTAGTCATGCTGGGGTGTAGCAATTTATCTTAGCAATAGAGTAAGGGGTAAAGTTGTTCTTAAGCAGCCCAATGATAGCATAATAGAATACATTTTTCTAGAATTAATTAATCCAATCTGTGATACTAAAATGCTTATTGGCTGCGTTTACAGGCCTCGTAAAAATATAGACTGCTCAGACATAATTGACTTAATAGCTAACTTAACACTTAATTATACTGATATTATATTGACAGGTGACATGAATAGTAATTTATTCACTGAAAGACACCTGGCGGATGATATGGTATCTCTCGGCTTAGTACCGGTGAACATTTCAACACCGACACATTTCTCCAAAATGACTAATACCTTAATTGACTTGTTTTTTGTTAATAAAAGGGAACTAGTATTACTTTATGATCAAATTTCTGTACCTGCTTTCTCAAAACATGACTTAATATTTTTGACGTATGACCTGCCTCTTAATTATTGTCCACAAACTATTCATACCGGGATTTCAATAACATCGACTTTGCCAGTTTATACGAAGATTGTTACAACTCTGATCTTGATCTCATTTTTTCCTTCCCTGCAGTTGACACCCAAATCCATTATGTGCAAAATTTCATCGACATGTTGTACAACAAGCATGTACCGATCAAAACCAAAGTTATAAAGCCATCAATAAAATCTTGGTTCAACAAAGATATACAAAGTGCAATAATATTAAGAGATAAGGCATACAAAAAATGGCAGAGATACAAGACTGATCACTTACATAACGTATTTATTACCCACAGGCGATTAGTCAATGATCTGATTTATAGGGCCAAGCGTACTTATTTTACTAATAGATTTAAAAGGGCAATTGACAGCAGACAATGGAAAGATATTAAGAAATTGGGTATTGGGAAAGTTCAAACTGTGATAAATGATAGTATTGATGTTAATTGTTTAAATAATAAATTTGTTAATGTAAATGTCCCTGTATCTCTATGTAACCCCTATGTGAGTTCTGCGTCTTTTAACAATTGTCAAAACACTTTCCAATTTAGTCCTGTGTATCAATGTGATGTGCTGCAGTCTATACAAAAAATCAAATCCAATGCTACTGGTTTGGACGATATTAACCCTAAATTTGTCAAACTGTTATTACCATTTATAACAGGCCATTTAACGCATATTTTTAATTCTGCTATTACCACCTCTACATTCCCTAATGAATGGAAAATTGCCAAAGTTCTGCCTATTGCTAAGGCCAATGCTGACTTTCGACCGATATCCATATTGCCATACCTATCTAAAATTTTTGAGCATCTAGTCGCCAAACAAATTAACAATTTTCTAAACGCCAATAAACTTCTTGTCCACCATCAGTCTGGCTTTCGGACTAATCATAGTTGCACAACGGCGATTGTAAAAGTAGTCGAGGATATTAGGTTAAAAATGGACAATAGCGAGGTAACCTTATTGACGCTTCTTGATTTCAGTAAAGCTTTTGACACGGTGAACCACGACATACTTCTCACCAAGCTATGTAGAATGTACAATTTTAGTACAACTGCCACCAAACTAATGTCCTCCTATTTAAAGCAACGAAGACAAGCCGTTGTTTCCGTGAACAAAATATCGGACCTGCAGATAGTGCCCCGTGGGGTTCCGCAGGGATCAATATTAGGTCCGCTTCTATTCTCTATTTATATTAACGATCTACCGTCATGTCTGTCTTACTGTAATGTTCATTTGTATGCTGATGATGTCCAATTGTATGTAAGTACCAAACTTAGTCAAATAAATAAATGTATTGATTTGTGTAATATTGATCTCTTAAGTGTTAGTAAATGGGCATGTGATAATGGTCTATGTATTAATCCGTCTAAGTCTAAGTGTCTTGTAATTTATAAGAAGAACCTAAATACTGAAAATTTTCCTAGGCTTAGTATAGATAATGTAGGAATTGAGTTTGTAAATAAGGCAGAAAATCTTGGCATAACCTTTAATAAGACACTGTCGTGGAATGACCATGTTAACAAAGCGGTTGGCAAAATGTACGGCACACTTAGACAATTGTCAACAACCCAGCATTATATTCCTGTGCAAACAAAAATGATTATCGCTAAGGCAGTACTATTACCAATAGTCTTTTATGGGATTGAAATTTTTGGCAGCTGTGATGCTGTTAGTCAGCGTAGGCTCAATGTGGCTTTTAATAGTGTTGCTCGTTACGTGTATGGTCTGAAAAGGACGGACCACGTTACGGGCTATGCCAACAAACTGTTCGGCTTAAATTTATCGTCCTTGATTAAGGTCAAAATTCTTATTTTTTTACATAAAATAATCTTTACACAAAAGCCTGAGTATTTATTTGACAACATAAAATTTACTTCCTCCCAAAGAGTAAAAAATCTTATTTGCCTGAGAACCAGGTTAGCATGTGCAGAAAAACAACTTTATATTAATGCTGTTCGACTGTGGAATAGTCTTCCTAATGTGTTTAAATCCATAAGAGGCGCACACCAATTTAAACGTATGATTATGGCACACTTTAAAAATCTTAATCAATCCTAAAATTAAAAAAAAAAAAAAAAAAACAAAATAAATAAATAACTAAAACAAAAAAAAAAAAATAAAAATATATATATATATGCATATACATACATAGGCTTATTCCTAACTTTTATAAAAGTCAAACAATGTTTAATGTTCAAAATATTTAATCTTACTGTTCAATGTTACTATCAATAAGTTTGTTTATATTTTATTTATTTATTTATTTCTTTGTTCTTTATAAGTTTATATATACATTTTGTTTTTTCTTTTTGCCTATTGTCATAGTGATTAGTGCTTTAATTTATAGTAGTAATACTGTAGCACTAAGAATTTCGTTAATAAATTAACAAAATTAAATTAAATTAAAAAAAATTAAATTAAGGTTTCTAATGCTTAACTTTAAAATGAAAACATTTTGAATCAAAAAGTTTTCATTGTGAAAACTAAAATTAAAGCACTTTAAATATAAAATAAACATTTTTAAATCAATAATTTTAATTTTAAAATTTTATTTCAAATTCCACTTTTAGAATTTAAAATTATAGGTGTAGACCGAAAATCGTTCCGAAAAAATTTTAGAATCTAAGTGTAAATTATGCGATTTAAAATTTTTTTTTTCTGTGTGTAATTATTTAAGGGTCTTTCTGTGATTTGAATGCAATTTTGATTGTCTTCGCATGCGCTATGTATTGTTGCTGCTACGCTGTCTTGTGTATCTCCCATGAAATTTTCCTCTAATATAATTCTTGAAAGTGCATCTGCTACATAATTCTTTTTACCTGGTAAATATTTAATTTCATAATCAAATTCGTTTAGCCTGATTTTCCATCTCTGTAATTTCATATTTGGGTCTTTAATGTTTTCTAACCATACTAAAGGTTTGTGGTCGCTTAGGATTTCGAATTTTCTACCGAACAGGTATGATCTGAAATTTTTAGTAGCCCATATTATAGCCAAGAGTTCTTTTTCTATTGCGGAATAATTAATTTCATGTTCATTTAGGGTCCTGCTTGCAAAGCATATTGGTTTGTGATCCTGTTATAAAACTGCTCCTAATGCATAATTACTTGCGTCTGTTGTCAGAGAAAATTTCTTGTTAAAGTCAGGATAATTAATATTGGGTCAGATATGATGAGTAATTTAATTTTTCGAATGTTTCTTTATGCTCTTTCTCGTTTATATTTATTTTTGCTCCTTTTTTTAGCTTAAGTGTAATTGGTTTTGCTACTTTGGCAAAGTTGGGTATGAACTTTCGATAAAATCCACATAATCCTAGAAATCTTTTTATTTCTTTCGGTGTTTTAGGTATTGGAAATACTTTAAATGCTTCAATTTTGTTTGGATTCGGTTTAATTCCGTATACTGTTATAACGTGACCTAAAAAATCTGTTTCTTTTTTCATCCATTCGCACTTGTCTAGCTGTAATTTTAAATTTGCTTCTCTTAGCTTTTCGAAAACCTTTTTAGTGATAATATATGTTCTTCGAATGAAGTGGAAACCACTATTATATCGTCTATATATACTAAACAATTTTTGTAGACTTAGTCTCCTAAAAGATTGTTCATACAACGTTGAAATGTTGCTGGTGCATTCTTTAAGCCGAATGGCATCCGTGTATATTCGAAATGACCATTTTTAGTTGAGAAGGCAGTTTTCGGTATGGATTTTTCGGCAATTTGGATTTGATGAAACCCTTTTGCTAAATCAATGGTGGTAAAATATTGACATCTTCCTAACATTTCGTCCATTCAAGGCATAGGATATTTGTCACTGATGGTTACCTCGCGAAACTTCTTTTTGCCTGAGGCGTCACTTTTCTTGGGTACTGTCCAGATTGGTGAACAATAGGGTGAACTTGATTCACGAATGATACCTTGCTTCATCATTTCTTTTACTTGTTTATCTACTTCTTCGTCGAAGCTTTGTGCGTACCAATATGGTCTTTTGTAAATGGGGTCTTCATGCTTGGTTGTGATTGTGTTTTTTATATTATTAGTGAAGGTCAAATTATCACCCTCTTTATACTGGATATCTTTAAACTCAAATAAAACTTTTGTTAATTCCCTTTTTTCTTCTGCATTGAGATGCTCTTATCTAAACTGATTGCTTTCTAACAACTCATTTTCAAGTGCATAAGCTATATGCAAATCTCTTGTTAATGGTGGATCTAGACATTCTTCTAAGTTTTCACTTTACCCTTTTTCTTCGATATCATACTTGAATAAGAATTGGAAGTCTCCAAGTTGTATAAACTCTTCCTCGTAGTTGATATTAGCTTTACAATCTGTTAGGAACGTTCGGCCTAATAGGATGTCAAATTTCTTTGAGAAATCATGAATGTAAAATTTTTGATCGGTCGGACAAAGTCTACTTGGTGCTAACGATATGCTTTCGTTTAAAATTACTTTTCCACTTATTGTATGACAAATTATATTTTCTTTTGATTTTTTATAACTGAGGAATTTTTTGCTCATTAAATTGATCGACGAACCCGTGTCTACTAAGCATTTCAAAGGAATATAATTCATAACTATATTTATGAACGGTGTTCTATTTTCGATTCCGAGGCTGTTTGATGAAAATTTTCGGATGTGTCCATTTTTGACTGTTCACTATAGCCTTGGCGTGTTCTTTTAAATGGTGGATTTGGTGCATTTGTTCTGAACGGATTTTGTTGGTAATTGATTGGATTTTGAGTTCTACCTTCATATAGTTTTTGTTGGAATTCCCTAAATAGTTGTGGGTCATGTGTTGCAGTATTTTGTGATTGGTTTTGGTATCTATAACTATGGAAATTTGGATTCAAATTCTGTGGGTTCCTAAAATTTTGAAAATTTGTATTGAAATTCTGTTCGTTTCTATAACCTGAGTTGTTGTGGTTTTGATATTTGGAAGTATAATTGTTTTTGTTTGGTTTGCTGAAAGTTGTGTTACTTGTGCTCTTGGATCTGTCAGATACGTAATGTTCATAAACTCCTTCTTTCTGTGCTACTTGTTTTAATTTATTCACTGTGGTTATATCGTATCTAGCTAGCTGCATACACAATCGGTCAGGCAATTTCTTACTAATAACATCTTTATTGTACTGTTCATTGCGTTTGTATATAGTGTTGTATTCTGTTGGTTGCCTTCTATTATTAGCTTATTAATAATGACAAAAGACTTAGTTTCTAATTCTTCGACGAACTTACGTATGCTTCCTCCTTATTGGGTGTAGTACAGCTTCCTTAGTAACTCCTCGTATGATGTTTGCGTCTTGTAGGTGCTGATCAGGATATCTCTTAGTGTATTCCAGTCCGAAGCCATAGTTTCATGATGAATTCGATTCTGCTGGTGAAAGCGGGTAGGTCTTCTGTTTCTCCTCCAAAGCTGGGTATTGCATGATTTGGTTAAGCGCTTGGCTTAGGTTGGCGTCTGATAAAATTCTTAAAGTCATCCTGGAATTTTTATTTATTTTGATGTTTGATTTGTAAAAAGTTTTGTTGGTTAAAGAAAAAAATTTTTTTTTTTATTTTTTCTTGCACTTGTGGCGTTGCGTGACTTTTGTTTCTTTTCGAAGAAAAGTTTTAAGGATCACGAGGTCCTTGTGCGGATATCACTTCGATTAGTTCGCGAGACACTAGAACAAGTTAAGGATCTTTTGATCCTTAGGTTACTATGACTGTCACGATTTCGACTGATATCCTATCGGCTGCGCCAATTAAATCGTTAGAGTTGCGTTTATATAAAAAAATAGAAAATATCTTTATTGAACGCGTCTTTACAGTTAAACATGTAAAATAGAACTCAACTTATGCTAGCGTTTTGATTTTTGAAGAAACCTCGTTCTGCGACTTATTCCTTTGTTTAAATTATTTATGCTCAACTCTCTGGAGCGGATTTATTCTGAGGAGTCGTAAACTGGGGTTTCGCTCAAGGATCAAATTACATTGGACTTTGCTCATCTAATTCTTAAAGTGGCGTGATCGATTTTCATGGTTTTGTTTTTCGGGTGGCGTGATCGATTTTAATAGCTTTGTTATATTCTGGGGTGCATAGTTTTACTGTTGTTTATTCTGTTCGCCGGATGTACGTGCTTATGCTGAGTGTTACTTAATTATCTATGGTTCTATTACAAGAAGCCAAAATCATTAATGTGCGTGCTTAAGATTATACATTTGTTTACTCAAGTGGACAATGATTGTGCATTGTTCTTGTTATTTTGTGTGGGTGGAGGTTAGCATAGTTCTGCAAGAACTGAATATGTCACTATATATATATATATTTTTTTTTTTATTTTGTTTTTATAGATTTTTATTTTATATTAAGCTTGTTCCGTTGAGGGATTTACCAAACACAAACACCGAACATAAAGATTAATGACAAGCCGGTAGAACACACAAGTCATACTCCATGATTTTGTTTCGGCTTTATAAAAAGCTTTTTTAAGTCAATATTATAAGCCTTAGTTCTAGTACTCACTTGAAAGCTTAACGAAGTTCGTGTAGCTGGTATAATAAATCATGTTTTAACAAACTAATTTTGATCTTAATATTTATACTTCATCGTTTATTGAGATTATTGTTATTATTTTTTTTTTATCCCCATAAATTGGATTCCGTTCTATCTCAGTAATAATTTATTTGGCTTATAAATTCTTTAAATTTCTTAATGTAATCTTTTAGGCTTATCAAATAATCTTTTCCTTAACTTTCCCTCTGCTCGCTTTAAGATTTTCATCATATGACACTTTTCATATTTAAGATATCCGTCAAACTATTTCTTATACTCAACTAAAATTATTTCATCAAACTCACATATCAAATCAATTTCTAAAATAAAGAAAATGAAAACAGTAAGATGTTCTTAGCAGCTTGATATTTTTTTTATAAACGGGTTTTACCAACTCTTTCTCAGTATGCTACCTACGATAAAAATGTATAAAGAATGTGTTTGTACTCATTTACTGACTTCAAAAATTCTTCTATTGACGTTGTATGATACCCTATCTTAATTTGTGTTATATGTAATCGTTTTCTTCAACTTAGTATTCTACAGATTTTTAAACATTTTACCATATGTAGTTAGCTATTTTGACTAGGCCTTACGCTTAAAACGAGATAGATTGTATTATTGTCCGTAACAAGTTAACTTAATTTTAACAGGGAAAGCGATTGGACTTTGATTTTTCACATAATAATTGATTGCTTTAATATATTTTCACTGTCAACCTATTTACATTTATACTTTTTTAGTGATTATGTTAGATTTTTATATATCCAAACTCATTGCTTGAACTTACAAATTTCGTTACTAATTTCTTATAATTGATGGATGGTAATATTTTATTCCATTTTTCTTGCATTTAATAAGGAAGTGCATTGAACTAGCTTATCAGTTCGAGTTATGAGTCTTACACTGTTTCGAAAAGTACGAATGCGTTAAGTGTTTTAATTTAAGGGTTAAGTATCTATTAGATGCCATATTATTAGGGCGTATTTATTCATATAATTATTATAATTATTTCTTAAGGAGACTTATTTTCTTTAGTGCTCAAAACTTATTGTCGCTAAAGGATTTATTTTTTCATGATCTGAGTTATTTATTTAATTCGTGAAACCATTGTATTGTGTTTTATTACTCTTGAACCTTTGCATTAATCTTGAATTTGGATGGCAAAATACGGTTGTGATGTACTAAAGCTCGAGATGACTTCAGAGTCGGTATTTTGCAAAACGGGCGGTAGAGTACTTAAAATTTTTAATTGTAGTGTGATTTTAAAATAATTCACTTTAACTATCACCGGATTGGTTTATACCCACTAAATATTGGTATTGTCGGTTTTTTCTTCCTTTGTATTAGTCGTTTTATACACCCTAGCTCTTGATCCTGTTTTTTGATTTAGATTAGGGTTTGATTTTATTGTATACTGTTTGTGGAGGAGGCTCCAAATAATAAGATTTGGTTTAATAATTGTACGGTAAGATTTATTTTTCTTTTTTATGTTGGTAAAGCACTAGTTGTGTGTATGTTAAACTAATAATCATCGTAAGTAGTTTTGCTAGACTATATTCTATTATGATTCTTGTGGGTTATAATTCGTACATTGAAAGAGCGAGATAAAGCTGTTCTTGATAGGTCCACAATATATTTTCTTGGTCCATTTTCCTTTACATATAATACGGCAGGGAGTAAGATTTAAAAGTAGTATGTCATTCCATTCTAGTAATATTTGTATATTGTTTTTATTATTTTGCTATTTAATTTTTATTTTATTCTTTTATGCTATATGTCTTTATATTGCCTTTAAATTTAAGGGTTTTGTCTCTCAATTTTTGAACCGAGACACAGTATTTTTTTTTTTTTTTGCTGTTCTGCATAAACGAAAGCATGCTTGATCCCAGATGTGTTTATTCTTAATCAATATTTAGATCAACACCGTAGGCTTTCAAGTACTTTATGTCTGTCTCTATAGATTATCAGCTTTTAGGTATTGAGATTAAATTTTGCTCAGAATCTATTCGCTAACTTAAACACATGAGTGTTACAACTTTCACACTTAAGGAGCATCAGGTCTTTTCGTTTCAAAGTGTTTACTATTTGACGTTTTTAAGAACAATTTGCTTGATTAAGCTAGGTAGGTTATACAGTTAAAACAATTAGTGGAAAGACGGAACTGTCTTATAGAATTTTTTCAACATTATTAGTTGGTTCTTTCCGTTTCGCATTTTATCACGCACTTTGAGATTATTATATAACTTAATGGAATGTGCTCTATGTTCCTGATTGTTTGCTGATTATTGTTGTTAATTATTATTTTGTTTATTTATTTCTTTTGCATCTCATATAGTATTTTTCCCTTATGTTTCTTTTTTATTGCGCTCCACTTCTATACTTACTTTAATAATTTTCGATGTTTCCTACAATTTATATTCAATCGCCCTTTATTTGACAAAAACTGGGCTGTTAAAAACGGAAGCCAATTAATCTATCAAACTGTTGGAAGGGAATAGTTGTGATTATTTTTCATTTAAAAAGGAAAATAGGCTGTTATACGGGTACACAAAATATTTACTTATATTAAATTAAAAGTACTGTCACTGTTTACGGCAGCCTGGCATCCTAAAGAGACTCAATCGCTCACCATTATCACTTGACACCCCATTCACCCATACGCCAAGCGATCCTCACCTGGACCATCACTCGTACACACATAATTAACTTTTACCAAGATAATGTACGGTTTGCATGTAGGCGCCTTATTTGAATAGTATTTCATTGTTCTACTCTGTACCGATTTTGGATCCCCTGATTTATATTATTTCCAGCTACTTTCCAAGGCTCACACCTTTAACTTTTAACACACCACCCCACAAAACATGTAATTTGGATATAAAAACATTAGACAACGACTATCAAGCACCAAGTGCTATTAAACAATTTATGAAGTATTCGGAGGAAATTTGATCGAACAATGTAACACCCAAAATATTTATTATGGTTTACATTAAATTGTGAAGTCATAGTCGAGTCTACTACGTACTTCACATTTTTCCATGAGTTGTTCCCATCTAAAACCCCTATCAATTTATCCGTTTTTTCTTATTATTATTTTTTTTCAACCAAGTAAGTGCGTACCTGTTTTTTCAATTTTATCTCTCTAGAAAATGTCTGTAAGTTCGGTAGCCTCACAGTCAGTCAATATGTTTGTATTGTATTTCTATTATTGTACATTTAAGTTTTCCGGTTTGGTGAGAAGCTCTTCTCAATTATTTATTATGTTTGCTTGTACACACATAATCATTTACTTAGATTTTTATCTGGCTTAAGGAATTACTTTATGTATGGAATTTTAGCTGTCCTATTATATCGCTGATTGTTCTAACTAAACAATTGATTGAACACTACCTCCATAAACGTATCTTTGATTGAGTTTTCGATAATAACTTCTTATTAATTTTTTAAGATCGTACCCGAGTCACGTAAATATAACATATAACATATAACTACTTTGTGAAGAAAAACAAACGGAAATTAAATTTCCGACAAGATAATAAAAAATTAATAAAAATCAATAAAGTCAGTAGAATAGTAACATTTTTTTAATAAAAAAATTTAATTATTAAGGGGAATCAATAATAGAAAAATATGTCTCCTGCCTGTATAAACCTTAATCGTCGATGAATGATTTGGTAACTGAGAGGTCTGTTGTGCCCCCCTTCTAGTTATATGACTCTTCCACCGGACATGGAAACTGTACGAGATCAAGTCTTTATGATGAGTTGAGGGTTTCTTAGCCTTTAATACGGTTGATATGTTGTTCTAAGACAGTAAAAGTTGTTTCTTGCTAAGGCTACGCATACTGCTATAACGTGAAAGGAGGATTCTTTCTCCCGATAAACATTTGTCATGTCTGAGATCAGATGTCTTCGTTCAGCTCGCTTCCATCTAAAGACTCTCGCTGTTCGTTAGCTCCTACCTTATTGTACCTTTTTCTAAGTCACACTTCGGCTCAAAGCCTTTAGGAGAGTCTCTGCCCTCAATCTGCCCTGCAATATTTACGTGACTCGGGTACGATCTAAAAAAATTAATAAGAAGTTATTATCGAAAACTCAATCAAAGATACGTTTATGGAGGTAGTGTTCAATCAATTGTTTAGTTAGAACAATCAGCGATATAATAGGACAGCTAAAATTCTATACATAAAAGTAATTCCTTAAGCCAGATAAAAATCTAAGTAAATGATTATGTGTGTACAAGCAACATAATAAATAATTGAGAAGAGCTTCTCACCAAACCGGAAAACTTAAAATGTACAATAATAGAAATACAATACAAACATATTGACTGACTGTGAGGCTACCGAACTTACAGACATTTTCGAGAGAGATAAAATTGAAAAAAACAGTTACGCACTTACTTGGTTGAAAAAATAATAATAAGAAAAAACGGATAAATTGGTAGGGGTTTTGGATGGGAACAACTCATGGAAAAAATTGAAGTACGTAGTAGACTCGACTATGACTTCACAATTTAATGTAAACCATAATAAATATTTTGGGTGTTACATTGTTCGATCAAATTTCCTCCGAATACTTTATAAATTTGTTTAATAGCACTTGGTGCTTTATAGTCGTTGTCTAATGTTTTTATATCCAAATTATATGTTTTGTGGGCTGGTGTGTTAAAAGTTAAAGGTGTGAGCCTTGGAAAGTAGCTGGAAATAATATAAATCAGGGGATCCAAAATCGGTACAGAGTAGAACAATGAAATACTATTCAAATAAGGCGCCTACATGCAAACCGTACATTATCTTGGTAAAAGTTAATTATGTGTGTACGAGTGATGGTCCAGGTGAGGATCGCTTCGTCGTATGGGTGAATGGGGTGTCAAGTGATGATGGTGAGCGATTGAGTCTCTTTAGGATGCCAGGCTGCCGTAAACAGTGACAGTACTTTAATTTATTATAAGTAAATATTTGTGTACCCGTATAACAGCCTATTTTCCTTTTTAAATGAAAAATAATCACAACTATTCCCTTCCATCAGATTGATAGATTAATTGGCTTCCGTTTTTAACAGCCCAGATTTTGTCAAATAAAGGGCGATTGAATATAAATTGTAGGAAACATCGAAAATTATTATAGTAAGTATAGAAGTGGAGCGCAATAAAAAAGAAACATAAGGTAAAAATACTATATGAGATGCAAAAGAAATAAATAAAAACAAGTAAGAAGGCTCTAGTCGGGAGAGCCCGACTAGAAGATACCCTGAACCCAGTTGCAATAAATAGATTTAATTTATATAAGACTTTGGTATACTGGCTTAGCTTCCATCGATTAAGTTCAATATCTCCGGTGTTTCTCAACCGATTTGGACGAAATTTTCAGAAAAGTTCTATCATTATCCATTACTTCAACCCTCATTTTTAGATTTTCCAAATTCGATATTTTATTGTTATCGATATTATGTGTATATCGGAAACCAGAATAGTTATCGATAATTTGAAGCAAACTTGTTCTGCTCATGGTATAGGAGAACTTATATACAAAATCAGAAGTCTCTTGCTCTTGTAGTCACTGAGATCCACGCGTTCATACAGACGGACAGACGGACAGACAGACGGACAGACGGACATGGCTATATCGTCTCGGCTGTTGATGCTGATCAAGAATATATATACTTTATAGGGTCGGAGATGCTTCCTTCTGCCTGTTACATACTTTTGCACAAAACCATTATACCCTTATTTACCCATTTTATGGGTTAAGGGTATAAAAATAATAATTAACAACAATAATCAGCAAACAATCAGGATCATAGAGCACATTCCATTAAGTAATATAATAATCTCAAAGTGCGTGATAAAATGCGAAACGGAAAGAACAAACTAATAATGTTGAAGAAATTCTATAAGACAGTTCCGTCTTTCCACTAATTGTTTTAACTGTATAACCTACCTAGCTCAATCAAGCAAATTGTTCTTAAAAACGTCAAATAGTAAACACTTTGAAACGAAAAGACCTGATGCTCCTTAAGTGTGAAAGTTGTAACACTCATGTGTTTAAGTTAGCGAATAGATTCTGAGCAAATTTAATCTCAATACCTAAAAGCTGATAAAATATAGAGACAGACATATAGTACTTGAAAGCCTACGGTGTTGATCTAAATATTGATTAAGAATAAACACATCTGGGATCAAGCATGCTTTCGTTTATGCAGAACAGAAAAAAAATAAATAAATACTATGTCTCGGTTCAAAACCCTTAAATTTAAAGGTAATATAAAGACATATAGCATAAAAGAATAAAATAAAAATTAAATAGCAAAATAATAAAAACAATATACAAATATTACTAGAATGGAATGACATACTACTTTTAAATCTTACTCCCTGCCGTATCATATGTAAAGGAAAATGGACCAAGAAAATATATTGTGGACCTATCAAGAACAGCTTTATCTCGCTCTTTCAATGTACGAATTATAACCCACAAGAATCATAATAGAATATAGTCTAGCAAAACTAATTACGATGATTATTAGTTTAACATACACACAACTAGTGCTTTACCAACATAAAAAAGAAAAATAAATCTTACCGTACAATTATTAAACCAAATCTTATTATTTGGAGCCTCCTCCACAAACAGTATACAATAAAATCAAACCCTAATCTAAATCAAAAAACAGGATCAAGAGCTAGGGTGTATAAAACGACTAATACAAAGGAAGAAAAAACCGAAAATACCAATATTTAGTGGGTATAAACAAATCCGGTGATAGTTAAAGTACATTATTTTAAAAACACACTACAATTAAAAATTTTAAGTACTCTACCGCCCGTTTTGCAAAATACCGATTCTCAAGTCATCTCGAGCTTTAGTACATCACAACCGTATTTTGCCATCCAAATTCAAGATTAATGCAAAGGTTCAAGAGTAATAAAACACAATACAATGGTTTCACGAATTAAATAAATAACTCAGATCATGAAAAAATAAATCCTTTAGCGACAATAAGTTTTGAGCACTAAAGAAAATAAGTCTCCTTAAGAAATAATTATAATAATTATATGAATAAATACGCCCTAATAACATGGCATCTAATAGATACTTAACCCTTAAATTAAAACACTTAACGCATTCGTACTTTTCGAAACAGTGTAAGACTCATAACTCGAACTGATAAGCTAGTTCAATGCACTTCCTTATTAAATGCAAGAAAATATTACCATCCATCAATTATAAGAAATTAGTAACGAAATTTTGTAAGTTCAAGCAATGAGTTTGGAAATATAAAAATCTAACATAATCACTAAAAAAGTATAAATGTAAATAGGTTGACAGTGAAAATATATTAAAGCAATCAATTATTATGTGAAAAATCAATGTCCGATCGATTTCCCTGTTAAAATTAAGTTAACTTGTTACGGACAATAATACAATCTATCTCGTTTTAAGCGTAAGGCCTAGTCAAAATAGCTAACTACATATGGTAAAATGTTTAAAAATCTGTAGAATACTAAGTTGAAGAAAACGATTACATATAACACAAATTAAGATAGGGTATCATACAACGTCAAAAGAAGAATTTTTGAAGTCAGTAAATGAGTACAAAACACATTCTTTATACATTTTTATAGTAGGTAGCATACTGAGAAAGAGTTGGTAAAACCCGTTTATAAAAAAATATCAAGCTGCTAAGAACATCTTACTGTTTTCATTTTCTTTATTTTAGAAATTGATTTGATATGTGAGTTTGATGAAATAATTTTAGTTGAGTATAAGAAATAGTTTGACGGATATCTTAAATATGAAAAGTGTCATATGATGAAAATCTTAAAGCGAGCAGAGGGAAAGTTAAGGAAAAGATTATTTGATAAGCCTAAAAGATTACATTAAGAAATTTAAAGAATTTATAAGCCAAATAAATTATTACTGAGATAGAACGGAATCCAATTTATGGGGATAAAAAAAAAAATAATAACAATAATCTCAATAAACGATGAAGTATAAATATTACGATCTAAATTAGTTTGTTAAAACATGATTTATTATACCAGCTACACGAACTTCGTTAAGCTTTCAAGTGAGTACTAGAACTAAGGCTTATAATATTGACTTAAAAAAGCTTTTTATAAAGCCGAAACAAAATCATGGAGTATGACTTGTGTGTTCTACCGGCTTGTCATTAATCTTTATGTTCGGTGTTTGTGTTTGGTAAATCCCTCAACGGAACAAGCTTAATATAAAAATAAAAATCTATAAAAACAAAATTAAAAAAAAATATATATATATATATATATATAGTGACATATTCAGTTCTTGCAGAACTATGCTAACCTCCACCCACACAAAATAACAAGAACAATGCACAAGCATTGTCCACTTGAGTAAACAAATGTATAATCTTAAGCACGCACATTAATGATTTTGGCTTCTTGTAATAGAACCATAGATAATTAAGTAACACTCAGCATAAGCACGTACATCCGGCGAACAGAATAAACAACAGTAAAACTATGCACCCCAGAATATAACAAAGCTATTAAAATCGATCACGCCACCCGAAAAACAAAACCATGAAAATCGATCACGCCACTTTAAGAATTAGATGAGCAAAGTCCAATGTAATTTGATCCTTGAGCGAAACCCCAGTTTACGACTCCTCAGAATAAATCCACTCCAGAGAGTTGAGCATAAATAATTTAAACAAAGGAATAAGTCGCAGAACGAGGTTTCTTCAAAAATCAAAACGCTAGCATAAGTTGAGTTCTATTTTACATGTTTAACTGTAAAGACGCGTTCAATAAAGATATTTTCTATTTTTTTATATAAACGCAACTCTAACGATTTAATTGGCGCAGCCGGTAGGATATCAGTCGAAATCGTGACAGTCATAGTAACCTAAGGATCAAAAGATCCTTAACTTGTTCTAGTGTCTCGCGAACTAATCGAAGTGATATCCGCACAAGGACCTCGTGATCCTTAAAAACTTTTCTTCGAAAAGAAACAAAAGTCACGCAACGCCACAAGTGCAAGAAAAAAAAAAAAAAATTTTTTTTTCTTTAACCAACAAAACTTTTTACAAATCAAACATCAAAATAAATAAAATTCCAGGATGACTTTAAGAATTTTATCAGACGCCAACCTAAGCCAAGCGCTTAACCAAATCATGCAAATACCAAGCTTTGGAGGAGAAACAGAAGACCTACCCGCTTTCACCAGCAGAATCGAATTCATCATGAAACTATGGCTTCGGACTGGAATACACTAAGAGATATCCTGATCAGCACCTACAAGACGCAAACATCATACGAGGAGTTACTAAGGAAGCTGTACTACACCCAATAAGGAGGAAGCATACGTAAGTTCGTCGAAGAATTAGAAACTAAGTCTTTTGTCATTATTAATAAGCTAATAATAGAAGGCAACCAACAGAATACAACACTATATACAAACGCAATGAACAGTACAATAAAAGATGTTATTAGTAAGAAATTGCCTGACCGATTGTGTATGCAGCTAGCTAGATACGATATAACCACAGTGAATAAATTAAAACAAGTAGCACAGAAGAAGGAGTTTATGAACATTACGTATCTGACAGATCCAAGAGCACAAGTAACACAACTTTCAGCAAACCAAACAAAAACAATTATACTTCCAAATATCAAAACCACAACAACTCAGGTTATAGAAACGAACAGAATTTCAATACAAATTTTCAAAATTTTAGGAACCCACAGAATTTGAATCCAAATTTCCATAGTTATAGATACCAAAACCAATCACAAAATACTGCAACACATGACCCACAACTATTTAGGGAATTCCAACAAAAACTATATGAAGGTAGAACTCAAAATCCAATCAATTACCAACAAAATCCGTTCAGAACAAATGCACCAAATCCACCATTTAAAAGAACACGCCAAGGCTATAGTGAACAGTCAAAAATGGACACATCCGAAAATTTTCATCAAACAGCCTCGGAATCGAAAATAGAACACCGTTCATAAATATAGTTATGAATTATATTCCTTTGAAATGCTTAGTAGACACGGGTTCGTCGATCAATTTAATGAGCAAAAAATTCCTCAGTTATAAAAAATCAAAAGAAATATAATTTGTCATACAATAAGTGGAATAGTAATTTTAAACGAAAGCATATCGTTAGCACCAAGTAGACTTTGTCCGACCGATCAAAAATTTTACATTCATGATTTCTCAAAGAAATTTGACATCCTATTAGGCCGAACGTTCCTAACAGATTGTAAAGCTAATATCAACTACGAGGAAGAGTTTATACAACTTGGAGACTTCCAATTCTTATTCAAGTATGATATCGAAGAAAAAGGGTAAAGTGAAAACTTAGAAGAATGTCTAGATCCACCATTAACAAGAGATTTGCATATAGCTTATGCACTTGAAAATGAGTTGTTAGAAAGCAATCAGTTTAGATAAGAGCATCTCAATGCAGAAGAAAAAAGGGAATTAACAAAAGTTTTATTTGAGTTTAAAGATATCCAGTATAAAGAGGGTGATAATTTGACCTTCACTAATAATATAAAAAACACAATCACAACCAAGCATGAAGACCCCATTTACAAAAGACCATATTGGTACGCACAAAGCTTCGACGAAGAAGTAGATAAACAAGTAAAAGAAATGATGAAGCAAGGTATCATTCGTGAATCAAGTTCACCCTATTGTTCACCAATCTGGACAGTACCCAAGAAAAGTGACGCCTCAGGCAAAAAGAAGTTTCGCGAGGTAACCATCAGTGACAAATATCCTATGCCTTGAATGGACGAAATGTTAGGAAGATGTCAATATTTTACCACCATTGATTTAGCAAAAGGGTTTCATCAAATCCAAATTGACGAAAATCCATACCGAAAACTGCCTTCTCAACTAAAAATGGTCATTTCGAATATACACGGATGCCATTCGACTTCAAGAATGCACCAGCAACATTTCAACGTTGTATGAACAATCTTTTAGGAGACTAAGTCTACAAAATTGTTTAGTATATATAGACGATATAATAGTGGTTTCCACTTCATTCGAAGAACATATATTATCACTAAAAAAGGTTTTCGAAAAGCTAAGAGAAGCAAATTTAAAATTACAGCTAGACAAGTGCGAATGGATGAAAAAAGAAACAGATTTTTTAGGTCACGTTATAACAGTATACGGAATTAAACCGAATCCAAACAAAATTGAAGCAGTTAAAGTATTTCCAATACCTAAAACACCGAAAGAAATAAAAGATTTCTAGGATTATGTGGATTTTATCGAAAGTTCATACCCAACTTTGCCAAAGTAGCAAAACCAATTACACTTAAGCTAAAAAAAGGAGCAAAAATAAATATAAACGAGAAAGAGCATAAAGAAACATTCGAAAAATTAAAATTACTCATCATATCTGACCCAATATTAATTTATCCTGACTTTAACAAGAAATTTTCTCTGACAACAGACGCAAGTAATTATGCATTAGGAGCAGTTTTATAACAGGATCACAAACCAATATGCTTTGCAAGCAGGACCCTAAATGAACATGAAATTAATTATTCCGCAATAGAAAAAGAACTCTTGGCTATAATATGGGCTACTAAAAATTTCAGATCATACCTGTTCGGTAGAAAATTCGAAATCCTAAGCGACCACAAACCTTTAGTATGGTTAGAAAACATTAAAGACCCAAATATGAAATTACAGAGATGGAAAATCAGGCTAAACGAATTTGATTATGAAATTAATATTTACCAGGTAAAAAGAATTATGTAGCAGATGCACTTTCAAGAATTATATTAGAGGAAAATTTCATGGGAGATACACAAGACAGCGTAGCAGCAACAATACATAGCGCATGCGAAGACAATCAAAATGAACAAATGTGTACTATAAGATTCTATAAATTTCTATTAAACTTTTTGCTTGGGGCGCAAGGATACACACCACCAGGTATCAGCATTGCGTGATAGCTCTTTGTTAATAGTTATTAGATTCCTTTAGTGTAAATGCGTGAGAAATTTTATGTTTACATACTTAGTATAAATCATTTGTAAAATTTTAAATTAATTTTTTAAAACTTACCGATCACGAAAAGCCAATTACCTATGCCGCGACTCGAACCTGAGACCTTACGATTACCACGCGTGTGCCATACCCATTGCGCTGTTGCCGACTATGTCTTACAGCGCCTCTGCCTCCCTCTCTCTCTCTCTCTCCTCTCTCTCTCTCCTCTCTCTCTCTCTCTCTCCCTCTCTGTTAAGCGTAATTTTAAAGCGATTCGTACTGATTTCTAAAATTTTAATCATCAAATTAAATGTGCTCGTTTTAAATATGTTTTTTAATAGGGCAAATTATTAAATTTAAAATTTTTCATTCGAAGTTCGAGTAGTAATTTAAATTTGCATTTTGTAATTATTCTGATTTCTTCAAATTTAAAATAGTAAATTACGATTTATAAAAGTTTGCACTTTAATTCTAAACCGATTCGTACTGATTTCTAAAATTGAAACTATCGATTTAAATGTGGTTGTTTTAGATATCGATTTTAAAAGCGCACATTCTTAAATTTAAAATTTTCATTTTAGGTTTAAGAACTAATTATTCAAATCAACGTTTTTCCGCATTGATTTTAATACGAAACGTTTTAAATTTGGTGTTTCAATACGATTAATTTTAAAATCAAAAATTTCGTATTGAAATTAAGAAAAAAAATTTAAAATCTGAATCTAAAATTAAATGTTTGGTTTTACGTTTCATTTTTTCTCTGTGTACAACCACCAAATAGAATTTATTAAAACAATATAGAAGACGTAAAAAAATTAAGCTACTTTCACATAACAAAAATTATTATAAATTATACAGAGATGACAATAGAGCGAGAAAAAGAGCTAATAAAAAATATTTAATGGCAAAAAATAGTGTAGTATATTTCCCACACAATGGTGACTACGAAATATTCCAAAAACTTATGTAGACTAATAAATACAGACAATCCAATTAGAACAATGAAAGCAATCTCTAAATTAATTGACATCCAAACTTTTTCAGACTTTAAAGAAATCATTATGAAAAACCACAAAAAGCTTTTGCATCCAGGTATAGCAAAGACAATAGCTATGTTTAAAACAAACTACTATTACCCAGATTACCAGAAATTAATCCAAAATATAATAAAGGAATGCGAAGTTTGTAATATAGCGAAAACAGAACATAGAGATACAAAGTTTACCTTTGAACTAACCCCCGAAATCTACAACCCAAGAGAAAATTATGTAACAGATTTTACATGGTAGACAACAAACAGTTTTTGTCATGTATAGATGTTTATTCAAAATACGCTACATTAGTTGAAGTAAATGGAAAAGATTGGTTAGAAGCGAAAAGGGCAATCCTCAAAATATTCAATGACATGGAAAACCGATAGAAATAAAAGCAGATAAGGATTCAGCATTCATGTGCGCAGCTCTTAAAATATGGTAAGAATCAGAAAATGTTAAAATAGAAATAACAACAAGCAAAAACGGAATTTCAGACGTAGAAAGATTTCATAAAACAATTAACGAAAAACTGAGAATCATAAACACCGACACTGACCCCGAAAACAAGTTAACAAAGTTCGAAACAATCCTTTATACATACAACCATAAAATAATACACAGCACAACAGGCAGAGCCCCAGCAGAGATTTTTATTTACGCAGGAACACCACGCAGGAATACCCAAGCAAAGAAAATCAACTAGATCAATAAATTAAATGAAAAAAGACAAACATTTGAAATAGACACAAATTACAGAGAAATGCCTCTAGTGAAATCCAAAGTAACTAACCCTTTTAGAAAAACAGGAAATATCAGAAGAGAAGACGACAATAATTTTGAAGAAACTAAAAGATTTAGAAAAATCCTTCATTATCAAACAAATTCAAAAAACAAAAGAAAACTAACGTAAGCCAATATAACAATTCCAGGTCAACTGAAACAGCTAACGATACACTTGTTACAATTAATAATCCTACTCACAACAATAATACCCTGTAACACCCAATCGATAGAATTCAATCAAATAAAAGCGCAAAACGGATACCTTATTCTAAAAACTTGTCTACTTAGTATTACACAGGAATATGAATACCATTGCCTCACAATAAATTTAACTAAAACTGAATAAACACTAATATATCTACTGAAACAAGCGGAAACCTTTAGATTCTTACCACAAATAGAATACCTAATAGAAAAACTAGAAAGAGAAATGAACGGAATAAAAATAGTAAATGACAAAAACGAAGACTTTTGAATGTAATAGGAACAGCATATAAATACTTATTCAGCACCTTGACCGAAGAAGACAGAACAGAACTAGAAAACAAAATAAATAACTTAGAAGAAAACAGCATTCAAATAAATGAATTAAACAAGATAATAGAAGCAGTAAATCATGGCCTAAACATAATAGAAAACATGTCAGAAGATTCACAACAAGATAAAATACTAAATCTAATACTATTTAGCTTACAACAATTCACAGAGTATTTTGAAGATATCGAAATGGGCATGCAATTGACAAGATTAGGTATCTTTAACCCAAAACTACTTAAACACGACTACTTAGAAAATGTAGATACAGAAAAGCTATTAAATATAAAAACCTCAACTTGGCTCAAATCAGATACGAACGAATCTTAATAATCTCACACATACCAAAGAAGCTAACACAAAATCCTTTATACACAATAATTCCTTACCCAGACGAAGACAAAAACATTTTAACAGAAAATATAAAAGATAAATATTATATCAATAAAAATAAACATATTCAGCAACTGACAAGAAAATAATACAAAACAAATGTATAGATGGTATACTTAAGCAAATAAAAATAGAATGTAAGTTCACTAAACACACAAAAACAAGTGGAGACGTTGCAGTCGGACGCAACCGACTGCGGTATACTCGATACCAGTATTAAAAATTTTGATGCCCATCCATGTGGGATGTCAATTGCTATCTTCATACCAAATTTGGTGACTCTAGCTCGAAGTTTGTATAAAGTGGGGAAAGGGGGGCTGGGGGCGGTATGGTTGGGCGTGGCATTCAAATTTTGCGCAGATCTATGTGGGATGTCAATTGCTATCTTCATACCGAATTTGTTAACTCTAGCTCGAAGTTTGTATAAAGTGGGGAAAGGGGGGCTGGGGGCGGTATGGTTGGGCGTGGCATCCAAATTTTTGCTGCAGATCCTTGTGGAATGTCAAATGCTACCTTCATACCAAATTTGGTGACTCTAGCTCAAAGTTTGTATAAAGTGGGGAAAGGGGGGCTGGGGGCGGTATGGTTGGGCGTGGCATCCAAATTTTTGCTGCAGATCCTTGTGGAATGTCAAATGCTACCTTCATACCAAATTTGGTGACTCTAGCTCAAAGTTTGTATAAAGTGGGGAAAGGGGGGCTGGGGGCGGTATGGTTGGGCGTGGCATCCAAATTTTTGCTGCAGATCCTTGTGGAATGTCAAATGCTACCTTCATACCAAATTTGGTGACTCTAGCTCAAAGTTTGTATAAAGTGGGGAAAGGGGGGCTGGGGGCGGTATGGTTGGGCGTGGCATCCAAATTTTTGCTGCAGATCCTTGTGGAATGTCAATTGCTATCTTCATACCAAATTTGGTGACTCTAGCTCAAAGTTTGTATAAAGTGGGGAAAGGGGGGCTGGGGGGCGGTATGGTTGGGCGTGGCATCCAAATTTTTGCTGCAGATCCTTGTGGAATGTCAAATGCTACCTTCATACCAAATTTGGTGACTCTAGCTCAAAGTTTGTATAAAGTGGGGAAAGGGGGGCTGGGGGCGGTATGGTTGGGCGTGGCATCCAAATTTTTGCTGCAGATCCTTGTGGAATGTCAAATGCTACCTTCATACCAAATTTGGTGACTCTAGCTCAAAGTTTGTATAAAGTGGGGAAAGGGGGGCTGGGGGCGGTATGGTTGGGCGTGGCATCCAAATTTTTGCTGCAGATCCTTGTGGAATGTCAAATGCTACCTTCATACCAAATTTGGTGACTCTAGCTCAAAGTTTGTATAAAGTGGGGAAAGGGGGGCTGGGGGCGGTATGGTTGGGCGTGGCATCCAAATTTTTGCTGCAGATCCTTGTGGAATGTCAAATGCTACCTTCATACCAAATTTGGTGACTCTAGCTCAAAGTTTGTATAAAGTGGGGAAATGGGGGCTGGGGGCGGTATGTTTGGGCGTGGCATCCAAATTTTTGGTGCAGATCCTTGTGGATTGTCAAAGGCTACCTTCATACCAAATTTGGTGACTCTAGCTGAAAGTTTGTAAATAGTGGGGAAAGGGGGGCGGAATGGGTGGGCTTGGCTCCAAAACTTAGATGCAGATTTTTGAGGGTCACTGCCAGCTATCTTCCTACCAAATTTGGTGGCTCTAGCTCCACAACTTTGGAAGATACACGCATTCCCGTCTTTGACGAAGCGTTGGGGTGGATGGGGGCGGCTAGGGTAGGATCGGTGGGCGTGGCATCCAAACTTTTGATGCAGTTTTTAGGGGGTCATCATCACCTATCTTGGCACCAAATTTGGTGGCTCTAGCTCAAAAACTTTGGGAGATATAGCCATTTCTGATTTCAAAATGCGGGGGGGCTGGGGGCGGAATGGGTGGGCGCGGCTCCAAAACTTTGATGCAGTTTTTTGGGGATCGCTACTAGCTATCTTCCCACCAAATTTGGAAGCTCTAGCTCCACAACTCTGGAAGATACACGCATTCCCGTTTTTGACGAAGCGTTGGGGTGGATGGGGGTAGCTAGGGCAGTGTCGGTGGGCGTGGCATCCAAACTTTTGATGCAGTTTTTAGGGGGTCATCATCACCTATCTTGGCACCAAATTTGGTGGCTATAGCTCAAAAACTGAGGGAGATATATGCCTTTTTGACTTTAAAATTTGAGGTGGCTGGGGGCGGAATGGGGGGGTGTGGCTCCAAAATTATTGATGCAGTTTTTTGGGGTTGCTAGTAGCTATCTTCTTACCAAATTTGGTAGTTCTAGCTGTAAGGATGTGCGAAATATGTGGATTTATCGGTTTTGAGTTATCGAATTTATCGATTTGCCAGCCCCCCAGTTATCGTAGAACCCCCATCTTGACACTTTAATTTACTATCCCATAGATAAAGAGAATTGGAAAGTTTCAAGTCTCTAGCTTGAAGGGTGTGGAAAAAACTTGCATACATACGGACGGACAGACGGACAGACGGACAGACGGACAGACACCATGACGGACATTGCACAAAACCAATATACTAGTTACCTTCGGTATCGAGTATAATACGAAATAAATTTTGTAGAACCTAATGTTATATTAACTTGAAATTTGCCTAAACCAATGCTCAATCAAAATTGTACAAATCAAGAAATAGAAATAAGCGGAAACAATATAATTAAAGCTATTAACTGTTCACTTCAAGTAGAAGATATATCTGTATCAATTATACTTTCCGATTATACACAAACAATTTACATAAGTAACAACGTTACAAGAATTGAACCATTTCATTCATACATACAAGACAACTTATAAAAGAAAATACAAAAACACACAACATCCTATGAATAATAGTTTTAACCATACTCGTAGTATGTTAATCGCGACAGCTATATACCTAATATTTAAGTTAAAAATATTCCACAAAGAATGGTCATAAAATATAAGAAAAATGAAGAACAAGAACCGACAAACGATCAAGAAATAAAATTATAAAAGACACAGACACTTAAATGTACCCAACACTAACAGCTTGAGGACAAGCCATTTTCTAGGGGATGCGGAAGTGACATATTCAGTTCTTGCAAAACTTCTATGCCAACCTCCACCCACACAAAATAGTAAGAACAATGCACAAGCATTGTCTACTTGAGTAAACAAATGTATAATCTTACGCACGCACATTTATGATTTTGGCTTCTTGTAATAGAACCATAGATAATTAAGTAACACTCAGCATAAGCACGTACATCCGGCGAACAGAATAAACAACAGTAAAACTATGCACCCCAGAATATAACAAAGCTATTAAAATCGATCACGCCACCCGAAAAACAAAAACCATGAAAATCGATCACGCCACTTTAAGAATTAGATGAGCAAAGTCCAATGTAATTTGATCCTTGAGCGAAACCCCAGTTTACGACTCCTCAGAATAAATCCACTCCAGAGAGTTGAGCATAAATAATATAAACAAAGGAATAAGTCGCAGAACGAGGTTTCTTCAAAAATCAAAACGCTAGCATAAGTTGAGTTCTATTTTACATGTTTAACTGTAAAGACGCGTTCAATAAAGATATTTTATATATTTTTAAATAAACGCGACTCCAACGATTTAATTATATATAAATAAAAAATAAACATTCCCATAAGAAAAACATAATTTGATAGTTTCTTAGCAAAGTACACCAATTTAAAAAATGTTCATTGGTTTATTAAAAAGTTATACTAATTAGCTCTATAAAAGTAACAGAAGTCAGTGCAGTAATCAAAACAGATATATGTAAATAAAGGTTAGAAACGTAAGTAGCGAATAAGTTGGGTGTGCGTTAGAAGGAGGGAAAATCAATTAACATACCACCTGCATTTCATAGACGCTCGTGTTTAGAATCGCATAAGGGAACGTGTTTTAATATAATAATACAAGCAGGATCACTTTCCCCTATAACACTTTCCCCCTCTAACACCAACTCTCTCTAATACTAACTATCTCTTTCTCCCTCTAACACATTCCTCCTCTTACAACTTCCCCCTATAATATTTCAAACTAAATCTGCAAGTCTCAATACTCTTGTGTTGATCTTGCTGCTGCTGCTGCGAAAAAATTCCCATCCCTTGCTTACATTACACTCACGAATGTTGTTGTTCTTGTTGTTGTTGGTGTTGCTTTTGATCATAACAATGCGGCCTACGAATGTACTGCCCTTTGACTAGCGTACTTCAAACAAGCACAATCTTGTCTCAATCCATTTATTCTTTGATCACAGGTTTTCAAAAACAATCATTGGTTATGTTTTGCCTGCAGGTGTGCAAGGCAACACACGTCAAACAACCGCCTTCTCGACTCTCTCTTATCTACTTATTCGTATCTAACACCTTCTCCCTCTAACACTTTCCCACTCTATCCTTTCCCGCTCTTACACCATCTCCCTCTAACACTCCCCCTCTTACACCTTCTCCATCTAACTCTTTATAATCTAAATGTACAAGTATCAATACTCTTGTTTAAAAACAATGTGTTGATCTTGCTGCTGGTGCCGCTGCAAAACGAAAATTCCCATCCTTGCACACATAACGCCCCCACGAAGGTTGTAGTTGTTGTTGCTGTTGGTGTTGCTTTGATCATAACAATGCGGCCTTTTGATAATGGCAGGATCAGTTTTTAGCTATTTAACCATTTAGTGCAAGAGTCAAGTGTGCTTCAGTTTTAAATACGTTGCTCTGCACACGTGCATTGTAATTGTCAACAACATAAACTACATTCTTCCTGGGGCGTTATGTGTGCAAGGATGGGAATTTTCTTTTGCAGCGGCAGAAGCAGCAATATCAACACATTGTTTTTAAACAAGAGTATTGATACTTGTACATATAGATTATAAGAGTTAGAGGGAGAAGGTGTAAGAGGGGGAGTGTCAGAGGGAGAAGGTGTAAGAGGGGGAAAAGATAGAGTGGGAAAGTGTTAGAGGGAGAAGGTGTTAGAGGAGGAAAGAGTTAGAGGGGGATAGCGTTAGAAGGGTACTGTGTGAAAGGAAGTGTTAGAGGGAGGAAGACTTAGAGACAAGTTTGTGTATGCTTGATTGTGCTATTTTGATGTACGCTGGTCAAATTGCAGTATATTCGTAGGCCGCATTGTTATGATCAAAAGCAACACCAACAGCAACAACAACTACAACCTTCGTGGGGCTCTTTGAACAAGTGATGGAACTTTTCTTACGCAGCAGTTGCAATGTCAATACGTTGAGCTTTATGATTGCGATAATGACAGGATCAGTTTTTGCTATTTAACCAATTAGTGTTAGAGTCAAGTATGCTGCTGTTTTAAATTCATTGAACTGCAGACGTACATTATTATTGTCAACAGCAACAACAACATCCTTCGTGGGGGGCTATGTGTGCAAGGATGTGAATTTTCTTTCGCAGCAGCAGCAGCAGCAAGATCAACACATTGTTTTTAAACAAGAGTATTGATACTTGTACATATAGATTATAAAGAGTTAGAGAAGGAAGGTGTAAGAGGGGGAGTGTTAGAGGGAGAAGGTGTAAGAGGGGGAAAGGATAGAGTGGGAAAGTGTTAGAGGGAGAAGGTGTTAGAGGAGGAAAGAGTTAGAGGGGGATAGTGTTAGAAGGGTACTGTGTGCAAGAAAGTGTTAGAGGGAGGAAGACTTAGAGACAAGTTTGTGTATGCTTGCTTGTGCTTTTTTGAAGTACGCTGGTCAAAGGGCAGTGCATTCGTAGGCCGCATTGTTATGATCAAAAGCAACACCATCAGCAACAACAACTACAACCTTCGTGGGGCTCTTAGAACAAAGGATGGAACTTTTCTTACGCAGCAGCAGCAGCAGCAATGTCAATACGTTGAGCTTTATGATTGTGATAATGACAGGATCAGTTTTTGCTATTTAACCAATTAGTGTTAGAGTCAAGTATGCTACTGTTTTAAATTCATTGATCTGCACACGGACATTATTATTGTCAATAGCAACAACAACATCCTTCGTGAGGGGCTATGTGTGCAAGGATGGGAATTTTCTTTCGCAGCAACAGCAGCAGCAAGATCAACACATCGTTTTTAAACAAGTGTATTGATACTTGTACATATAGATTATAAAGAGTTAGAGGGAGAAGGTGTAAGAGGGGGGTTGTTAGAGGGAGAAGGTGGTAAGAGGGGGAAAGGATAGAGTGGGAAAGTGTTAGAGGGAGAAGGTGTTAGATACGAATAAGTAGATAAGAGAGAGTCGAGAGGCGGTTGTTTGACGTGCGTTGCCTGGCACACCTGCAGGCAAAACATAAACCAATGATTGTTTTTGAAAACCTGTGATCAAAGAATAAATAGATTGAGACAAGATTGTGCTTGTTTGAAGTAGGCTTGTCAAAGGGCAGTACATTCGTAGGCCGCATTGTTATGATCAAAAGCAACACCAACAACAACAAGAACAACAACATTCGTGAGTGTTATGTAAGCAAGGGATGGGAATTTTTTCGCAGCAGCAACACAAGAGTATTGAGACTTGCAGATTTAGTTTGAAATATTATAGGGGGAAGTTGTAAGAGGAGAAAAGTGTTAGAGGGAGAAAGAGAGAGTTAGTATTAGACATAGTAGGTGTTAGAGGGGGAAAGTGTTATAGGGGAAAGTGATCCTGCTTGTATTATTATATTAAAACACGTTCCCTTATGCGATTCTAACACGAGCGTCTATGAAATGCAGGTGGTATGTTAATTGATTTTCCCTCCTTCTAACGCACACCCAACTTATTCGCTACTTACGTTTCTAACCTTTATTTACATATATCTGTTTTGATTACTGCACTGACTTCTGTTACTTTTATAGAGCTAATTAGTATAACTTTTTAATAAACCAATGAACATTTTTTAAATTGGTGTACTTTGTAAAGAAACTATCAAATTATGTTTTTCCTATGGGTATGTTTTAATTTTATTTCATATGTATATGTATATATATATTTTATTTTTTTTTTACAGATGTTTGTAGTATTTAAGATTTAAGATTTATATTAAGCTTGTTCCGTTGAGGGATTTACCAAACACAAACACCGAACATTAAGATTAATGACAAGCCGGTAGAACACACAAGTCATACTCCATGATTTTGTTTCGGCTTTATAAAAAGCTTTTTTAAGTCAATATTATAAGCCTTAGTTCTAGTACTCACTTGAAAGCTTAACGAAGTTCGTGAAGCTGGTATAATAAATCATGTTTTAACAAACTAATTTTGATCTTAATATTTATACTTCATCGTTTATTGAGATTATTGTTATTATAATTTTTTTATATCCCCATATAGTAGATTCCGTTCTATCTACTAATAATTATTATTTTGCTTATACATTCTTTAAATTCCTCAAGATAATCTTTTAGGCTTATCAAATAATCATTTCCTTAACTTTCCCTCTGCTCGCTTTAAGATTTTCATCAAATGACACTTGTCATATTTAAGATATCCGTCAAACTATTTCTTATACTCAATTAAAATTATTTCATCAAACTCACATATCAAATCAATTTCTTAAATAAAGAAAATGAAAACAGTAAGATTTTCTTAGCAGCTTAATTTTTTTTATAAACGGGTTTACCAACTCTTTCTCAGTATGCTACCTACGATAAAAATGTATAAAGAATGTGTTTTGTACTCATTACTGACTTCAAAAATTCTTCTATTGACGTTGTATGATACCCTCTCTTAATTTGTGTTATATGTAATCGTTTTTCTTCAACTTAGTATTCTACAGATTTTTAAACATTTACCATATGTAGTTAGCTATTTTGACTAGGCCTTATTCGGTATTTGCAAAACGGGCGGTAGAGTACTTAAATTTTTAATTGTAGTGTGTTTTTAAAATAATGTACGTCAACTATCACCGGATTGGTTTATACCCACTAAATATTGGTATTTTCGGTTTTTTTCTTCCTTTGTATTAGTCGTTTTATACACCCTAGCTCTTGATCCTGTTTTTTGATTTAGATTAGGGTTTGATTTTATTGTATACTGTTTGTGGAGAGGCTCCAAATAATAAGATTTGGTTTAATAATTGTATGGTAAGATTTATTTTTCTTTTTATGGTGGTAAAGCACTAGTTGTGTGTATGTTAAACTAATAATCATCGTAAGTAGTTTTGCTAGACTATATTCTATTATGATTCTTGTGGGCTATAATTCGTACATTGAAAGAGCGAGATAAAGCTGTTCTTGATAGGTCCACAATATATTTTCTTGGTCCCATTTCCTTTACATATAATACGGCAGGGAGTAAGATTTAAAAGTAGTATGTCATTCCATTCTAGTAATATTTGTATATTGTTTTTATTATTTTGCTATTAAATTTTTATATTATTCTTTTATGCTATATGTCTTTATATTGCCTTTAAATTTAAGGGTTTTGTCTCTCAATTTTTGAACCGAGACATAGTATTTTTTTTTTTTTTCTGTTCTGCATAAACGAAAGCATGCTTGATCCCAGATGTGTTTATTCTTAATCAATATTTAGATCAACACCGTAGGCTTTCAAGTACTTTATGTCTGTCTCTATAGATTATCAGCTTTTAGGTATTGAGATTAAATTTTGCTCAGAATCTATTCGCTAACTTAAACACATGAGTGTTACAACTTTCACACTTAAGGAGCATCAGGTCTTTTCGTTTCAAAGTGTTTACTATTTGACGTTTTAAGAACAATTTGCTTGATTGAGCTAGGTAGGTTATACAGTTAAAGCAATTAGTGGAAAGACGGAACTGTCTTATAGAATTTCTTCAACATTATTAGTTGGTTCTTTCCGTTTCGCATTTTATCACGCACTTTGAGATTATTATATACTTAATGGAATGTGCTCTATGATCCTGATTGTTTGCTGATTATTGTTGTTAATTATTATTTGTTATTATTTCTTTTGCATCTCATATAGTATTTTTCCCTTATGTTTCTTTTTTATTGCGCTCCACTTCTATACTTACTTTAATAATTTTCGATGTTTCCTACAATTTATATTCAATCGCCCTTTATATGACAAAAACTGGGCTGTTAAAAACGGAAGCCAATTAATCTATCAAACTGATGGAAGGGAATAGTTGTGATTATTTTCATTTAAAAATAAAAATAGGCTGTTATACGGGTACACAAAATATTTACTTATATTAAATTAAAAGTACTGTCACTGTTTACGGCAGCCTGGCATCCTAAAGAGACTCAATCGCTCACCATTATCACTTGACACCCCATTCACCCATACGCCAAGCGATCCTCACCTGGACCATCACTCGTACACACATAATTAACTTTTACCTAGATAATGTACGGTTTGCATGTAGGCGCCTATTTGAATAGTATTTCATTGTTCTACTCTGTACCGATTTTGGATCCCCTGATTTATATTATTTCCAGCTACTTTCCAAGGCTCACACCTTTAACTTTTAACACACCAGCCCACAAAACATTAATTTGGATAAAAAAAACATTAGACAACGACTATAAAGCACCAAGAGCTATTAAACAAACTTATAAAGTATTCAGAGGAAATTTGATCGAACAATGTAACACCCAAAATATTTATTATGGTTTACATTAAATCGTGAAGTCATAGTCGAGTCTACTACGTACTTCACATTTTTGCATGAGTTGTTCCCATCTAAAACCCCTATCAATTTATCAGTTTTTCATATTATTATTTTTTCAAACAAGTAAGTGCGTACCTGTTTTTTCAATTTATCTCTCTAGAAAATGTCTGTAAGTTCGGTAGCCTCACAGTCATTCAATATGTTTGTTATAGGGATTTTGTATTGTATTTCTATATTGTACATTTTAAGTTTTCCGGTTTGGTGAGTAGCTCTTCTCATTTAAATATTATGTTTGCTTATACACATAATCACACATAATCATTTACTTAGATTTTTATCTGGCTTAAGGAATTACTTTTATGTATGGAATTTTAGCTGTCCTATTATATCGCTGATTGTTCTAACTAAACAATTGATTGAACACTACCTCCATAAAACGTATCTTTGATTGAGTTTTCGATAATAACTTCTTATTAATTTTTTTAGATCGTACCCGAGTCACGTAAATATTGCAGGGTACGTAAAAATTAGCACGCAAACAAGATTGAGGGCAGAGACTCTCCTAAAAGGCTTTGAGCCGAAGTGTGACTTAGAAAAAGGTACAATAAGGTAGGAGCTAACGAACAGCGAGATTCTTTAGATGGAAGCGAGCTGAACGAAGACATCTGATCTCAGACAAGACAAATGTTAATCGGGAGAAAGAATCCTCCTTTCACATTATAGCAGTATGCGTAGCCTTAGCAAGAAACAACTTTTACTGTCTTAGAACAACATATCAACCGTATTAAAGGCTAAAAAACCCTCAACTCATCATAAATACTTGATCTCGTACAGTTTCCATGTCCGGTGCAAGAGTCATAGAACTAGAAGGGGGGCACAACAGACCTCGCAGTTACCAAATCATTCATCGACGATTAAGGTTTATACAGGCAGGAGACTATTATTCTATTATTGATTCCGCTTTATGTTTATTTTTTTTTATTAAAAAGTTGTTACTATTCTACTGACTTTTATTGATTTTTATTAATTTTTTATTATCTTGTCGGAAATTTAATTTCCGTTTGTTTTCTTCACAAAGTAGTTTACATCTGTCAGCAATGTCAATTCGTGATTTTTATTCTAAAAATTTTTTGAGATTCGAATCTATTTTTTTAAGAGTGCTTTCAATTTTCAGTTTTCAAGAATCAGGTTGTTGTTTGACTGCAATTTTTCCGGTTTGAAAACAGTTGAAGGGAGGGGGGGGGTATAAATTTTGCTGCTAAAAACAGGGATTTTCAGGTTAAAAACAGGTTGAATGTACTGCCCTTTGACTAGCGTACTTCAAACAAGCACACTCTTGTCTCATCCTTTTATTCTTTGATCACAGGTTTTCAAAAACAATCATTGGTTATGTTTGTGCCTGCAGGTGTGCAAGGCACGCACGTCAAACAGCCGCCCTCTCGACTCTCTCTTATCTACTTATTCGTATCTAACACCTTCTCCCTCTAACACTTTCCCACTCTATCCTTTCCCCCTCTTACACCTTCTCCCTCTACACCTCCCAACTCAATACTCATGTTTGAAAACAATGTGTTGGTCTTGCTGCTGGTGCCGCTGCAAAAGAAAATTCCCATCCTTGCACACATAACGCCCCCACGAAGGTTGTAGTTGTTGTTGCTGTTGGTGTTGCTTTTGATCATAACAATGCGGCCTACGAATGTACTGCCCTTTGACTAGCGTACTTCAAACAAGCACAATCAAGCATGCAAAAACTTGTCTCTAAGTCTTCCTCCCTCTAACACTTTCTTGCACACAGTATCCTTCTAACACTATCCCCCTCTAACTCTTTCCTCCTCTAACACCTTCTCCCTCTAACACTTTTCCACTCTATCCTTTCCCCCTCTTACACCTTCACCCTCTAACACTCCACCTCTTACACCTTCTCCCTCGAACTCTTATAATCTATATGTACAAGTATCAATACTCTTGTTTAAAAACAATGTGTTGATCTTGCTGCTGCTGCTGCGAAAGAAATTCACATCCTTGCACACATAACCCCCCACGAAGGATGTTGTTGTTGCTGTTGACAATAATAATGTATGTGTGCAGATCAATGAATTTAAAACAGTAGCATACTTGACTCTAACACTAATTGGTTACATAGCAAAAACTGATCCTGTCATTATCACAATCATAAAGCTCAACGTATTGACATTGCTGCTGCTGCTGCGTAAGAAAAGTTCCATCCCTTGTTCAAAGAGCCACACGAAGGTTGTAGTTGTTATTGCTGTTGGTGTTGCTTTTGATCATAACAATGCGGCCTACGAATGTACTGCCCTTTGACCAGCGTACTTCAAAAAAGCACAATCAAGCATACACAAACT